>JAZGLO010006649.1:52500-340000 GCA_036873155.1 Biomphalaria sudanica
ATATAAACATGTACTTCTGAAACACATCAAGTCTTGAGATACACTACCTATATAAACATGTACTTCTACAACACATCAAGTATTGAGATACACTTCCTATATAAACATGTACTTCTACAACACATCAAGTCTTGAGATACACTACCTATATAAACATGTACTTCTACAACACATCAAGTCTTGAGATACATTACCTATGTAAACATGTACTTCTACAACACATCAAGTCTTGAGATACACTACCTATATAAACGTGTACTTCTACAACACATCAAGTATTGAGATACACTTCCTATATAAACATGTACTTCTACAACACATCAAGTATTGAGATACACTACCTATATAAACATGTACTTCTACAACACATCAAGTCTTGAGATACACTACCTATATAACATGCATTTGGAGGGGAAAAAAAGTCAAAACGTAAACACTTGATTGTTTAAAAAATTTAAGTTCGAAAATAATAATAAAAAAAAATACTTTGATTGGCTAGAGAAACAATGTTTAATCCGTGTCTATGGCAACAGGGTTTACCCGATTGTCGGTTGTATCAGCAGGAAGTAACCTTACAAATCCCATCGTACACCCACAATGGCGGAAACTTGATCTTACAATAACCTCCAGCGACGTTTCTACTGCTACCTTTTCATTTCATCCCTTCTCGAAATCCTCTTTGTACATTTCGTTTCTCCGCTTTTGTTTTTCTATGTTTTTATTGTTTCTTCGAGGACTCCATGGCAATGTTTGGCTTGACGTCTGCTGGCTTTGATAGAAGTGAAACAGGTGAGACATAGTTCATTAATGAACCCAGCATCCCACAAGCAAGGAGCTCAGAGAAAAAGTTTAAAAACAAAATGGAAAAGAAAGAAATACAGTCGGGTGGGGAAGTTGACGGTGTCGGAGAGTTGGTAACAAAAAAAAATGTCTGGATTGAACAACGTCAGGGGCGGAGAGAAAAGAGAGGGATGCGAGAATATATCAATGCTAGAAAACATGGAAACGCAAAGAAAATATTTATACACACACACACACAAGAAACAAAATAGACTCATTTCAAACCTTTGTCTGTGTGTGTGTGTTGAGGGAAAGGATGTCCACTGAACTATAGAATACATTAAACTCTTTAAAACGCGCATGGAAAGAGTTAAAATTTATTTCAGAGGACATCACTGCGTGTATATGTTTGTAGATGTGTGTGGATGTCAGGCTGCTGTAAAGTTCGAGTAATAATTTTCAAGCTTCATTCGTCAAATTTTTGAAATTATTATTATTATTATCATTATTATTATAGCGTTTATATAGCGCTACTTTCATGCTTATAGCATGCTCAGAGCGCTTTGGTCCAATCTCATTTGTGGACCGGTGGGGGAGGGGGTATCTAGGAGTTGTTTTTCCGTGCTGCCTTTGGGTGTCGAACCTCGAGCCTCCTTCTAGGTAGCCAAGCCAAGCCACTTCAAGTGCACTTGGCCTCTCGATCACGCTTCCCACATTACGTTGTTATTACAAATTTATAAGTTGAGCTGATCTTTAATTCGTAGTGGGATTTGAACTAGATCTAGAGCTTTGGTACCAGAGAAACTCTCATCTCATACAGTCACGTGTTAGTCGGGGAAAAATCATAGCTATGTGATAGTGTCTTGTGGGATAAAACTTTGCAGAAGTACCAGGGACTTAAGTTTTAGTTGTATAACTTGTAAAACAAATAGATAAAATTGTTCTTTAATACTTTGATACATTTTTATCTTAAAACCCCTGGACAAAAAGTGCACTTTTAAAGAGCTTACAGCAAGGAACAAAGTGAGACACAAAATACTGAAATGTCTTTGTTTCTTTGATAACTCTGTGTTTACAATGAACGGTCATTGGCCCTGCGTAAGAGACACACATTGTTTGCGGCTGTCAAAAAGTGTTCAACAATACCTTCTGGTTAAGTAGATCGCTAGTTCTAGTTGGATGGCGAATTCGGAGAACGAAATAAAATATTCCCCCCCCCCCCCCAGATTTCTTCAAATTAAAAACTTAATGAACTAATACAGGACTTCTTGAATTTAATGAGCTAATACATGACTTCTTGAACTTAATGAACTAATACAGGACTTCTTGAACTCAATGAGCTAATACAGGACTTCTTGAACTTAATGAGCTAATACAGGACTTCTTAAGCTTAATGAACTAATGCAGGACTTCTTGCACTTAATGAGCTAATACAAGACTTCTTGAAATTAATGAACTAATACACGACTTCTTAAACTTAATGAGCTAATACTGGACTTCTTGAACTTAATGAGCTAATACAGGACTTCTTGAGCTTAATGAACTAATACAGGACTTCTTGAACTTAATGAACTAATACAGGACTTCTTGAACTATAAATGTTCAATATATTTTGTGAGTTTGGATACGGATTTATAAGATGCATGTAAGTCGTGTTCAATCATAGTCTGACGTGATACGTTGTTTTCTGTCAGAATTATTATGTGTTGATATGATGTTATACACAAGTCCCAGAGGACCACGATCTGTAACGCTAGATTTAAATATTTCCCCGCCCCATTTTTTTCAGACCTGATTACTAGACCTACTCTTTCTCTACCCACACTAAGGTTGAAACCCATTTCATTATGTCGAAAATGTACGATTAGAAATCGTCTTCCAAATATAAATGCCAAGAAGAATTGAATTGTGTTTCCGTCATTATTGTAGTCTGAAGCCTTGGACGTAGTCTTGACAAGGAAAAGCAACTCTCTTTCATTTTAACCAATCGTTTTCAATTTATTTTAAGATTACAAACTTGTCCACGTGACGGGAGTAAAAAGACAATCGGGCGACTGAGGCCGCAGCGAAGTTGAAATATTTTAGAAAGGAAAGATTCGTTTGGCTGTCCCCCTCGTCCCGGGTACCCATGGGATATTTGCTGATTGAATTGAACGTCCAAGAAGCGCAGGCCAACTTAGCAATCTCTACCAATGTTCCGCCATCTTTAATTTAACTACTTTTCCCGTTGACAATGGAGTTTTTGGTGCCGGTGTTGCTGCAAGTGGGAGCGGCCACATATTTCTTGGGGAAATGTTACTGCAATCGTTTGGTCTAAAACAGCGTCCCTGATGTTAAGGAAAATATTTTAAGTGCGAATCTTTACGTTTTTTTTTAAAAAAACATTTATTGTTTGGAGTTTTGAATGTCTGTCCTAATGTCCCGTGTTAAGCTTGTTTGATTAGCATTCATTCTGTGTGCCTTCTTTAGGATATCTTCAGATTTAGGCTGTAGTGAATCTTGAATGTTAATATTTAAGTCAACTTGAAAGATAATTTTGAGGGCATCTTGAAAGATAATTTTTAAGGTATCTTACAAAACAATGTTTAGGTTATCTTAAAAAAAATTTGTTTAGAGTACCGGTATAATTTTGAGGGCATCTTAAAGAAAATTTTTAGGGCATTTGAAAGAGTTTTATAGGGACCACATTGATTGACACACTACTAAATGTAATGTAACAGGAGTAATGGTTTAGACGTCTAGTATCTAATGTCTAATCTCATGAGAGACTAACATAAAATATATGACGGTCATGAAGTTCTACAAGTCTCACCTTAGACTATCTCAGCTATATAGTAGAGCAGCTGAGCTTTATGCTAGAACCATTTAACTTTGACTCATTGTTGACATTGAAGGATCGACTATTCAAGAGTAATGAAAAAGAAAAAAAAATTTAAGCTAAATATTATAAAGTTGTTTAATAATAGTGTGTACAGAAATATGAGAAATAGTGCTACCAAATAGTGCTAACAAATAGTGCTAACAAATAGTGCTACCAAATAGTGCTACCAAATAGTGCTACCAAATAGTGCTAACAAATAGTGCTACCAAATAGTGCTACCAAATAGTGCTAACAAATAGTGCTAACAAATAGTGCTACCAAATAGTGCTACCAAATAGTGCTAACAAATAGTGCTACCAAATAGTGCTAACAAATAGTGCTACCAAATAGTGCTACCAAATAGTGCTACCAAATAGTGCTAACAAATAGTGCTAACAAATAGTCCATACAAAAAGTCCTAACATGCGAAAGCGTGCTTCCGTTCTTCTAGCATTGGGTCCAGCAAGTAACAGAGTTCCATCCAACGTTTTCGACCCCTGGACACAACAAGTCAGGCAATCTCGACTAGTGTTCGGCCATATTTAATTGAACTACTGGCCTGTCGGACAGAGGTGAGTAGTCCACTGAGCCCAAGGAGACACTGGGAGGAGACAGGAGGTAGAATGCTTTACAGAGGGAGGGAAGGCGAAGACTTTAAAGAGAAACGAAACGGACGGAGGTAGTGGGAAGGGGGGGGGGATAATTCACAGAAAGGCCGATGTCTTGCAAAAAAAGAAAATGGCACCCGCTTTTGTCCATCGGGAGAGAAACAGTTTTTCTTCTCCTCAGATCTCGTTCATTTGTCGCGAGAATCAATCTCCATTGAACGAGAGAGACATCGGGTTTTCCCTAAAGAAATCGGACAGAGACAAAAGTTGATTTCACGTTATTTGAATACATACAGGGGGAGGTAACCGCCTTACATCCACATTTATTTTTTTTTGGTTTTGTTTGCACGTCTTGTAGTCTCCCTTTTCTATTCCTGTTCAACATTTTTTTCTTTCAATTCTGTTCCCTCAGCTGTGATGAAGCCCAATGAATAAAAGACGAGTTATTTTAATTAAATAAATCGGCCATTTTGAAAGTTAATCATCTATTAGGCTGAACAAAATGATTGATAAAAATAACAATAGGCTGTCGAGAAAACTCTACGTAGCCTTCCACATACTTCATATTTAAAAATATTCATGCATATGCATGATGATCGATGTAATTAATTGGGTGTTAATTAATTACAATTTATTGATATTTATATCTCTCAGGTAATCTAATACAAAATAAAATGTTCATGTCACATAGAAGATAAGGATAATAATCAGGCGGCGCTTGCGGCAATCGTACTCACACATTAATTCATTGTTTGTTTTACATGTTTCGGATGCTCCTTCAGAGTTAAACATAATCTATTTCCTAGGCCAAGCCTCGACGTGGGATATGAGTGGGCAAGGTATCAGCCCGGGACCAAGCCTCGACGTGGGATATGAGTGGGCAAGGTATCAGCCCGGGACCAAGCCTCGACGGGGGATATGAGTGGGCAAGGTATCAGCCCGGGACCAAGCCTCGACGGGGGATATGAGTGGGCCCGAGACCATCGAGAAGTCCGAAACACAGTCCAGCGAGCATTTAGCAGAAATATATATGACTGTCAACAACACAAAGCATATGTGAGCAGCACTAACCTAAATATTTTGTGTTTTAGAATTGGTGTACATGTATAAAAATTAAAAAAAAAACAAACAAGGTTACAAAGACAGTTTATGTGGAAACACACTCAAAATCGGCCCTCGAAGTAGTCCACCTAGAGTCTTCACCAGGATTCGAACACGAGACTTCCGGTTCCAAGTGTTTTAACCCTCAGCCATAGCATCTCGATATATTCATTTAGCGTATACTTATATTTTTAAAAATAATAATTATTAACCTTATCCATACATTCAAAATTAATAACACGTTACATGTAATACAGAGACACTAAAAAAGATTTATTCTACTAACAAAATTAAATAAATTGGCAACACAAAAAAAATTCTTGACCTACTGTAAGCTACAATTGTGTACAAATGACCATTAAGACTTTCCACTCGCAAATAAAAATCAGTATCTCTATTGTCATTTGTCATTCAAACTAGACATAGATCTATCTAGATCTAGACCTAGTTTTAGATCTAAATCTAGATTCAAGATCTAAGTCTAGATCTAAAGTTAGATCTATGCAGGGGCGGACTGGCTGCAAACGGGCAAATGCCCGGTGGGCCAGAACCAAATGGGCTGGTCTGGTCGCGACCAAAAAAAATTTTTTTTTCAAAAAAGAGATAGCCTTCATCAGCATGACACAGATGCCCGAACAACAATTTTTTTAATTACAATTAATTTTGTTTGAAATTCAACAAGAATATCAAAATATTTACGCTATACACTAAGTATTATCTATCATTTCAAAACGTTAGACCGTACTTTTTGCTATGCTTTAGCTGCATGGACTTTAACGCTACTTTAATGTTTTCGAGGTTGTGTTTGGCCTAATCATTTTGTTGGTCGGCATGGACGTTTGATCGCACTCCCATTTGTTTTTCTGGGCTGGTATAAATGGTAATGCCCAGGCCGATTTTGATACCCAGTCCGCCGCTGGATCTATGTCTATATCTAGATCTAAGTGTAGACATAAGTCCAGATCTAGATCTAGAACTAGATATAGAATCTTGATATAGAATCTACTAGCCTATATCTAGACTAGAACTCGTATGAATTTACACGTTTAATCTTATAATTACTAGACCTAAACCAGTGTTATGATCATGAATAGTAGGTCTTTTGTTAACGAGTAATGGTGTCCTATGCTGTTCGAATCCGATTCATTTCTTTATGTGATACTATTGTTTACACAATAAATAAATCTGCACCCCTAAGCTGTCAGAAGATAAGATTGCCTTAATAATTAAAATTTCGTTCAAATTATCAATATATTTATAATATGTATATATATATATTATAAATATATCTAGATCTGGGCTCTATTTAGTCTTATTTAGACTGTCCCCACAATGTGCAAATCGCAGTTTGTTATTTTTGAAACGTGTAACTAAAACGGAGTTCGTATCAAAATTCTTTTTTTATTAAAACAACATTTGAATCAGTATTCTATTCAATGAGTTAGTTAATAAATGGAAAATATATTTTATAATGAACCATTGACACTTTTACCGTCGTGACCTTAGATGCAGCTTTTTTGTACCAATGCGCGAATCTACGAATGAAGCTTGAGTTATTAATGAAGAAGTTCATGAACTTTTTTTAAAAAAGTTACCACCCCTAAAGTTTTTCATTGAAAAGTGGTATAATGTTTGTTTTTTTTAAATCTGCTTGCATATACCATATAAGTAATTAGATGGTTCACCCATCTAAGTAATTAGATGGTTCACTTTCGGAAAAGAAAAAAGTAGCCGTTGCATTAGAAGTTTGAATGATCTAAAACATCATGATTTCCCATTTTCATTTTCTCTTCCAGTTTCTGAGATATAAACTGGACGAACTGGCAGACGGACAGACAGGCCACACTAAACTAATAGCGTCTTTTCGGGGGCCGCTAAAAATGTATATGTTTTATTTTCATTCTAATAGAGTTTTCTTTCTCATTGCCAAAAGGTTTTTGTTTGGTAGATTTTGAGGGAGAGTGCATTTCATTTTGGAAACCTTAACACGGTTAGATGAATAAAAGATGATTAGTAGTTCATTGTTTGTATACAATGTCTACTACATTTATCAATATTCACAATATGCTATGAAGTATAGCTCCAAAGCTAAAGAGGTAATCACTAGAACTTTGATGAATTACAATTCTATTACACAGCAATGATGTATGCCTTGAGTTTGATAAACGTTTACAGTACGTGTTGCACCATGTGACGATAGGCTTAAGTAGATCATACAATGTGATAGCTTAAATTGTGGTTGAGATGTCTATCTATCTATCTATCTATCTATCTATCTATCTATCTATCTATCTATCTATCTATCTATCTATCTATCTATCTATCTATCTATCTATCTATCTATCTCTATCTATAAGATCAACAACAATTCTTTCTGCTTTATAATAGATTATAATTAATGTTCTATGCAATTAATCTGGCACCATTACAGAGATAATACAAATTGAATAAAACCCAAGCGTCTACTAAAGAAGAATAACTGTACAGAACACATCAACCTAAATACTGCATGATTGTTTAAAAGATAGCGAATGCTATATGCTTACAAAAAAAACAACAACTAGTTGACAAAAAAATATATTACAATTCTCTGATTATATTTAAAAAGCAAATCTTATATTGTCTATTATATTGTCTATTATATTGCAAAGAACTGAGCCTGACTAAGCCAATGACTATTACCATATAGCAAATATTGGCTCTGTACGACGTAGTGTAAGCTAAGCTGGGGTTTATCCGTCTCGGTGTCAAACCGTCAGGACAATCTTTCTCTGATTGATTCTCTCACGACCCAATGACCTGATAATCATCGCCATTACTGTAAACCCGTAAAAACTGAACTATTGCCACGACAAAATGAGACGCAGATATTTCAAGATAAGCTGTTATTGTTATCTCCTTTATTGAGACCATTCGCTTTATATTGTCATTCATTCTGATTCATCCGATAAACAGAATAGTGTGCAGAGAAACAAATACATGACAATGCAATGGACAGGGGAATGGAAGGTTTGAATGCCAAACAACTTAGTTAACATTCGTTGAGACTCATCTAGGAGAGGGAGGGGGGAATAGTGACAAATCAACGTGAAAGTGACCATAATTTATGATCTGACTATGTCGTGACTAAACAATGAATAAAATAAAAGCGTTGGTCAGCCAACAGCTGCAAGGGAGATTATCTGCATTGTAACACGGCCAAGGGTGTCAACAAACCAAAACACTTCTCTCCCTTTCTCTCTTTTCAACCCCCTATTTAGCAAACCCCATCCCCCCCAAAAAAAAATATGACAGGGCGTATAAAAAATATTTCCCCACCGCTTCGCCCCTTCCTTCCCTCTCCAGTCGTATTTAGTTATTAAAGTTGCTTGTGTCAGATTTATGCTGCAGTGACAATGGGAACGAGGCTGGCTTATATAGACACATGCCATCCATCGTCCAGCTGACTACCGTGGTGACAAAGTGGAGGGGGCTGACCCAGGGGTACCACTTGGTACGTTATAGATGACGCGGTGTCGCCGAATCGCCAGCAATTCGTTAGTAACACTTACGGCGCACTGACGCGACGACAGTGCCGCTGCACGGAAAGATGTATCGCACTTGGATTAGGGCGATTTGTCATTGCGAATACGCCGTCTCATCACACATTCAGGCCCTCGCTCCCTTTCTGCAGTGGTGGCCACGGCTGAATGGAGATCAATGTGGGAATGGTAGGGGTGTGGGCATGACACTCACAAAGAGAGAACAGAAAGCAAAAGGATATAATACAAAAAAACATAAAATACAAAATACAGCAAAAAATATTTATTCAAAACATAATAGACCACAATACAACAGCCAACAGTATACGTTTAGATCTAAATACAACAGCCAACAGTATACAATATAACTACAATACAACAGCCAACAGTATACATTTAGACCACAATACAACAGCCAACAGTATACATTTAGACCACAATACAACAGCCAACAGTATACATTTAGACCACAATACAACAGCCAACAGTATACATTTAGACCACAATACAACAGCCAACAGTATACATTTAGACCACAATACAACAGCCAACAGTATACATTTAGACCAAAATACAACAGTATGCAATATGGGCACATTTCGAACTAATGAAATCTAAAACAAGAAAAATATAAATAAAATACTTTAAAAACAAACAAACAAAGCCTACATGATTAACGTGTAATGACGCACAAAGTAGTTCTAGACCAACAACAATAACTATTTTACACGTTTAGCTTTCTCACTACACTATCATCCTATCACTTATCTAGACCAGTTGGGCAAATAGGGAGGGGGGGGGGAAGAAAGGGATATCCGTATTTTGTTTTTAAAAGCATTTTTTAAACATTAAACAAAATGGGGGAACGACCTGAATTCGTTCAGGGCTCCTCAAGCTAACATACTAACCACACTGCTAGTGAGGTGCATATGACTATAGAAGAATGTATAGCTATGTACTGTTTGTTTCAAACTAATTTAAAGCGGCGACCTATAAATGGGACTAAGTCAGCTTATACCACCACTTCAGTCAAGTACAACTTCTTTCCCTTGTTCGAGATACCAATCAAATATTTAATTACCAATAGTTAATAAAGTTGTTTTTTTTCTTGACTCCGAGTGACTTTTACCCAGTTGTACGAACCTCAATTCTAGACCTCGAGTAACTGTTACCCACTTTTAGGAAGTCAGTTGTAGACCTCGAGTAACTTTTACCCACTTCTAGGAAGGTCAGTTGTAGACCTCGAGTAACTGTTACTCAGTTGTACGAACTTCAATTTTAGACTTCGAGTAGCTTTTACCTACTTCTAGGAAGGTCAGTTGTAGACCTCGAGTAACTGTTACCCACTTCTAGGAAGGTAAGTTGTAGACCTCGAGTAACTGTTACCCACTTCTAGGAAGGTAAGTTGTAGACCTCGAGTAACTGTTACCCACTTCTAGGAAGGTCAGTTGTAGACCTCGAGTAACTGTTACCCACTTCTAGGAAGGTCAGTTGTAGACCTCGAGTAACTGTTACCCACTTCTAGGAAGGTCAGTTGTAGACCTCGAGTAACTGTTACCCACTTCTAGGAAGGTCAGTTGTAGACCTCGAGTAACTGTTACCCACTTCTAGGAAGGTCAGTTGTAGACCTCGAGTAACTGTTACCCACTTCTAGGAAGGTCAGTTGTAGACCTCGAGTAACTGTTACCCAATTGTACGAACTTCATTACTAAATATGGATATTATAAAGCCTACTAACTACTGTGAACTCCAGAATTTTGCTTTTAGTAAATTAAGCTCTCACGGTTTTGCTACATCTACTAAAAAAAGACTAAAATTAAAAATGATACAAATTAATTTAATGTGTATAGTACATAGCCAATGGCTTTCATTGTCTTTGTAATGGGTTGATATTAGCATAGAAAGGTTTGACAGCTTTACATTCTCTGTTAAATGGATCTACAAATTCCTGAATTTACTAAAAAAAAAAAAACTACATAAGGCAAAATAATCAACTCCGAATGAGGTTACATAATTACACCTTACATGCTTACACCTTACATGCTCAATCTCCATAACATTTGACTACATTCTTATTTTTATTTATTTTTGAGTCACGAGAATTATTAACCTTCTAGGACCAAACATGCAACCCTTTCTAAATTTCTAGTTCCTATTAATCCATGATACCAATTCCTATAAATGTCCCCCCCCCACCTTTTCGAATTGATGTTATCTTAAATAGCCCATGTCCAGTCTTATTACTCCGACATATTGTTGAGATTTCTCTTAATCTTAAAAAATTATAATCACTATAAAAGAAAATTCAGAATAAAACAAACACTGCAAACTAGTTTTGGCGTTTCCGCAGATCGTCGTACCCCCGGGCAGCCCTCAAACTCCCGCACCCAAGCACCCCCTGTAGGCGGACACAGACTCCTCAATGCAAATGCACCGACAGTTTGACGGATGGCCATAAAGGTCGGCGTGCAAAGTATCTACAGACGGAGATCTCCCGAAGAGTGAGATCATAAAAAGTGGCGGCACCGTGCCACAGTGCGACGGTAATGATTTCCCACTCTTTGAGAAGGCGTCGCCACTGTGGCCAAAATTTGATATCAAAATGACAGCATTTTATGGAGGATGCTCGCTTTTGAAAAGCAAGACGGGTGCTAGGGAGGAGAGTTTGTCTGATGGACCAGTCTGTTTGGGGACACGAATTGTTCACCCTCTGTAAACAAACAAAACGACCGCAAATAATACAGTGGAGGGGGAGGGGGAGGAGCGCCCACACATTGATTCAAAAGAAAATAGAAACTATTAAAAACCTTAAGGAAGGTAGACGGTTGTAGTATGAGGTTAGTAGTGTAGTGTTGCAGTGGATGTGTTAGGTAGAGTGTTGGTAGGAGTCTTGTAATACACGTTAGTCTCGAACCAAAGTACACGAGTAAAGCGCCCAATTAGCACATCATTTAGTACTAAGTAATTCATTTTGTTTTATAGAGCAGAAAGGGACATAAATCGAGTAATTCTCAGATAAATGGCAGTACTTAGCGGTTCCTTTTATTTTTAAAAAGTATTGTTTTCTAATGCTTGTTAAATATACAGTCCGCTTTTAACCACTGCTGTAGTTTTTCAAAATGAAATGCATAGACTATTTATTTATTAGAACATGGAATTCAATTATATTCAGTTATATCGATCTACTGTCAACATATTGTAGAATGTAGACTACATCTTGGGTCACTAATTATACATCTCAGAATATATTAGAATGCCATGCTTTTAGTCCCTGGTCATTCCAAGCCTTAGTCAAATGTTTGTAAAGACTAGTTTGTGGTCAGTTTGTTTGCATCGACAATTACTAGGATGTAGAAACGTGGGTGGGTGGAGGGGTTCTTTAGTTGTTTTTTTTCTTTCTTGACTTCCGATTCGTCAGAGGTCAGCGGCAACTGGGCAGCGAAACCCGATCAGGCTATTATCAGATTGTCCCCTGTGTATCCAAATAGCCGGCTCAGGTCTATTATAGTTTGCCGACACTGGAGGCTGGCCTGTCCTTTTTTTTTACTTCACCCTCCCCCCCCCCCAACTAGTTTCCTAAAGAATAGTGGACCCCGTAATTATGAAGATGTCCAAAAAGATTACTGGTCATCTTTCCATTAGAGTGGACATTGTGCCGTCCACTGTGGCGCATGGACAACCCAGTGACAGCCATATTTAATACTTGGTTGAGTTCAGGAGCCCCCTGACGAGATTGTCAATCAGGTTTTTTTTTCTTAGTTGGTATCCATCTCTCAATAGAGGATTAAACAAATGAATCTATGCGACTATCCAATTGTAATATTTCTGCAGTTTTAAGGAATTCTTTTTAACAAAACATTTAGAACATATAATTCCTTAAAAAAAAAAGAACTTATCTAAGGTGGAAAACTCCAAATTTACAACTATATATTTCATTAAAGCACAGGTTATTTCCCTTTTTATCAAGCAAAATTAATTAGCCAACGATTAATGGACTAATTAGTTAATTAATCGATTCATGTTTTGTTAGGTACAATAAATAATTGTATAAAGTTTCAACTTGATCCGAGAAAGGTTTTGGGAGAAATAACGTGTACAATTATCTAAAGGGACAAAACCCCACATATTTTTGAATAGAGAAAGATTAATTTTCCTTGGCATTAAACAAAATAATTTATTACCAGTAATTAATCTACTTATTGGTATTTAAAAAAAAAGTGATTCATGTATCGCCTTCGCAAAGTTTCAACTTGATCCGAAAATGGGTGTAGGAGAAATAACGTGTTCAAACCTTTACACCAGACAGACAGAACAGACAGACAGAACAGAGTGAGTTGATATAAGCTTAGTTAAAATCATACACCAAAAAGAGAACGTGTCCTTCTCTTGTCAGACGATTGTTAACCTTAAAACTGATAGCACTACAAGAAGCTACGTATACCCATGCATGCAAGACTTTCCGATGCATTAGTAAACTTTACAGAATATAAGGAATGGTGCGCAAAATATAGGCCAGATTATGTCGCTCCTGCTCTAGAAGTCGTCTTGTTAACTAAAAGATTATCTTAGACGGGAGGCGCGGTGGCTGAGCGGTAAAGTGCTTGGCTTCCAAACCGGTGGTACGTAGTTCGAATCCTGGTGAAAACTGGGATTTTTTATTTCGGGATCTCTGGTCGTCTCTGAGTCCACCCAGCTCTAATGGATACCTGACATTAGTTGAGGAAAAGTAAAGTGGTTGTGCTGGCCACATGACACCCTCGTTAACCGTGGGCCACAGAAACAGATGACCTTTACATCATCTACTTCATAGATCGTGAGGTCTGAAAAGGGAACTACCTAAGACGATGTAGATCAGGGGTGGCCAACCTTTTGCTTCCGTGCGCCAATTTTGTTTCCTCTCTCATTCGCGGGCACTACATAACACTGTACCCACTTTCAATCCAATAAAGCATATAGTCATTTAAACTATTTGGTCAGTTAAACATGGCATGTATGGTCATAGTCATATATATGATAGCGTGGGATAGCGATGAAACAGTTGAAGAGGGATACATACTTTATCAACATTTATTATTTAGCCTTTATGATTATAATTAAACATTTCTAAATGTACAACTAATAACACATGAACAATGTTAGCAGTTGTTTTTTTTTTTAAATTAGGTTTAGGGTAGATAAACATAACTAGATTTAATGAAAATTTTTATTTTTGTTTGGCTTTAATCACCAGTTCCTCTTACAAAAAGGCACAAATGTGCAAAAATGGTAGCATATTCGTTAAAGACTAATGAAAAGATCATGAACATGGAAAAATTCGATTTTAAAAATAGCATGAAATCATCCTGTAAGGGCTTTTGGGCCGATTACTATTTTAATCATGTTGGTCAATTTGGCGTCGTAATAAATTACTGTTATTATTAATTTTAACGAGAGGCATGCTTTTTTCTTGACTCTTCTAGGGGTTTTAGTGCGCCACTTGTAATTTCTTATTTTACCACTTTTGACACACGCTCCATTGGTTGACCACCCCTGATCTTCATTACAGACGTACTTGCTCTACAGGTCGTGTACATGGTGCTTTCAAAATTATCTCGCCCTATAGTTACCTTACAAGTGCATTATACTAAAGCACAGCTTAAGGTAATACAATGTGATACGATTCTTACAACCTGTTTTTTTCCCTTCAAACTGACGATATTAAAACAAGACACGTCGTATATCCCTCAAACACAGCTTCTATCTCTTGAAGAGCTTTTACATGAAAGAAGTCTTTCCAAAACACACTTGATCCTTAAAGACAATCTGCAACAATTAACCTCTGGTCGTCTCCTCTCCATTAAGGCTAGAACAGCAAAGATTTAAAAACTCCTTTATCCCACTTTTAATCAGAATGTTGCAAAGTCATCTGTCGTAAAAAGCCTAAACGTTGGTTGTGTATGTGAGTGTTTATATGTCTCGCGTGTGAACATTTTTCCTGTTCGGGTCAGTATTGTAATAGTATCAATGCTGAGGTGGATAATGGAGTCAAACTAGAAGTTTCATTTGCTTGTGCCATTAAAATGATCTTATCTTACATCTATTTGAGGATTTACACTTATAAGAACCTAGTCTTCAAAACATAGTGATGAAACAAGGTTACAAAGACAGTTTGTGTGGAAACCCAAACTCATAATCGGCCCCCAAAGTGGTCGACCTAGAGTCTTCTCCAAGATTCAAACACGGGACTTCTGGTTCCAAGTGCTTTACCACTCACCCACAGCATCTCCATATATTCATTGAGCGTACACTTATATTTTTAAAAATAATAATTATTAACCTTATCCATACATTCAAAATTAATAACATGTTACATGTAATAAAGAGAAACTAAAAAAGATTTATTCTTCTAACAAAATTAGATAAATTGGCAACACGAAAAAACAACTTCTTGACCTATTTTAGTTAGGTAGTAAGCTAGCTAGAAATGACTTGGAGTAGGTCTACTTGGACCAGACATTCCCCTTGGAAAAAACAAAAATTAATATCTTCATTGTCATTTGTCATACAAAGTAAACATAGATCTAGATAGATCTAGACCTAGTTTTAGATCTAAATCTAGATTCAATATCTAAGTCTAGTTCTAGAACTAGATCTAAGTGTAGATCTAGAAATAGATCTAAATCTAGTCTAGAATTAGAACTAAATCTTGTCTAGAATTAGATCTAAGTCTAGATCTATCTTATCTTATATAATACAGACGTTACTTCAAGAAAGAAGATGATTACGTCCTACGCGTCATGCATTTAGTCATGCATATTAACCAATGACTTAAATTCTGCCAAGTCACTGGCTTTCCTGGCTAGCTCAGGCAACCCATTCCATGCTCTAATAGCACTAGGGAAGAAGGAGTATTTGTACAAATTTGTCCTAGCATATGGGACGAGGAATGTGCCTTTATCTTTGTGTCTTTCAGAGTATTTTATTAAATTTTGTTTTTGTATTTGAAGATTATGGTTCAGTGTTTTATGTATAATTGCTACTTTACTTTTGAGTCTTCTGTCCTGAAGGCTTTCTAAATTTAATGATTTTACTATAGGTGCTACTCTAGTCAAATGTGAATATTCATTTGTTATTAATCTCACTGCTCTATTTTGTGTCTGTTCCAGTTTCTTAATGATTTCTTGAGTTGAGGGGTCAAAACGGAGGATGCATATTCTATTATTGGCCTAACCAGGGTTAAATAACATTTTAGTTTTATGTTCTTATTTGATTCATAGAAATTTATTTTAATAAATCCTAATGCTTTGTTTGATTTTTTTTATAGTTTCATCAATATGTGGATTCCATGACAGTTTTTCATTTATTATAACACCTAGGTATTTTGCGTTTTTAGTCTGTGTTACTGGTTTGCCATGAATAAGATAAGTGGAATTAATTTGTTTTAGTTTTTTTGTTACTCTTAACAACTGACATTTTTCTGGGTGGAAAGACATGCTCCAATTTGATTCCCATTTCTGTAATTCATCTAATTCTCTTTGTAAAATATTTGTGTCTTGTGTTGTTTTTATTGTTCTATATATTATGCAATCGTCTGCAAATAATCTGACTTTTGTTCCTGAAGTAATGCAATTTGGTAAATCATTTATGTCAATTAAAAATAGTAGTGGACCCAAGACTGTTCCTTGAGGTACACCTGAGTTTACTGTTATAGGTGTTGATATAGAGCCATTTATTATTACAGTTTGTTCTCTCCCTATCAGAAAATCTTTAATCCTCTGATGCAGTAGACCATTAATGCCAAAATATTTTAATTTTTTAAGCAAACTATGGTGGTGAACTTTGTCAAAAGCCTTAGAAAAAATCTAGTAAGATAGCATCTATTTGTTCACTATTATCTAAACCTTTAGAAAAATCATCAATTAGTCCTATTAGTTGTTTCACATGATCTATATTTCCTAAAGCCATGTTGGTATGGTGTGAGGACATTTTGTTTGTCTAAGTGGTTTATGATGTTACTACATATTATGTGTTCTAGGATTTTACATGTGATGCTGGTAAGTGATACTGGTCTGTAATTTTCCTGGGTCAGATTTTTCTCCTTTTTTAAATAGGGAGGTGACATTAGCTTCTTTCCTGTCCTGAAAGAGTATTTTGAACACTGGGGCTAGCTCATTGCTTAGTTCTTTGAGTAATCTAGCTGGAATACGATCAGGTCCAGACGCTTTATTTGGTTTGGTGTTGGCTAATAGTTTTTGAATTCCATTTTCTTGTACTACTATATCTTCTATATTGTCTACTTGGTTCAAATTCAGTAATATGTCTTTGTCTCCTGGGGCTGAGAATGCTGATGCAAAGTATTTGTTTAGGATGTTTGCTTTAGTTTCATTATCATTATGTATTATGTTATGGTCATCTTTTAATGGCGCTATGCCTGTTGTTTCCATTTTCTTAGACTTAATGTATGACCATAGGTTTTTGTTGTTATATTTAGATATTACATTGTTTATGTATATACTCTGCAGCTGTCTGCTTACTTTTTGGGTTAAGTGTTTAATTTTTATATACTTTTTGTAAACTCTTTCTGCCTTGGTTTCTTTAAATTTTCTATATAGGTTTTCCTTCTGTTTACAAAGCTTCTTTAATCTATTATTAAACCAGCATTTATTTATTTTGTTTGATGTGTATTTAGTTGGTATATGATTTTCTATAATGCTTTTAAGATGGTTTTTAATGAAATTCCAGAGGTCTTTTTCTAATAAGAATGTTTGTTGAAAGTTTAATGCTGCTTAGTGTAGTTGTGTTAGGTTACATTGATTCCAGAGTAAGATTTTTCTTTTGGGTTTTGTATTGGCTACTGCTTTTATCTGACTGTATTTTTATGATCTCATGGTCTGATAGACCAGGGATAATATCATAATCAACTAGTAATCCAGGTCTGTTGGTTAAGAAGAGATCTAATGTGTTGTTTAATCTAGTTGGCTTTTTAATGATTTGATCTAAACTTAGGTTGTGTAAAGTTTCTATGAAAAGCTCATTTATGTCCTTAAGGTTTTGGTGTTTATCTATGGTTAGTGTTTTCCAATTTATATCAGGTAGGTTGAAATCACCCATAATCCAAAAAACTGCATTTTTATTTGTCTCTTTAATTGTAGTAATCTGATTACATAGTTCCTGCATGTATTCTAAACTAGAATTTGGTGGTCTGTAAATGCTGCCTATTATTAGGGATGTTGAGGTGGTATTAAGTTTACAAAATGTTGATTCTATATTTTTTGAGTTAGGTACGCTAATTTCTTTTGTTATAAGAGTGTTTTTTATTGCTAAAAGAATTTTTTTTACAAAGGTTTTAAGTTATTTTGGTATTACTTCTTTAGTAGGTTTGTTTAGTGAGGCTGTTGTATTAATTTTAGTAGATTTAGGTTTAAAAGGAGTGGATCTGGCTAGTGGTTGGTGAGTTTGGTTTGGGATGGTGTTTAGGATGTTGTATGGGTTAGAAGTGTCTGCATGTAAGTGTAGATCTAATTCTAGATCTAGATTTAGAACTAGATATAGAATCTTGATATAGAATTTAGGCTACTATATCTAGACTAGAACTCGTATGAATCTACACATTTAATCTTAAAATTACTAGATCTAGGCCAATGTTATGATCATGAATAGTAGGCCTTTTGTTACCGGGTAATGCCATTACTAATGGCTTACTGTGCTGTTCGTATCCGATACTATTGTTTACATAATAAATAAATCTGCACCCCTAAGTTGTCAGAAGAAAAGTTATTGCCTTAATAATTAAAATTGTGTTCAAATTATTAATACATTTATTATTAATATATCTAGATGTGGGATATATTTAGTCTTATTTAGACTGTCAAATGTAGGCCCATATGATGTGGATATGTCAAAACTGCGCGATATAAAAGTAATTTGTTATTTTTTAAACTTATAACTAAAACGAAGTTCGTATCAAAATTCTTTTTTTAAAAACAACATTTGAATCAGTATTCTATTCAATGAGTTAGTTAATAAATGGAAAATATATTTTATAATGATCCATTGACACTTTTACCATTGTGACCTTAGATTTTTTGTACCAATGCGCAAATCTACGAATGAAGCTTGAGTTATTAATGAAGAAGTCCATGACCTTTTAAACAAAAAGTTACCTCTCCTGAAATTTTTTATTGAAAATCTGCTTGCAAAGATAATTAAAAAAATTAGATGGTTCACTTTCGGAAAAGAAAAAAGTAGCCGTTGCATCAGAACTTTGAATGATCTAAAATATCATGATGTCCGATTTTCATTTTCTCTTCTAGTTTCTGTGATCTAAACGGGACGGACGGACAGACAGGCCACACAAAACTAATAGAATCTTTTCGCCTCTCGGGGGCGCTAAAAATTTAAGGCCATAGATAAAAAAAGAATCAAACAAACATTGAAGTCCCTAGATAAACACTGTGAAACAACCTTCTGTTGAATGTTTTTTATCTTGTCAACATTTTTCAACCTTTGTATTTAAATTTAATTGATGTCTAGTCTATTTGCAAATAAAAATTATCTCAAGTGAAACTGTTTTCATATATCAACTATCCTGACCCAAAAAAAAAAAAAAGAAGAAACGTAAGATTTAAATCTTCCGCGTCAGTATTTAGGGTTAATGTAAAGACCCTAAATTTACAAACACCAAAAGTTAGGAATGGTGTAAATCTCCGTGTGAAAGACAAACACTCAACAAAAACACAAAAACCCAAGTTTTCTAATAAACAAACACTCAACAGAACTCAAGAATCCTAAATTTCTTGACAACAAACGTAGACAAAGGTCACGCAGAAACAGAAGCATTGTACGCTTTCTAATAAATTAACTGAACTAACAAAGAGGAAGATGTACTATGTACTATTAACATCCAAATTGGTTGAGATTCAAAGAAATAGTACACAAAATCTGTGTACACAACTCGTGTCCTTTTTTTTCTCTCTCAGAGATTCGTTTGTGTTTCTTTTTTTGTCTCTGGTGACGCCCTATTCAGCTCACGTGCGGGAGCCGAGTGTTGGGGAGTTAGCTGGCGTTAAATGGAAGACAATCGGTGTAAGCGAAGACAAAAGCCGGACCAGCGCTACGAGCGCGGCTACAGCGCTATTTGATGTGTTAGGCAAACATTTTAATTTCAGCCAGGCTCTGGGAAAATGATGTTTGCTCATGGCTTCCCTTTAAAAAAAAAAGTAAAAACAACGGACGGGGTTGTAGTTACCCTCGCCGTATTTTACGAGTCTTCGACACCGAGCCAGCAGCTTCTACATTTGGCCTTTGTCCACTCTAAGCCTTCCTGATGTCCGACGCTGTCTTAAATGTTTTTTATACTTCCGTTTGCTGTCAGAAATTGTGACGACATTGTTGTATGGTGTTTGGACAAGGGTGAAATATAGTGGCGTCCGCCAACGTGTGGGGTTATGGATTAAGTGAT
Organism: Biomphalaria sudanica; assembly: GCA_036873155.1. Taxonomy (NCBI): domain Eukaryota; kingdom Metazoa; phylum Mollusca; class Gastropoda; family Planorbidae; genus Biomphalaria; species Biomphalaria sudanica. Next base: position 72,811 of record JAZGLO010006649.1, read on the forward strand.
TTAACTCTTCCCTAGTGTTTCGACAAACTGGACATAAAGACCGCGACTCAGAGTGATTCAACTCTTAACTCTTTTGGAGAATGCAGGAGAATGACATCAAAGACTCAAAAGGATGATTCAGAACAAGGCTCAGAACATCTGCACGCCCGTGTTGTCGTGCAAACGCCAAACAAACAAAAAAAAAGTCACTTGTTATGCAAATATGATGTTAGATCAAGTGTGGTCAACACGAGTGGTCATCTTTTCTGGACAAATCCATCATTCTTTTGACACCATTTGACATGCACTGTAAAAAAGAAAAGAAATATGATCAGAGTTACTGTAGAGTAGATGATCAGATTGAAAAAAGTTTGTTCCACCTATTAGATTGAAAACAATTTGTTCGACATATGTTGTTACTGCGTTTTGGGCACTTTACTAAGGCATGGGTTTAATGTAATCATCAGACAATTAAATGGGGCTCTGAAATCCCTTATCAACTTATATAAATATAATATTAGAGATTTTCACAATGAATTTTGTAATCTAAACAATGTAAAGGATGTTTTATATTTTCTGCCAACTAAATAATAACAAGATTACTAAGAGAATTTGTGTTATTTAACAAACTCAGAGGTGGCCCCCGTCGGATTCCTATCGGATTCGTCTATTTGCAAGGAATATTCAAGACGCGATTTTGTAAATCAGAAGTTTACTTTCTAAGTGGGATCTTCATTCTACTTCCATTGAAATTAAACTGCCAATAGCTCTGTTGGTAACTGTGCTGGGACAACGAGCAGACGTTGCCGAAGTACATGCTCGATACTAGTTTTTTTTTTCAATTACAAAACAATACCAAAAGATTATCTAAAATCGCTCGTCTGACATATTGTACATATTCGGTAGTTGTCATGCCGTAATGTGTAATATATCTCTTTATGAATAAAGGGCTATTAGTTTGTTATTAAGTAAACAGCAATGCCTGGTTGTGCGGTTGGTGCGCTGGACTGATTGTCTCGACAGTCCCGGGTTCATACCCTGCTTGCTGTCATCCCACGTCGTCAAGCCGGAGGTTTGGACTAGGAAGTAGATTATCTTCAACTTTGCAATAAACATCTGAAACATGTAAAAACAACATTTTTTTTTACAACGCCAAAGGAATCTGTGAAAAATTGTGACTTCGGACAATCAAACCAAAACCCAAGTCTTGAATATTCCAAGCAAATGGGCGGATTCGATGGGGATCCAACGGGGCCGCCTCTGTGTTATCACACAAACTCTCTTTGTAATCTTGTTTTTAAATTGATTTGCATACCATATGCTTCGGAAGTCTTGTCAATGCGCATCACCCAGTCAGCTAATTGTTCTTCTGTTCAGCAAGTTTGTTTTTTCCTCTAATGCTTACGCTTTAAACTGTTTTGAAGTCCCAGAGAGCATCTTCCATTATATTTTCCATTATATTTTCAAGGAAGATATTACAAAGAGTTGGTGAGAATAGGCATCCTTGTCTTTTACTTCAAATATTTTTAGTAGTATGGAAAACCCAGTGCTTTTTTTTTGTGACGATACGCACCGTCACGGCGTACCGGCACCTTTTTGAATGTGGGGACAAATTATTACTTTTCTTGTATTTAACGTATATAATTAATTTATAAGTAGTTAAAAGTTAGGCAATCAACTACTGAGTACCGGCACCTAATCACTGAGTAGCGGCACCTATATTTTTTTTTTTACAAAAAAAAAATAAGCACTGGGAAAACCTATGTCTTTTTTTTAGTAGCATAATTATGTTCTCGAAATTAATTTTACTTTTACAGCAAATCATGAATGGAAACTAAATTGTCATAGAAGATGTTGCAGTGTTAAATGTGCACAAACCATTTTGTGACTTAGATCTATAACTGTAAAGCTTTATAACTGATTTTCTTAGCTAATATAGACTAATTAGCCAAGCCTGTATTTCGTTTATTTTCTTGTTTACTACATTGATTGAATTGTAATGCCAGTTTTGATTATTTTCTTAGTAAATCACATTTGACAATTTACACATATCTCCATGGTGAATGAACATATGGCAAAAAAAGTCTTTTTGTGAGCTAAAAAGTGGTCAAAGTAACAAAGATGACCCATGGAGATTCTCTAAAGACCAGCTTAAGCGCCAACTTGCCTTAGCTGGCATAGAAGACAGCACCTACTTCAATAGAAAGTGATGTGTTTTTCATCACATTAGACAATTAATTTTTTTTAACAATGTATGTTCTAAATGTGAGTTAAATAAGAGATTTACTGAAATATTTAATACATTACATTTTTGAGAGTGTCGTTTATTATATTTGTTTATAATGGGTGATATAGGCCTAAGTTAAGTCTGCGAGTGAGTCGGTCTAAATAAAATAACAATAGTGAGTTAATAAGCCTACACTCTTTACCAACTTTTGTTTAGATGTATAGTAATGGAAAATCAACCATAAACAATTAAGTCAATGATGTATTTATGACTAACTGAAAAATCTGAATAAATATTTCGGCCTTCAGGTTACTAAATGTCATCCTAAATAACATCCACTTCTTCCAAAAGCTATAGAAAGATCTGATACTGTTCCAAATATTTCTTCGCCTAATCAAATTCTAGAATCAATTGAAAGTGATTGGACACGTAAACACATTTTGACTTTCACACCAATGCATGTAGTGACCTATGGCAATAAACTTTATCGTCAAGTACGACCGTACACACAACTATATAGTTTATTTATTTTATTAATAAACTAGTTCAAACACTATTTATGTAAATGTACCACTACAGCTCAATAAAATCAGAATGTTTTTATAAAAATCTGGCTAAATCAGAATTTGTTTTTATAAAAATCTGGCTAAATCAGAATTTGTTTTTATAAAAATCTGGCTAAATCAGAATTTGTTTTTATAAAAATCTGGCTAAATCAGAATTTGTTTTTATAAAAATCTGGCTAAATCAGAATTTGTTTTTATAAAAATCTGGCTATCCCTAGGCTATAGTGCTGTTAACAAAATTATGACTAATAATAGATCTATTTTGAACGTCAAAGCCGTCAAGTTGCTAGATTTATCATCTGTGTGTGTCTTATAAACCCAGAGAATCAACATCTAGTCTAGATCTGTATTTTATATAGAATCTAACTCTAGACTAGATATAGGATAAATCTCAAGTCTGGATAATATTAGACCTAGATCTAGATGATTATAATATATATATATATTATTTAAAGCTAATTTTCTAGGTGAATATTTACACAATATTGTTATGTTGTAAATAAAACATTATATTCCCTTCAGCCTGTGCAGGGTATTTTTAAAGTGATAATTGGTTCATGCAGGCCAATACCATTGTTATCTCTATTTTCCTTCAAAATATACTTTCTTGCATAAGAATTAAATATATATTGCAACAATTGTCAATTAGAAGTACAGATTAACCAGTTATCTTGGTGGAAAAGGATGTCAGATGAGTCTTTACATAATTCTTTGAACGAAGACACTATACATTTTTTGAGATTTTTAAAAATTTAATAAGAATTGTATTATTGCTCACATTAAAAGCAATTGATCTTTTCTTTTCCGCAGATGTATATTTTAAGAAAGAAATTATTCTTCCTTATCCCTAAGAGTTTATCAATAGGATGGATGCCACAAAACTCACTTGCTATGTCAGAAACTCTTCCTATGAAACTTCCAGTAAGTAAAAAAAAATGTCAAGTTTCCCTTTCAGACCTTGTGGTCTATAAGGCAGATGATGTAAAGATCATCTGTTTTTGTGGCCAATGGTTCACCAGGGTGTCATGTGGCCTCCACAACGACCAACCGCCTTTACTTTCCCCTTCTAATGTCATTAGAGCTGGGTTAACTCAGACTTAAATAAAAAATCCCAGTCTTCACCAGGATTCGAACCCTGGTTTGGTAGCCAAGCCCTTTACCGCTAAGCCACAGCACCTCCTTCCAGTAAGTAAGGCAGCTTAAAATTTAATACTTTAATCTTAGTGCAAAAAGAATGAAAGCAGTCTTCAAATTCTCCCTTTCAATTTGCAAAGATATATTCATATTTTAATGTATGCAGTACAAACATTGTTTCAAACACTCAGCACAATATTCAATGACTCTGGGTTACCTCAGCATGCTTGTGCAGAACATTTCCTGTTATTTTTTTTAAATCTGTTCCGTTCACTTTCAAGTGCATTTAAGGATTCATGAAGTGTTCATAATATTACTGAATAAAATGTCAAAGATTAAATATTGTTATTATTATACTATTCCTTTTTTTTTTTTGTAATACCTTTGCATCTATTTTTGTTTCATAATATGTTTCCATAGCATTTTGTATGTAAAACTTCTAATATACTTTTTAAAGAGCTGTTATGTTAGATGTTTTCAGAATTGATTTTATCTGTAAAGGACTTGAACATATGGAAGTTTGGTACTATATGAAACTAAAATTGCATTGGTGACTTTTTATGAATTTAATGTATTTGTTTCTATTCCATCAACAGTCCTAGAATTTGTCCAATGCCTCTGAGTTGAAGGAGAATGTGCTCCATAACACATACCAGTACCTTGCTGAGAGCTGGAAGTTCATGAATACTATGTTGTCCTTGATTTGATGATTTTGAAAACTACCATTTATGAAGACTTGAGCATTATTTCTATAATTTAAAAAATATCTTCAGGAAATATTGTGTTTATAATATTAAGTAATTGAAGATAATATTGTTCTTACTAATATTAATATTTTGGCATAGTTATTTGAAAATAATCTTAAACATATTTTGTTCATTGTATAATATACATTTAATTAATAGTTGTCCAACTTTGAAAAATTGTATACTCAATTATTAAACATTTTGTTGTTGTTTTTTTTACTGTAAATGTAACTTGAATCAAGTTAACTAGCACAGTAAAAAGATTTCAAAAAAAAAAAATACTGTATGCTTTAACTAACATGAGACTTAAAGTTTATTGGCTTAATAAAATAGAAAGCACATCATTACTTTAATATTCACTTGTCAATAAATGATAGCATTATTCAATTTTTAGTTACAAGTTCAGACTATTAAATGTTATTATTTAAATTATAGCAAATTTCTCTTTCAGTCAAGCTTAAAAAGTCTAAAATAATAAGTTAATGTCAATGTAGTATTGTTCAAACACAAGTTTAATCATCTATACTTCAAAAAAAAAATGTTTGTATGGTTTTCATTTGTTTGTACATCAAATATCTATTTATATAATTATCTTTTTTTAAATGAAACATTAAATACTGAAGATGACCATTTCTTATGTATTCTCATTTCACAAAACAAACAGAATATTATCCGAAATTTCATCCCTTCATTGTAACTGTAATGGGCTTCATAAAAAAAAATGGAGTGACAATCAAATCAGGTTTTTGAAAATAGTATGCTCCTTTAGTAAAAAAAAAAGAAAAGAAACATGCATTATAAATTTTTTTTGTTTTAGATAAAATTTCTCTTTGGTGACTTGAGTAGAAAGTAATAGAAATATGAACTTCATACAGCAATATGCTCACACTAAGCAGAAGTTTTTACTAGTGAAAATTGTTTGTCCAAATAAGCTATTGAAACTACTGTCAGCTTCACATGAAAAGTTTTACAGTTCTTCCTCTTAGACTTTTAGGTATTATCTATTAAGAGCAGGGTAAAACAAGGTTGGTAGATTGGATGGAAGGCTTCTTAAACTGGCTTGACCAAAACAGGACGACATATCCTGATTAGGGAACTGATATTTGACGACGATGCGGCTCTCACTACCATTCGCAATAATGATTACTAAGGCTAGTCAATAATTCGACAGCTGCGAATCAATAATTCAGTCTTACAATAAATCTCACCAAGACAGAAAAAAGGGCATAAAAAGTCAACATCATCAAACTCCATTTGAATGAGGGCTTGAGAGGCTCAAATCCTTTATTGCAAAAGCCCTGGACAGAAACCCTGTTGTATGACTGACCTGTTGAGACGGAGATCAGCCAATCTGGGCAGTCAAACAAAATATGGGGGAACCGTGAATCGAAATTTGGCCATAGCCGTGAGAAATATGAGCCAACAAGACAGTGGCTTGTCCTACACTGTGTTATAATAGGTTGCCATAAAACGTCACTGAAATGTGTGATTGATCCTTTTTCTTTTTTATCATTCAAAAGCCGCATGTAACCAAGATGCTGTCTTCTAATTCAGCTAAGGCAAGTTGGTGCCTAAGCTGGTCTTTAAAGAATCTCCATGGGTCATCTTTGTTACGTCGACCACCTTTTAGCTCACAAAAAAAAAAAAGACTTATTTTGCCATATGTTCATTCACCGTACGAGATATGTGTAAATTGTCAAATGTGATTTACTAAGAAAATAATCCAAACTGGCATTACAATTCAATCAATGTCGTAAACAAGAAAATACACAAAATACAGGCTTGGCTAATTAGTCTATATTAGCTAAGAAAATCAGTTATAAAGCTTTACAGTTATAGATCTAAGTCACAAAATGGTTTGTGCACACTTAACTCTGTAACATCTTCTATGACATTTAAGTTTCCATTCATAATTTGCTGTAAAAGTGGCGGTAAAAATCTTCGGGAATGGTTTCTTTACATAGTAAAAAAAATCTACCGGAAGTCAATTTGTCATGCAACCAAGGAAGCCTCGGTGAACGGGGACTTATTTATTTAAAAATATAGGCTTAGTTCGCAGAGATGGCAGTCCATGTAATATATAGTCTATGATGGAAACCTTGATGTGTACATCACGTGAGACTAGGATTAGTCGCTAGTTTGGAATATTTGTATCTACATGAAATGATCTCTAGTTCTGTGAACATGTTTCTGTTCGAACTTGTTGTGAGTTACGTTGTTTCAATACTTACATTTTGTAATTAGATCATTTTGTAGTCATCGCCCGTTAAACAATCAACCGGAAGTGTCAGCATTTCACCAGAGGCTTGCTCCCCTTACCCTGTGGGTAATTAGGAAGTATCAATGCGGGGAGGCATGATGGGATACAAAGTTGTTTGGCGAAAAGGTGGGAATCAAAGGGGGGGGGGCGGGAGGACAATGCTGCATACGTGTGGCTAAGAGCTTTACAGAGTAAGAATTTACAGGGTAACAATTTACAGGGTAAGAATTTAAAAGGAAAGAATTTACAAGTTAGAATTTTTACGGTAAGAATTTATAAGGTAAGAATGTAGAAGGTAAGACCTGTTTGTCACAATTTTGTGTTTGCTTTTGTTAAGCCTCAAATTCCTCAAATTTAAAATAGCGACACAAGAGCATTATCCAATGAATTGTACATTTAAGTAAATCTGTCTATATAACACAGAGAAACACATACATCAATAAATACATTTATATATACATATACAAACACAGAAAAACTGTGTTTTCTGAGTTTATTGTCAATGGTAAAACATAGCCTAGGAAATCAATTATTTATTTATAATTTTAGGGGCTACTGAGTGGTGTGGGGCCTTAACATATCCTCCGCAATGATCTAAGTAATATTCGTGCCATTAACATCGCTATCTCTCTCTCTCTCTCTCTCTCTCTCTCTCTCTCTCTCTCTATCACACACAGACACACACAAACACACAAGTATATATATTATGCAGAAAGAAACAGAGAAAAAAATGGCGGTATGGTTAGAAACGAAAGTTTTATTTTAATTTTATTTCTCTTATTATTATTTTAAAATTTCTAGCAATAACAATTTTGTATAAAGGTATAAAACTATTATGAGCCACCCACCTAAAAAATTAGACCAAGTCCATCTCTCTCTCTCATTCCCCACCCCATCCCTTTTTTCTGTCCTAGTTTCGCCTCTGTGTACAGACGTGAGCCATTTCAAATTGATCCAACCATCTAAACCCCATCCCTCTTTCACTCTGTCAGGCAACGATCTCTCGCTTGATCCCAGGTTGATCCACAGGCGTGAAGACCCAAAGTCTGAGCGATTTTTACTCCAGAAAACCGCCCCTGGAAGCTAGCGTATTAACTATGTTGTCTGAAGGTTTAGCCAGAGGACTTCCTCTGCAGTCCGGCAGGTTTACCCCGGTGACACAAGTGTTAAAAGACACAGGACGACCCTGGGCGCTCTTAGCACGACCCGGGAATGGAACCGGATTTCGAGGAAACGGGGGGCGGTGCCGCCCTGACCTCATTAGCTTGATTGATTATCCAAGGTCACGGACGGGGTCAGGATCGTGCTTCTTTGTGTTTGCGTCAGAGACGCCACTGAATGGAGTGAGATGTTAGAAAGAAATACAAAATGGCGTCAAACCGGAAATACCCGTTTACCGATGTCTGGGGAGTATCCGTTGAAAGATTATAAAATTAGCATGTTTTCATAATAATTGGATTCAATTTCTTTACTCTCAAAAAAAAAAAGATAGATTAATACAACGGCATTGAACTAGGGCTGGCCTTGAATAATTGGAGGAGCAAAGTGAATTGAATTTAGTGGCCCCAAATAATGAAATAGAAAGAAACAGCGTAAAAATGTTTACGAAATTTATCAAAAACCTGCTTGTCTATATCAAAATCGGCAAATCACTGAAATACGTATATCTCGGAGTTAGACTAGAAGACATAGAATCATAGTGCTCTACTGTGTTTGAGATAAATTGAAGAAATCATTTTTATCGTTAAAAATATATATATAGTTTTAGCAATGTTGGAAATAGGGGTTAGCGTTAGGGTTAGGTTTAGTAAGAAACATGCTGAAAATTATTTGTTTCTTATAAATTTTAAAATGTATGGTAGTTTCAGTCCTGGCCGTTGTTACCGACTCCGCATGAAATTATTCATCAGTTGTTTATTGTAATAGTAAAAAGTTCTCTTTTTAGACCTTACCATCTATAGTGCAGATAATTTTAAGGTCATCTGTTTCTTTGGCCAAAGGATAACGAGCAGGGTGTCATGTGGCCTGCACAACGACCAAAGGCTTTTTATTTTCGCAAGCAAAATTCAGGTACCAATAGCTTTGGGTTGACACAAGGGCGCCCTGAAAATCCCGAAATTCAAAATATCCGCCGTAAGTGAGACTCGAAAGTAGGACCCCAGGTTCGAAAGCCAAGAGCTTAACACACAGCCACCAAGCCCCCAGTACTAGCGCACATTTAAAATGAACAATTTGGAAAGCCAGACACTGATTTGGCAGATATAATGTTGTTGTTTTTTTTTTAATTTATAATTCCCGTTCTTACACAGTTACGCCAAGCAACATTAAAAACATATAGACCGTACAATATACACATACACAAAATATAAACTGTACGTTTGAAGGAAGTGAACAGATTTTGGTCCTTAGCGGTGTGAATATATTTGTAAAAAATTTCAATTGAATGGGAACGCGTTTTATCGCATTCGATTCAATAACAAAAGTAAATCTTGTGTCTAGTGTTTTGTCTGTAACATATCATATACGACAAAATCTAATATCTGTATATCACTCTCTCTCTCTCTCTCTCTCCCTCTCTCTCTATCTTTCTCTCAGCTGACACAGCGCCAGACGAGCGGTCAATCGTGACGAGTGGCGACGTCAACCGCGATGACTTGCAAAGTTTCAAGAAACATCTAAAGTCTCTGGGCGGTCACGTCATATACAGTTATATATAGTCACGTCAAATACAGTTATATATAGTCACGTCAAATACAGTTATATATAGTCACGTCAAATACAGTTATATATAGTCACGTCAAATACAGTTATATATAGTCACGTCAAATACAGTTATATATAGTCACGTCAAATACAGTTATATATAGTCACGTCAAATACAGTTATATATAGTCACGTCAAATACAGTTATATATAGTCACGTCAAATACAGTTATATATAGTCACGTCAAATAAAGTTATATATAGTCACGTCAAATACAGTTATATATAGTCACGTCAAATACAGTTATATATAGTCACGTCAAATACAGTTATATATAGTCACGTCAAATACAGTCAGGTGACCACCCAGAGAGGGTCGAGGAATGTTCCGTCCAGTTCTAGAAGGCCATAAGCCATTAGAGACCCTATATAAACAACTTAGTCACAACTTTACGTTCTACGATTTACTACGGTACGACAGAGCTTAACAAGATACGGAGAAACCAGTAGAGTTCTTGTTACAACAGTACAGAGCTGATACGGCGGTTCAGATACAGCCACGACTGAACATCTGTGATCATCATATTGTATAGTACCAATTTTCCATTTTTGATGCGATTTATTAGACATTAAATGTTAAATTACTTTGGTGCCCTGACTTATCCAGTTCTTTCTTTGAGTTGGTAGTGTCAAATAGTGCAGTTTGCAGAGACCCTGGAAAGTAAGTCATTACAATATATATATATTGTGTGTGTGTGTGTGTGTGTGAGAGAGAGAGAGAGAGAGAGAGAGAGAAGGGGGGGGAGAGAAAGAGAGAGGCCCAACAATGTAATTAGAAGCACATATATATTGTTCAAGCAAAATCTGTTGATTGAATGTATCACAAAAAAAATAAAAATAAATAAATAAATAAAACTTTATGTTGTTGCTATTTCTTGTATCTGGCCTTTTTTTTTCTTAAAAAAAAATTGACATTTATAAAAACAAAAATATTGACAAGAAAATATGGCGTACAGATTTCCCCACTAACCTGGTGTTGACTCCAAGCCCAGCAGAAGCTAATTACTTGCTAACCAAACAACAATCAACTTACTTAACGCAGGGAAGATGGGGGAGGTTGTCTCAATCAAAAGGGGAAACTCAAAGTGGACAGTTAAGTGCAAGAAACTAGTCGAGGTGTTTGGTTTATTCCAGCAAATAGTCTGCGCTCCATCTCGCCCACATCTTGTGACTCCACTTGCACCCCCCCTCAAGCAACTCCTTCTAGAAATATTATCTCCAAACAACTTTCCCTTTGGCAGATCTGACATACTTCTAGCATTACATGTACATGTCAGGGGAGTTGCTTAATTTGAAAGTTGGATCAGAAAACATTTAGTAACACCACAATTACCGAACCAGTGTCGGCTTCCGTGGTGGGTTGATCAACGCAATTACTTCCCTAAAGGCGTAGCGTGACACGGGCGTATAAATGCAACTATCTGCTCTTGTTTGTATTACATTTATAAATAGTGGAATTTTTTAAATTTAATTTTTAGAAGATATTTTTCTTGTATTAAAACAGACGAAAGTTAAATGTGTATCTGATTCTCTCGTCATTCTCTCACATGGGGTCGTGGAAATGAAAAAAACAAAACAAAGAAAGCTAGAGTTATTACTTACCATGTACTTGGAACAGCTCAGTATGTTTTTACGCTTGAAACTACCAGAAGCAACTTAGCCCATACCGATGTTGTTGTTTTTTTATATTATTTTTTTTAAACAAGTAGATAGGAATGATTAATAGCACAAAATGATTTTTTTTGTTTGAAAACACTAAATTGTACTATTCCTTCCTTTTCTCATATCCTTTAGTCTGTTGGAGATCACCCAAGATTTGTCAACCGCATTTTTCCATTCCATTGTACTATTAGGCGCGTAAGTTCGCAAATGTAGTCGCATTAAAAAATATTTTTTTTACAAACTTATATCAACTCACTCCGGCTGTCTGATATCAACTCACTCCGGCTGTCTGATATCAACTCACTACGGCTGTCTGATATCAACTTACTCCGGCTGTCTGATACTAACTCACTCCGGCTGTCTGATATCAACTCACTCCGGCTGTCTGATATCAGCTCACTCCAGCTGTCTGATATCAACTCACTCTGGCTGTCTGATATTAACTTACTCCGGCTGTCTGATACTAACTCACTCCGGCTGTCTGATATCAACTCACTCCGGCTGTCTGATATCAGCTCACTCCGGCTGTCTGATATCAACTCACTCCGGCTGTCTGATATCAACTCACTCCGGCTGTCTGATACAACTCACTCCGGCTGTCTGATATCAACTCACTCCGGCTGTCTGATATCAACTCACTGCGGCTGTCTGATACTAACTCACTCCGGCTGTCTGATATCAACTCACTCCGGCTGTCTGATACTAACTCACTCCGGCTGTCTGATATCAACTCACTCCGGCTGTCTGATATCAGCTCACTACGGCTGTCTGATATCAACTCACTCCGGCTGTCTGATATCAACTCACTCCGGCTGTCTGATACAACTCACCCCGGCTGTCTGATATCAACTCACTCCGGCTGTCTGATATCAACTCACTCCGGCTTTCTGATACAACTCACTCCGGCTGTCTGATATCAACTCACTCCGGCTGTCTGATAAAACTTTTGAACATGTTTTTTTTACTCCGACACACAATCTCGGATCGTTGCTAAATTTTTGTGCACAATTTTTTCTTTAACCTGACAACACTAGAAAACAAAAAAACGATTAGTTAATTAGTTATTTTGTTTTGTGTCTCGAACAAGGGAAAGAAATTGTACATGACTGAGGTGGTAATATAAGCTGAATTATTCCCCTATATAGGTCACCGCTTTAAAGTAAGTTTGAAACAAATAACAATACAACCTTCTATTTTCATACGAACCTCACTAGCAGAGAGGTTATATTGTCGATTTGAGGAGTCGAATTCAGGTCCTCCCCCCCACCCCCCCATTTTTTAAAAAATTAATGCTTTTCAAAAAAAGAATTACGGTAAAATTCACCCAGATATACAATAGTTTCTGTTCTCCCCCCCCCCCCCTTTTTTCATTTTCCGACCTGGTTCAAGTGATAGCATATTGAGAAAGCTAAAAGCATGGAATAGCGCTCAACATAAACAATGGGTAAAAAATATTTCTAATCGCACAGATTTATTTCTGTTGGTCTGGAGTCTAGATCTATTACAAATTACATGACTGATAAAAACGTATTGATACAATTACACTACGCTGATAACCAGAGATAAACCATCTTTTTGCTACCATTAATTAATTAATGTGTCATTCGAATTTCCCTTTTTAGATAACCAGAGATAAACCATCTCTTTGTAACCATTAATTAATTACTTTGTTATTGGAAATTCCCTTTTCAAGACAAACAGCATAACACAATTGTCACTTATCACTTCATTTAAATTCGCCTTACGAGAGGGCAATACATTAGACTATTAAAGATTTATACTCAACCATCACTTACAATTTTAGTTTAGTGTAGGTTATAAAAGTCAATTTTGTGTACCATTGCGCGAATCTACGAATGAAGCTTGAGTTATTAATGAAGAAGTCCATAACCTGTTTAAAAAAGTTACTTCCCCTGAAGTTTTTCATTGAAAAGTGGTGTAATTTTGTGAAAACTCTACTAGCATATATAATTTAAAAAATTAGATGGAAAAAAAAAAATAGCCGTTGCATCAGAACTTTGAATGATCTAAATTATCATGATGTCCGATTTTCATTTTCTCTTCTAGTTTCTGAGATCTAAACGGGGCGGACGGACGGACAGACAGGCCACACCAAGCTAATAGCGTCTTTTCCCCTTTTCGGCGGTCGCTAAAAAAACAACAAAAACCAACAACAATAGCAAAGTAACCAATCATTATTTAGACGTAGCGAAACTTAATTGTCAGCTAGTTAATACAAAATTATATTAATAGAAACATTAGAGACAGGGTTACTGGACTCCATGATGACCTGCTAACTATCGTTCAAAAACGCAAGCTAAAAATCAATGGGCATATTACAAGGTCTTCGGGGCCTTCCTTCAGGGAATAGTACCAGGAAAAGAAGAAGAGGCGGCAGAGAAAGCGATAGGAGGACAACATAAAAGAATGGACGGGCCTGCCATTGAAAGAGGTTCTAACTAAGGCAAAAGACAGAGAGGAATGGAGAAAAACAGTTGAAAAATCTTGCATGGTGCCCCAACGGTCCATATATAAAATATAGATGTATCTAAATAAAAATAGAAACCAAAATCAAAATCAAAATATCTATCTATCTATCTATCTATCTATCTATCTATCTATCTATCTATCTATCTATCTATCTATCTATCTATCTATCTATCTATCTATCTATCTATCTATCTCTATCTCTATGTCTCTCTCTATCTCTGTCTGCTATCTATCTATCTATCTATCTATCTATCTATCTATCTATCTATCTATCTATCTATCTATCTATCTATCTATCTATCTCTATCTATCTCTATCTCTATCTCTATCTCTATCTCTATCTCTATCTCTATCTGTCTGTCTATCTATCTATCTATCTATCTATCTATCTATCTATCTATCTATCTATCTATCTATCTCCCTGTATATATATATATGTGTGTGTATGTGTGTGTGTGTGTTTGTGTGAAGATGGTTGAGAGAGGTGTTCGTTTTCCAATGTAGACGAGTGAAAGTCACTGAGATAACCTGAGGAGGTTGTCTAGAGCTGGAGTGCCAGGTTGCACCTGTTCCACGATGGCGACACGCTGCCTGACAGGGATGTTCACTCAAAGAGGGTTCTGATGTTCAACAGCGCCTGTATGCTTGGTTTGGTCTCCATTGAGACATCAGGACACGACAACAGAGCTCGTTTTTTTGTTTCTTTCTCTCTCGTATTAGTGGGAGGAGAGATATTTGTGTGGGAGTGACGCGGGGGGGGGGGAGGAAGAGGGAGCATGGTATTAGAAACGAAAAGATGGAGGTGGGCATAGAAACAGCAGAGATGTATTCATTAAGTCAAAACTTGGAATGTGATGTTTTAACTCTTTCTTTCCTAAATGACGATATCAGCTTTGATTCCACCAGAATGTAATAAATAATTACGGAAATAGTTCAAAATATAGAGCAATGTACACAAATACGTTTCTGTCAGAACGTCTATGGCTTAATGTTCATTTTTTTAGACATTTTATTCATGCATTCACACATCCAACATAAAAATGGGTTAAGCCACGAGACACAGATTTGTTTAGATTAAACTTAAGAGAGTGTCAATAGACATATATCCATCTAGCTTAATCAATACAAAGATTTTTAGCGGCCCCCGAAAGAGGAAAAGACGCTATTAGTTTTGAGTGGAATTTCTGTCCGTTCGTCTGTCCCATTTAGATCTCGTAAACTAGAAAAGATATGAAAATTCGACATCATAATATTTTAGTCCATTCAAAGTTCTGATGCAACGGCTACTTTTTTCTTTTAGAAATCGAAAAATCTAATTTTTTAAATCACTTATGCAAGCAGTTTTTTTCTCATAAAAAATACACTGCTTTTACAACTATTTACTATTAAGAGTAACAAACACAGGAGTCTTTCTAATAGAGGATACCAAAATGTACCATATTTTTAACACATTTATGCAAACTTCCATAGAACACGTAACAAAAGGACATTTTTAAAATCTTTTAACGGAAATGTTTTTTTTTCTTGAAGAATAAGAGATTAACCCTTTATAAAACAATTAGATCAATTAGATATTCATTATAAGACATCAGTTAGGCCAGGATCACATCTAACTTCACATTCACTTTCACCTATCCTTTGGTCTGCTGGACCACTGGGGCACAACACAAGATCTGTTAACCTTTTTTCTCCATTCTTCTCTGTCATTTGTCTTTAATAGAATTTCATTCTGATAATATTGATACCTACCTTTTTACCTGCCAGGGTGAACCACTTCGGGGGCCGATTTTCAGTTTGTGTTTCCACACCAACTGTCTTTGTCACCTTGTTTGAATTACATTTTTGATGTTTCATTCCTCATTACATAAAAAAAAAATTAGTTCCTGAAATTGAAGAAACAAACTCAACAAATATGTAAAGTTCATTAAGAAATAGAATACTATAGAATTTTATAGACGAAAAAACATAATCATGTACAAAGGCAATACATTTTCTGCACCAAAACAATCGAGAACAATTTGTAATGGCGATTCTTATCCAACGAACTACGAAATAAAACTAAACAACGATAAAATATTGAATCAAAAGCTTATAAGACGATAATTGAGCTTCCCTACACTGATTGAGTTTTATTGGTCATATAGAGTTTATTATAGTCTATAGTGTTTATTTTAGTCAAAACATTTTTGTGCGCAAGTTTTAATAAAACGCTCACTCGCAAATCCCGTAGACTACGCTTCCGCTCACTGCCCCACACACACTTGCAAATTATTGTCTTAACTAATGATTTGGTATTTTGTAACAGTTTCAACAACGCAAGTTGTATGATGATTTAATGCACAGACTCCGCTAAATTGACAGTGAAACCCGCAGAGAATATGGATGGTATCAGAATGCCTTCAGAAGTACTCTACCCCCCCCCCCCCAAACACACGCTTATGGAGGAAGAGTTTAAAATAAAAAAAACAGCTAAGAAATCAGAAAAAGAAAATGCACGGTAATTAATAATGTCCTAGCACGGCCTGTTGACTCCCAGAGTCATTCTAAGAACTTCAAAAGAACTCTATCTTTCTGACACCATTTATTATGCTTAGAAAATTTAAACTTCAAACTAAACATAAAAAAAGGCAATAAATAGACAATTGAAACCAATTGCATCGAAAAAAATAATTCTGAAAGTAGAAACCAAGGGGAAAAAAACAAACGAATACAAGTTTAAAACTTGAGAATGAAACAACACACACACACACACACACACACACACATAGACAAGACAAACCAAGTGCTTTGATTTCGTTTGTCTTTTTTTTGTGTGTGTTCGCTTAGAAGGAGTTGTCGAACTTAGTGAAGTACAAAGTACAACGTGAAATCTAAGTCAGTGGAAAATAGTGAACAGAGCCAATGACTCGATCAATACAAGAGTCGAACATAAGAAGCACATGCTGGCTCGTGTCTACGTCAGAATTCTTTTACTAGCTCAGGACTTTAAATAAAGAAAAGAGTTTGCGAGAGTGCGCCGGAGAGAGAGAGAAAGAGAGAAAGAAAAGAGAGAGAGACTAAGAGAGAGAAAGAGATGAAGAGAATATTCAGCCATTTAAAATTTAAAGCGGGTCCGTGCAACGCACGTGGACTGCGCTAATTTGACGTGTTATCGCTGGCCCGTGCCCGCCGTCAAGGGCTAATGCGCATGCGCGCCAACGTCAGGTGTGCACATCAATGATGCGCATGCCAACAAAACAGCGACGGGCCATAACTTCCAAAACAAATGACCGTTTTCTCTCCCCCCAACGTCTAGTTTTGTTTTGAGAAAGGGAAATAAATCAAGTAATAAAAACAAATGCTTGCGTTCACCCCCTCTCTACCCACCATTTTTGTTTCATCAAGTCACACTACTGATACCTCTCCTGTACCATTTCTAGCCACTCCTTTAGATTTATTTGTAATCTATTTTGTCGCAGACACATAGGAATGAGTTCGCATAGCTCAATAGAGAAGGGGGGGTAGTGGACTTTTATTTTTATCATTCTTTACAACAAGGTCCATTTTCATCCTAATATATGGATATTTTCCTAGCACACTGCTAGCCTTTTTCTAGTATAGCACTAGCCTTATTTTAGCGCACCTCTAGCCTCCCTATAGTTGTCTAGTTTTTGAGACCTAACCGTCACTCGCATGCCAGATGGAATAATCCCTAAAGACATCCTAAACGCTGAGCTTGCGAAGGGAGTCAGACCCAAGAGCCGCCCTAGAGTTGTCTGCAAGAGTTATCCCAAGACAGACAGCATGGAGACAGACAGCATGGAGACAGACAGCATGGAGACAGACTCTGTACGTTTGTGTAGTCGCCGAGAACAATAGAAACGAAGTTGCATCAGTCCAGAGAAAGAAAGCTGCCCCCCGCCCCCTGTCATCTAGCCATAGCACTCGTCCTCACGCCCACAATTTTTTATGGGGAATAATTCGGGCACTATGATACCCTCCACCCTCATAGTTTCAATTTACTTTAAAGCCAAGCCACAAAAAAACAAAAAAAACAACAGAGGAGCTGTAATACTCATCGAAGGGCCCAATGGAGAAAAATTGCAAACGTTTCTTGCTATTGTGAGCCCTCTGCCAGCCACAGAGCAGAAAGAGGTTGCAGTAAAATGTCAGCTAAACTACTCAAGTAAAATGTCTTCCTAACAGATACTAAAACAGTCTTTCAAAGTTTGAAAAACTCTGATGCTTCCTATGTGAAACAACTCAGGACAGCCCTTGTAAAGCTAAACAGTAATTGCAAAGAAACTGTTATCCAATAGATCTCAGCACACATTGAAATAGAAGAAAATGAGAAGGTTACATACTTACCAAGTCTCGGGGAACGAATAAACATTCTAAAATTCCACTCTATTAGGTAGAAATAAAGAAACTAATAGCGAGTAGAATAAAAGCTAAACGGAAAAGTTCTCACCCAAATCACAAAACAAAACAAAACAAAAAAGACACCTATTATAAACTATCCCAAAACGACCAACTTATAATATTGCGCATCAGAATCGGACACATATGTTCCGGAAGCTGAAATTTGGGACTAGTGAAATCCGCCCTTGAGGAGTGTCACCTACAAACACCAAAAATTTCCCTCGAGAGGCCCAACAAGATACTGGCCCCTAAACACCGCTATAGATAGAAAAACTATTCAGAGAGCTGCCTGATTTGGAAACCACTGCGCAGTTCATCTCAGATATTGGTCTAGTCATTTAAACCCTCTAACAGAAGGAAAAGATGTCAAGCCAATGCTTTTATGCGGGAGGGGAGGAAACTCTTTAGAGGGGTGAGGGCAGAGTGTCTTATACAAGGCAGGGATTATTGTAGCAGTTTAAGAAAACACTTTATGGTGAAATCACAAATCATCTACCCACTCCTCGACAAATCATTTGAAAAAGAAGAGACTACGCCTCTGTAAAGTGCGGGAGCCAATTAGCCAACAGCATCATTGTTTATTGGTCGAGGTGAGCACTTGTCTAAATGTGAACAAGATGTTTGGCTAGGCACACGCACACGCGCGCGCACTAACTCACAATCGCGCTCTCACAGCGGTGCTTCCTTCTGATTATCTTCTGTATCTAATTGCCTGGGCTCTGAGAGCCATAAATTACCTTCGAATGAGCCAAACAACGTTTGATGCCTCTTAAGACAAGTAGGGGGCTGATAACATAGTCGTGGTTTGAGATACGGGGAAGCAATGCGAAATGGTGAGGAGGGTGCCGAGGGCTAAGATTTGTTGAGCGTCACTTCTAGGGCGCAAGACTTATTAGGTAGGGAGCTTCTTAGTTCACGCCTGATGCTGAGTTTTTTTTTGTTTATTTTTGTAAGAAGTTAACAACTGAGTGTAAAGATATCAATGTCTTAAAGGGAGATCACTAATTTAAACCTTTTTCTTCGCATGTGTCTGTTATACATTAATACAAGATAGTCAACTTTATTTTGCGCAGCTGGAACTTTCGACGTTTACTAAAAGAAGGAGTAAAAACATTTTGTAATGGAGCAGTGGTGTCACTAGCGGGGTGCGGGGGGTGCGGTCCGCACCGGGTGACACCCACCAGGGGGTGACACCCAAGTGGGTAAAATGCAACTTTCAAAACTAAAAAATTGATACCTCGAATTTGAGAAAAATAATTCCTTGTAGACGCAAGGAAAAGAGTTTCTGAATCCCAGAAATGTAGAAAAACGCTTGGCGCCCTGGGCTTCACCCCGGAAAACTCTGAGTGATATTAAGGCACTCCCTTAAACGTCTAATCTGACCAGTTTAGTGGTGAACGTAGAATTGTTATTTGTAAAATGTTTAGAGACAAATAGACTTAAGCCCCTCGCGCGCCATTCGATGCAAGCTCTCTCCACAGAAATCAGTCTAAGGCAACTTTCACAGCCACTTCCCAGCTTGTGCCCACGAAATTCAGGACTTCTGAAAAGGTGTGACGCCATGGTAGACATGATTTTATGGTCCTCTTTTCGGATTTCATGTTAAGGCTGACTTTGGTAAACGAGTTTCGTCATGACAAATGATATGTCTCAAGAATTTCAATCGACTTTCAGTTGACACTTCTCTTAGACGGCCTGTTGGGGGAAAAGATTTCTCCATTGGTAACATTATCTCCGTATAATATTCGTAGAATCCTTCTCAGCCATCACTGCTCAGCCTCTTTTCAACCTTCCACGTCTCAAAACGTAGGTGGTCGTTGGGACAATCATTGTATTAAGTAGTGGGTTTTAATCCCCAGGCTAATTGATTTGCTTCTGCAGATAGGCCGTACTTTTTGAAAGACATCTCCTGCTTTCCAATCCGACATTTAACACCATGACATGCATCTCCATCACTTGAGATAACACTGCCTAAATAGGTGAACTTTTCTATTTGATCAAACTCTGTATCACCAATGTTAATAGGTGTATTGGGTAACCTGCACCCAATATGCATAACTTTGAGGGCGTCTTTATCCGTCATCTCGTGTATACATTTATTTCTATTTGAAAGTGATGCTATATCGTCTGCAAAATCCAACTCTGTTGGAACCAGAATGCAGTCTGTTAAATGTATTTTGATGACATCGTCAATAGCTACAAGAAAATGATATGGGGATAACATATACCTTAATTTTATAGACGTCTGTTTTTGAAGTATGCCACCGCCATTTGTGACACAACAACTTGATTTGCTTTAGACATGTCGATGAATCTGGACTAAATGTTGCGAATTTTCTTATTCTCTTGCTATTTTCCAGGCTGACTCCAATGGATGGTATCAAACTTACCTTTTTTTATCTACATCCTTTGTTGGTATTTTAGACGATGTTTCGCAGGAAGTAAAACTGTTCAGTGCTTGATTTGCCTTTACGAAAGCAGCTGAGAAACAATAATATAATTTAAACCTTTTCCATAACGAGCTCTTAAAAAATTTCTAATAAAAATATATTTAATGCAAGGTTTCTCAATTCTATATTTGTAAATTTTTATTTTATGTAATAACTTTTAACTTTATGTGATAACTTTTGATAAAATATAAACACCGACATTTTTAAACATAATCGAAAACCATTCTCGAGTGTAACCATCAATGTATTATATATTATATATGTATTATATAAGATAAGATGTATTAGCTTACAGTATATTGTTCAAAATAAAGAAACAAATAAACCATAGTTGTATTTTTTTATAGGTGGAGATATTTTTCCTGGGGGGCGGGAGGGTGACACCCCAAGCTTACCGCACCAGGTGACACCGACCCTAGTGACGCCACTGTAATGGAGTCAGAACCGGACTTTGGCCACTGCTACCAATGCGGTCGCAGTGACCCCGCACTTTCATAGGCCCCGCGTTAAGTCTAGGTGTAACTTATTAAATTAATGCATTAAAACTTATATATAATAGCATGTTTTCCGCGAATTCCTGATTTTCCAGGTGGTCCTGGAAATCTCTTGTAATAGCCAAATAGACCCAAAAGTCCTTTAAATCTCCTGAAAACTCAAACGAATCTCATGAAAACTCATAAAAATCTCCTGAAAATAGACAAAAGCTCCATTTTGAGGTGCCAATTTTTTGCGCTTAAAAAAAAAAAGGGGCACTGTAGAGACGAATGTATGTCTAATACAAAATCTTGATTTTGACCTTATGCTTATCACTACACAGACTGGGCCCTGCTCAATCCATTTCACATAGGGCCCCGCAACTGCTAGGACCGGCACCGAATTGAGTG
Organism: Biomphalaria sudanica; assembly: GCA_036873155.1. NCBI lineage: Eukaryota > Metazoa > Mollusca > Gastropoda > Planorbidae > Biomphalaria > Biomphalaria sudanica. The sequence continues at coordinate 94,373 of JAZGLO010006649.1, forward strand.
CAAGGATTTTAAAATGTAGTGCAAAGATTTTAGAATGGAGTCCAATAATTTTAAAATGTAGTGCAAAGATTTTAGAATTGAGTCCAATAATTTTAGAATGGAGTGCTAACATTTAAGAATGGATTGCAAAGATTTTAAAATGGAGTGTATTGATTTAAGAATGGAGTGCAAATATTTTAGAATGAAGTGCAAAGATTTTAGAATGGAGTTTAAAGATTTTAGAATGGAGTGCAGAGATATAAGAATCGAGTGCAAAGATTTAAGAATGGAGTGCTGATGCTCTCTACAGATGTAATTCATTTAATTCGAGGAGTTCTTTACCAGTTGGATGTTGATACTGAAATACCGTAGAGTAAGGATGTTGTGCTGGACTGTATCAGAGCACCACCAATTGTTGTAGTAGACCTCAACACTGACCTGCGACGTAGCAAGCTGTGGGCAGAAAAACCAATATCTCGTTGCCACGTCGTACAAGGAGCCCACAGGTTGCGACGTTGTAGGTCAGTTTTCATGCATTCTATTGGCCTTGCTTAGAGTCAGCGGGTTGTTTCTAGTAGAGATGGGAATAAAATCCATCTTTTAAAGTTCTTTTAAAGTTCGGATCCGGTTCGGTTCTATTTAATATTCGATTTTTTCGGATCAGTTCGATGACGAGTATAGTTTGGGTTCGGTTCGGTCAGATTTGAGTTTTATTTGTTTAACCAGGATGAAACAAGCTATATAAACAAAAAGTTTGCATGGGGAGCAAACCCACGACATTCGCGCTGTTAGCACGACGCTCTAACAAACTTAGGTAAGAAGTAAACTAAAGATTAGTTGTCATTTACGACGGTCCCTTCAGATAACGTAAACAAATAGTTTTAAATAATTCGACAACTAATAATGTGAGCTTTCGGATTTTCCATAAAATGTTTTTATCACACTGCACGAACTTATGTACGCCATCTCAGGTCCATGTGATACTAAAAGCGTACGAAATAAATGCTTACAATTTGCTGAATTTGACTTCAAAGACTTTGACGATGATGAAAGTATGTGTAATTAATGGTAATAGAAAAAAAAAATCAGACAAATTTAAAATCTGCGTTGACACGCCAATTTTTCTTCATCGGTTGACCATTTTTAGTCTTGTTTGCTCAGTTTGAAAATAAAAGACAAGAGTTTGAGACTTAAGACATCTTCACTCTCTCAAAGAATTGAAACAAAATGTGATATCCCAAACAACTTGTCTACAGCTCAACAGGGGCGTTTATTTATGTGGGCATTCCTTGATGTAATGAGCTTAAAGTAGATTAGCTCCCTCTTTCAGTCCTACGTTTTCTCTCATTCCTGTTTCCTTGGTCCAGGGTTCTCAAAGCATACCTACTTCTCCTCTCCCTCTTCGAAGTCCTAATCCAATTTTAAATGAAAATCTTATGGATTTTTCCCGGAGTCTCAATTCCCGGCACTCGTCTCAATGTTTTCCCGATCTGTCAACCAGGACTGGTTCAAAATTGCCTTCGTAGGAGGCCCATTAAAACATCGTGTGTCGCCATGCTTGGGGGGGCCCCCTTCTTCTCTCGTTTAAATTCAGACAACACTCAACGCTGGAAGAGGCACAAGAACATGTTAGCCGGATTAGCGGGCCCATCACGAGTGAGTAGTGAAGTAAGGTGAAATCGTAGATGGGGTGGGATTAAGTCCAGATTAGAGCTCGTGTTGTGACAGTTAATGGCGAGTGAACTGCTCACAAACAGAGATGTTTGCAGGAGGAATCGACTAATAGAAAGTAACAGAAACAAAATAAAACAGAAAAACTTGAGAGAAGTTTGGACCGAGTGGTAAAATGCTTGCTTCCAGACCGAGTAATTTCAAGTTCGAATCCAGCTGAATGTTGAGATTTTACAGTACAAAGAAATGTTTTTAATTAAGCCTTGTTACTTAATATGAAAAACTATTTTTTTTTAATCTTTGAAGTCATTCGAGATATACATATGTATAAACATGATTACAAAGAAAGTTTTGTTCTCTCTCTCTCTCTCTCTCTTTCTCTCTCTCTAGCCTTTTTTATTTACGTCAATCTTATCTAAATTACATCCAAAATACTCCAAATTTAGATCTGAAATATCAATTAAGGAGATATATATCGTAAGAGTGCTAAATGCCAATAACTTTGTTGCTAACTGTGCTTGGACATCAAGCAGATGTTATTGAAGTTGGCCAACAAGCTTGATACCTGTTCTTTTCTTTTTTTTTTTTAAATGACAAAACAATCCCAAAAGATTATCTAAAATCGCTCGTCTGACATATTGTACACATCCGGTAGTTGTCATGCCGTAATGTGTAATATATCTCTTTATCAATAATAGTCTATTAGTTTTTTATTAAGTTAATAGCAATGGCTGGTCGTGCGGTTAGCGGACTGGCCTGATTATCTCAACGGTCTCAGGTTCATAGCTGCTCGCTGCCATTACGTCGTCCAGTTGGAGGTTTGGACTAAAATTTATATTATTTTTAACTTAGAAGGAACATCCGAAACATGTAAATATAAAAAAACAACATTTTTCCAACGCCAAATTAGTCTTTAAAACATTATTACTTTTGACAATCAAAACGTGAATAAGTTTTCAATATTCCTTTCAAATAGGCGGATCCTATAGGGATCCGACGGGGGCCGCCTCTGAGATTGTGTGATAACTCAAACTTTCTTTGTAATCTTGTTTTTTAATAACTTTTCTAGCAGTGAAGAAGGCACAAGAAATGTACTAATTAACTTCCGGGGCAATCCTTAGTACAAAGGAAGATGTATATGGATATATTTAGTACAAGGGGAGATGTATCTGGATATATTTAGTACAAAGGAAGATGTATCTGGATATATTTAGTACAAAGGAAGATGTATCTGGATATATTTAGTACAAAGGAAGATGTATCTGGATATATTTAGTACAAAGGAAGATGTATCTGGATATATTTAGTACAAAGGAAGATGTATCTGGATATATTTAGTACAAAGGAAGATGTATCTGGATATATTTAGTACAAAGGAAGATGTATCTGGATATATTTAGTACAAAGGAAGATGTATCTGGATATATTTAGTACAAAGGAAGATGTATCTGGATATATTTAGTACAAAGGAAGATGTATCTGGATATATTTAGTACAAAGGAAGATGTATCTGGATATATTTAGTACAAAGGAAGATGTATCTGGATATATTTAGTACAAAGGAAGATGTATCTGGATATATTTAGTACAAAGGAAGATGTATCTGGATATATTTAGTACAAAGGAAGATGTATCTGGATATATTTAGTACAAAGGAAGATGTATCTGGATATATTTAGTACAAATGAAGATGTATCTGGATATATTTAGTACAAAGGAAGATGTATCTGGATATATTTAGTACAAAGGAAGATGTATATGGATATATTTAGTACAAGGGAAGATGTATCTGGATATATTTAGTACAAGGGGAGATGCATGGGCGTAGTCAGAATTTTTTTTCGGTTGGGGGGGGGGAGGGTTGGGGGGGAATTATATATATATGTGTGTGTGTGTGTGTGTACATAACTAATCTTTATTACATTCTGACCCTTTCGGAAGACGCTTATTGTGCCCTAGAATAGGTTATTCCTGGAATTAGTGTAAAATTTGTAGACTGTAGACTCCCGCTCTTGCTAGCAAGGGGGTCTGCGGGAGCTCGTGGGGCGAAGTCCCGCCGCCGAGCACTATTTCTGGTATTGAAAGCCAACAAAATGCATATTCTGAGGTATCTACAGTGCATTATTTTGCTATTAAAAAGCCGTTCGGCTCTTCAAAAGCTGTTTCCGCAACTCTTATTATGCGAAATTCATTTTGTCGGAGAACATATCCGGCAAAACTTCATGCGATGCTCTGTCACAACCTTACTAAGGGTTCGACTCCCAGTTCGGCATATGATTTCTTTGATTTAGACCCGATCTCTAAAACTGACTCCTAAAATCTGTCTTAGCCATCTTCGTTGAGCCACATTTAGTGTTTTTCAATTTCGGCAGATGACTATTCACACTTTATTAATGGAGCCCAGCCACTGGTAGAAATTTGTAAACTCTCTCGACTACGCTCTTGGAATTATCGTCAAAATTATCTGTTGAGGGGTTTTAAACTAAAAAAATCTCTGGAGTTTTTTTTTTTTTTAATTCAAAACCCCATTTAGCTACGGTCAAAGAACTTGGTGACTGTAGTTTGCTTTAAAATAATATTGAAGAGAGAGATTTTCAACTCAAAACCTCTTATTAGCTTAGCTACGCTCAAAGAAGTAATTTGCTTTTTTTTAATATTGAAGAGGTATTTTTTAGCATCAAAACCATATGAAGGGGAATTTAAACTCAAACCCCCCTTTGGCTACGCTCATAGCATTTTGAGTGCGTAATTTGCTTTTTTTTTCAATATTGAAGAGGTATTTTTCAGCTTCAAACCTTGCTGGCAGGGGGTTTTAAACTCAAAACCCCTTTGGCTACGCTCATAGAATTTTGAGTGTGTAATTTGCTTTTTTTATATTAAGAGGGGGTTTATGGTAATTTTTGGAGTACAAAAGTCAAAATCTTCCTTAGCTGTTTTCTTGTAATTTGGGGATTGTCGTTTGCATTTTTTTTAGTTTTGTTTATAGAAGAGGGGGATTTAACTGCTAAACCCCTGGTAGGGGGTTTTAAACTCAAAACTCCTGGAAGGAGGTTTTAAACTCAAAACCCCCTGGTAGAGGGATTTTTATCTCAAAACCCCCTGATAGTTTTTTTTTAACTCAAAACCCTCTGGTAGAGGTTTTAAACTCAAAAGCCCCTCGGCTGTGCTGTGGTAAGTGATAATTTAGTATTAAAATCTCACCTAAATTAAACAAAATGAAAGCAAAAAATCAGTCACTGAATTCAGTTCCCCCCCCCCCCGCAGGGGGGTTATTTTATTTCGGGGGGGTGAACCCCATACCCCCCCCCCCCCCGGCTACGCCCATGGGGAGATGTATCTGGAGATATTTAGTACAAGTGAAAATGTATTTAACCCTAACCCTAACCCTGGATATATTTAGTACAAAGGGAAAATTATGGAAGCATTACGAGGTAACGCGTAAAAAAAAGGTCTGTTTATGAATAACTTGAGACATGATGTTGAAGTGTACACCCCTTAGGAATATAGAACATTACCGGAACTGCCTTTAATTCTACTTTAAAAAATGGGCTATATAGATTTGCATTCAACATCCACACTTTGAGTCTATAAAAAAAATATACACAATTTACACAATTTCTGAAGACAATAATGTACTGTTTTACTTCCAAACAGTTATTTAAATTTTTAAATATTTTTATTTCATACCTTTTGGGCTTCTCCTAAAGAGGCAATGACGTTTTTAAGAAGACAAAACTGATGACTTCACTTTCATGATGACAGTATTGGTTATTGAAGACATTGAAAAATATTGATTCCAAACGAATGTGTGTGTTGATATCAAACGGATGTGTGTGTTGATTCCAAACGGATGTGTGTGTTGATATCAAACGGATGTGTGTGTTGATATCAAACGGATGTGCGTGTTGATTCCAAACGGATGTGTGTGTTGATATCAAACGGATGTGTGTGTTGATATCAAACGGATGTGTGTGTTGATTACAAAAAAAAAAAAAAAAAAAACACGAAAGTGAAAATCAAAAAATATTTAGTAAAATCTATTTGCTAACAAAAGGGTTGTCTAACAGAGAACACAAAGTATCAAGTTTGATTTTAGCACAGCTGGCAGTAATTTTGATTTTAGCACAGCTGACAGTAATTTTGATTTTAGCACAGCTGGCAGTAATTTTGATTTTAGCACAGCTGACAGTAATTTTGATTTTAGCACAGCTGACAGTAATTTTGATTTTAGCACAGCTGGCAGTAATTTTGATTTTAGCACAGCTGTCAGTAATTTTGATTTTAGCACAGCTGACAGTAATTTTGATTTAGCACAGCTGACAGTAATTTTGATTTTAGCACAGCTGACAGTAATTTTGATTTTAGCACAGCTGACAGTAATTTTGATTTTAGCACAGCTGACAGTAATTTTGATTTAAGCCCAGCTGGCAGTAATTTTGATTTTAGCACAGCTGACAGTAATTTTGATTTTAGCACAGCTGACAGTAATTTTGATTTTAGCACAGCTGACAGTAATTTTTATTTTAGCACAGCTGACAGTAATTTTGATTTTAGCACAGCTGACAGTAATTTTGATTTTAGCACAGCTGACAGTAATTTTGATTTTAGCACAGCTGACAGTAATTTTGATTTTAGCACAGCTGACAGTAATTTTGATTTTAGCACAGCTGACAGTAATTTTGATTTTAGCACAGCTGACAGTAATTTTGATTTTAGCACAGCTGACAGTAATTTTTATTTTCACTAACGTTTTTATTAGCAAGCATTTAGCCCACTGACTTTCTGGCCTTGTTGTCAACGTTATTTCTACTAGTTTCGGATCAAAGGGAAACAACTTGGCCCAGCTCTTTCATTGTCCCTAAGAAGCAGGAGTCAATTACAAAACAACAACTTTTAATTAATTTATTGACTTTTTTTTTATCAATTAATTTTGTTCGGTATATTTTTTAAAAGTATATTTTCTTTTTTGTTTGTTAGTTTGTAAGATGTAAAGCTCAAAGATAGAGGAACATTACAAAGCTCTCACTATGCACCCTTTTCAAGTAACACAAGTCAACAAAACTGTGCAAACATCAAACATCAAATAAACACACTCAAAATACTAAAACTTAAGCTAATTAGCATTTAACTTCCTGTTAAAAAGTGCTTCCTTCCAACTCCCAAACACCCTCTCCCCCCCCCCCCATCACATTATTAATACACCGCATTGCGCTAGATTCAGATCCAACTTTAAAAGGATAAGTGGCCAATCTATTTTTTTTTATCTGCCTGTCAATTCGAAACAGAAAACAAAAATTGAATATTTTTTTCCCCCAAGTCTTCCTCCGTTCTAATCCTCCCATCTTAATCTTCTGTAAGCTTCCAACGACTACTTAGCGCCACACAAATATCGCGGCAGTTGTCGCGCGTTTGTTTTTGAAGCTCAGCGACCTTGTGTTTAGGATTGAGCATTAAAAAAATCTGTGCGTGGGCGTGCGGTGCGAGTACCTACAAGCGTGTGTGAACGTAGTGTGAGTGTGTGCTCTTAAGTTGATGTGAGTACGTTCCGTTGTTGTGTATGTAAGAATATGAGTAATATTCTCAGACCATGATCAACTTTTAGGCCGACATAGAAAAGTGAATACTTAAAGAGTCAAATAAAAAAAAAAAGAATGTTGACATTTTGTGATCTGTTAATCGGATATACAATTAATAAAGGGTGTGCAATTACATGTCTATCTTACCTAATTCTCATATATTTGTTTTGGACCTCAACCTAAACGTAGTCTATGGATTTAGGAATATTCACACTATTCTTTATCTATCTCGTTTTTGGTTGTTCCACTTTTCCTATTGTATCCCCTCTCTCTTTTTGCCTTTTACCTGTTCTAGCTTGTTCTCTTTCTCTCTCATTCTCTCTCTATCTTTCTATCTCCCTCTTTTTAACTGTCCCTTCATATCTCTCTCTCTTGTTGAAATATCTTTTTCTGTATAAATGTCTCTCTCGAGGTTTCTCTCTCGAGGTTTCTCTCTCGACTCTCTTTCATTCTCATGAACTCTCACTTGGCCTCCCTCTCTCCGTTGATCTCTCCCTCTCTCTTTATCTGAACTCCCTCTTTCACTCTCTCTTACACTTTCACAACATTTGTCTCTTTTTTTTTCTCTCACTAGTTTATCACTATCTGATTCTCTCTATTTATTCACCTTCCTTCTCTCTCTCTCTCCTTCTCTCTCCCTCCCACTCTCTCTCTCCCAACTTCCCTCTCTTCCTCTTTCTCTCCCTCTTTCTCTCTCTCTTCCTCTAACTCTTCTTCTTTCTCTCCCTCTCCTTCTCTCTCTCCCCCTCTCCTTCTCTCTACCTCCTCTCTCCCTCCCTCTCTCTCTCACTCCCACTCTCCCTCTTTCTCTCTCTTCCTCTTTCTCTCCCTCTCTCTTCCTCTTTCTCTCCAACTCTTTCTCTCCCTATCTCCCTCTTTCTCTCTCTTCCTCTTTCTCTCCCTCTCTCTTCCTCTTTCTCTCCCCCTCTCTTCCTCTTTCTCTCCCTCTCTCTTCCTCTTTCTCTCACCCTCTCTTCCTCTTTCTCTCCCCCCCTCTCTCTCCCTCTTTCTCTCTCTTCCTCTTTCTCCCCCCCTCTGTCTTTCTCCCTATCTCCCTCTTTCTCTCTCTTTCTCTTCCTCTTTCTCTCCTTCTCTCTTTGGTAAACTAATTGTATGACTCTGATAGGACTTAAAATAGTATGGCTAATCTAGCTAACTCTACACCTTGCTATATAACGTCTTTCAACAGGTGTCCAGTCCAGTCAACAAAATTGTTTTTGTCTGCTCTTTTGACCCGTGGAATTCACTCGAATCCATACAAGAAGCTTCAATCGTGAAGTGATTTGTTTTACCCCATTTCTCTCCTCTACCATTTTAAGTATCATTCTGATTATTTAACACTTACTAATACATATAAACAATGTCACAACAACATAACACTAGATACCTCGATTACCCCTGAGGAAATATAACTCTTAACAATTACAAAGAGAGTTTGTGTTATCACACTAACTCAGAGGCGGACACCATTGGATCCGCCAATTGGGAAGAAATATTTAATCCATGATTTTTGTTTTTCTTTCTAAAGTAATAGAATTTCAAGAATCATTTGGCGTTACTTTTAATTTGAAAGCAAACTTTAACCTATAATCTATAAAGTGACTTTGAGAGCTTTTGGCAAGAAAACGAAATGATCTATAAACCAGAAGAGCGATTTTAGATCATCCTTTAGTATTGTTGCTAAAATGAGCAGCCTATTATCGATAATGAGATTTTTGATAGGAGAAATAATCTTTTCAATATCCTTTCATATTTTTTTTAAATCTGATTGTGACAAGTGACATTTATAAAGACAAAGCTAATATGGTCGAATAGGGAGGGTGGGCAGGCACAAACTACTTTAAAATATATTTTGGGAAAATATTTCCTTTCCGTGATACTTAAAAAAAAAAATTACTACCCTACATGAGAGGAATAAAATTATGGGCTCCATTTGGAAGATGAGCGTATGCCCAAAGGAATGCCCTCATGGGTGAGCCTGTGATCAGTTCGGGGCCAATATGAAGCCTTGAATTCAATTGAGGGGCCAGTTGTGGATGACCCTTAATGGGCTTGATAGGACTAAACACATGAGGCCTGTTTGGTTAATGAACATTGGCCCAAACCTGGGCCATTAGGAGGAAGCCTGGACTCAGGGGACCCAGGTGATTCCCTGAAGATAGGGAATTAAAACATGAGCCCACACAACTATTCGGTTCTCCTTACGAGGCTCTAACTCAGCCCGGACGGGTAGCTTTGATGACTGAGTAGATCTAGATATGGTCCTAAAAATTCTGGATCTAAATCTAGATCTATAATCTAGATTTAAACTAGATCTAGAACTCTAGATCTACTATCTAGGACTAGACCTAGATCTAGATCTCGATTTAGATTATCTTTTCGCCTTCTACGTCTGTCTTCGGCAGCGGATTTTCATTGAGTCTCAAATTTGTAACTGCAAAGACCCTTGAATAGCTTACCAAAGTGAATGTCAAACGACAGAGATGAGTCAATAAAAAAATAAAAACCCTCCAAGATTACAACTGCTCGGAAGAAGTGTCACTATTTGCAACGTTAAAATAGTTGATGCTTCAAAACCAAGATTGGAACACGAGCCCTGACAAAAAATGAAATGAAAAATGCTGACTGTAATGAAACAACAAATCCTAGTCTACCAATACCATGACTTTATTCTACAAAATTAGGCTACAGTAAACAGTGAATGAAACCAGCACATCTTGCATAACACTGATGAAGTACTATACACACACACACACACTGGACATGACCTTCTGACACACTGGACACGCGAAAAAAACATCTCAGTTACATTACAATCACCCCGCCTAAAAGTTATAGGAACATAAACATGTAAATAATAGTGAAGACAACGATATAGGAGGCCTTAGTATCCCTACAGAATACTTACAGTGTTACCCTATTGAAAAGCATTGTATAACTATAAGCAAACACATTATATACACTATAAAATTATCAGTCCTTAGTGTCATATTATGCATACAAGTATTAAGTAAGACCAGTAGATATAAAATGATCAGTTCTTAGTTCTAAATGTGTCATATTAAGCCTACAGTTAGAACTCGTGATATGGAAAAATAATTAAATAAATGTTAGACCTTATAATTAGGTCTGCTTCTTCTTGGTCTTAGGCTATATCTACCAGGACCAATACTGCCGTCGCTTTGAATTGGAGACATCGGCGGCTCTCTAACTGAAGACTCAGCCCCTGCATTTACTTCTTCTTGATGTCCATTGGCCCCCAAAGCCTAGTTTTTCAACGCTACGGCAACTATACTTAAAGCTCTACACGCATGGCCAAAAGTATATTTGGGAGAGCTTATGTTTTTATTTCTTTCGAAACCTCTCCGCCACGTCCACACCTTTCATAAGGTAAAGCTATAAAGGTTATAACTAAGTGAAAGCCGACAGACTTCCCACACAGACTCTTGGCCCGTGAATTCTAATGTTGCTGAAACTAGTGCTTCAATGCTTTTAAATAGTTGGTATACAATTTTTTTTCCTTAGCTGGAACCTTTACTCACAATGGAAGTATCCGCATTACAACGGTCTCCGACACATTTTGGGCTCGTTAGTTAGACATTGAAAGATTTGATAAGCTCTAGTTTCCGCGCTAATATTGTCAATCTGTCTAAGCCACTTCTAACTTTCTACATAAGAGGTCACTTGGATGCGCAAACAATTTTATGGAAATCATTTTGGTGGTTCTACAGATTCTGTGATTAGTCAGAGTGAGTGTGTGTGTGTGTGGGTATGAGAGATAGAGAAAGAGTGAGAGCAAGGGAGATAAAATATAGAGTTCGAGAGAGAGAGAGAGAGAGAACGCAAGAAAGAGAGAAATAGGTAAAAAGTGAGCGTGAGAGAGAATTAAAGAGAAAAGAAAAGAAAAAGAGAGATAGAGTTATTAGAAATAAAGAGAGAGATAGAGTTATTAGAAATAAAGAGAGAGAGAGAGTTATTAGAAATAAAGAGAGAGATAGAGTTATTAGAAATAAAGAGAGAGAGAGAGAGTTATTAGAAATAAAGAGAGAGATAGAGTTATTAGAAATAAAGAGAGAGAGAGAGAGTTATTAGAAATAAAAAGAGAGATAGAGTTATTAGAAATAAAGAGAGAGAGAGAGTTATTAGAAATAAAGAGAGAGATATGGAGAGAAAGAGGGATCGAAAAGAGTGGGAGAGATAGAAATATAGATCTAGAGATGGAATAATTTAAACAAAAGAGTTGGAAAGATAGAGAGACAGAAAGTGAATGAGCAAAAGTATCACCAGTAAACAAAGTCCAAAAGACATCTGCAATTAAAAAAATGGAGCAGGTAAAGTTTGGCGTTTGCAAGACGTCGAGGCCTCCGAAGCTGTAGCGTGATGGCACCATCCCCCTGCAATCCAACTCACTTAGGTCGACTGTATCTCAAATGTTTCTCTGTGTGCTAGATACATCTGAAACGGGGTTTGGACTGTATTAATTGTATAAACACTAAAGTAACAGGCCTGGACCAGGTGTCCAATCTTAAGTAATGATCGCAATATATCAGCCACGCACCAGAGTTTAAAACACGTTGAAACCAGCAAGAGAAACAGAAAATGTAGTGTGAAGAGCCATCTCTTGGCACCCTTCTCCTCTCCACATCCAAGTCAACGACGGCGACCCCCTGCCCTTTCTCTCTTTACTCCTTGCTACGCCCTGAACGTATCCGCTAATAGCAACCCAGGGAGATGCTAACGCGATCCAATACGTTCACAAGCGTACGTTCTCCTGAGGGCCTGTTGAGCGTTCTATGATTTCTTCTTGTCTCTTTTTCTCTCCCTCTCTCCCTCCCTCTCATTCATATTATTTCCTCTTTTTTTTTATCAAGCCTGTTACCCTGCTCCCCACAGTCCTATTAGTTCTCGTTTTTTGTTTCTCTCCATTAGAGGACAATGACGCAATGCGACGTCTTGTCATGTCTTAAACGACTTCCATCTTACTAATCCTAAAAAAAAAACACTTTACTGAAACCACCTTGGTAAAACGAGCTATTTGTTGATGTCAGAAGAACTCTACGAGGGTCTCCACAAAAACTACATTTCTCCCTCTCCCCCCCCCCCCCCCCCAAGAAAAGATAACTGTCATGAAAGTAAATCGTAAAAGTAGAAACCAGTAAAGAAGGTACCCCCCCCCCTTTTTTGTGTTTGTTTTCTTTTCAAGTTGAAACAAAACATTTAAGCCACTGAGAAAATGAAACAATAATTGCAATGCCTATCACGAGCAGTTGGCAATAAAGACATACACATTATAAGGGTCGCTCCATTGAGTTTGTCCTGTATTGCGTCACTTCCATCATTTGTAGAGTGTGAGAACTGTAGTGTGATATCTTGTCATCATGCTCAGAACACTGGTCACCCCACCCATGTCTAGTTTCATCCAATCTCTTTTTTAGCCCCCACCACCTCCGCAAACACACACACACACAAACTTTTTCACCCAATTTTAACCCATCTGCTGCGGCAGAGAAAAAGAAAAGCAGAAATTACTGGTTGAAAACATCCCCGTGTGGCCCGTGATAGTCCGACCGTAACTTGAGAACTCCTTTATTTGCATCTCATCCGGGAGGTGGAGTTTTTGTTTTGTTTTGTTTTGTTTTGTTTTGTTTGGTTTCGGATTTAAAGAATTAATTGAATTTTTTGATCTTCCTTTCTATTAATGGGTAAATAAAAAAGCCAGGGAGACCTAGATGACGAAATTAAAGCCAGGGAGACCTAGATGACGAAATTAAAGCCATGGAGACCTACATGACGAAATTAAAGCCAGGGAGACCTAGATGACGAAATTAAAGCCATGGAGACCTACATGACGAAATTAAAGCCATGGAGACCTACATGACGAAATTAAAGCCATGGAGACCTAGATGACGAAATTAAAGCCATGGAGACTTACATGACGAAATTAAAGCCAGGGAGACCTAGATGACGAAATTAAAGCCATAGAGACCTAGATGACGAAATTAAAGCCAGGGAGACCAAGATGACGAAAAAAAAAGCCATGGAGACCTAGATGACGAAATTAAAGCCAGGGAGACCTAGATGACGAAATTAAAGCCATGGAGACCTAGATGACGAAATTAAAGCCAGGGAGACCTAGATGACGAAATTAAAGCCAGGGAGACCTAGATGACGAAATTAAAGCCATAGAGACCTAGATGACGAAATTAAAGCCAGGGAGACCAAGATGACGAAAAAAAAAGCCATGGAGACCTAGATGACGAAATAAAAGCCATGGAGACCTAGATGACGAAATTAAAGCCAGGGATACCTAGATGACAAAATTAAAGCCATGGAGACCTAGATGACGAAATTAAAGCCAGGGAGACCTAGACATCATCACATTCTTAGCCCCTATTTATTTGCTGCACTGCGTTCTTGGACCGGTACGTGACGTTTTGGCGACTCCGTTTTGGCGACGGGACGTTTTGGCGCGAGATATCATTAGACAATAATTTAATAAGCACGTAGCTTTTATAACAATGTTTATTTCACTCTACCCTAATAGTGTATGTATAGTATGAATTCTAACACCGTTCAGCGAATTGTTTTGTTTTTATAAAGGTTTGGCTTATTTCATGAATATAGGCCTCTAATAAGTCAGATTCCTAAATGGTAATGACATGCTATATAAGAGTTCTGCTAATCACACTGGATCACATTTTTGGATTTCTTTCCAAAGTTTTTTTTTTATTTGACATTAGTGTAATATACGAACTAGCTAAGTGTCACATTTTAATATAATAAAAACCATGTGAACATCTAAAGCTCTATTCCGCTGACTAACGACGTTGGCGTCATGCGTCTGGCGATCATCTCCTTGGGAATGGTCATTACATGTGACACCTATTCCGCCCCCTCTCTTCTGCTCACATTTCACGCCTTGTATATACTCTTTCCTCCACCCCTCCCCTCTCTCACGCTATTTTTGTTTTTAATTTAAAAGTAATGTCTTAATAAACACTCATAGACAAGCCAAAATGTTTAGTAAAGAAAATGATGTGAAACACAAACACACATTTACATTTAGTACCTGAAAAATATGTCTTAACACAAACACTCATGCAAAACATAGATATGAATCATTCTTTTAAAAGAAATAATACAATAAACGTACATAATGTATTTCGCGCCAAAACGTCCCGTCGCCAAAACGGCTCGCGCCAAAACGACCTTCGCGCCAAAACGTCAGTGCCAAAACGGCGGCGCCAAAACGTCCTGCTTCGTTCTTGGACATTTTCATACATCCATGGAAATCCATGAATAGCAAACTTTTTGGTGCATTCGGTGTACAAAATATGGAAGAATAGACATGCGAAGTATTTAACATAAAGATATTTTTGTTCTAGCACTTGACTTTACAACACAGAATCATATTTTTAAGCGCTTTCGTTTTTAGCGCAAAGAATTTTTTAGTATTTTATTAGCAACAGTGATAATGGCGCATTGACTTGTTTTTATATTTTAAAAGGTCTACCAATTTTTTCTTTTAAGTTTTTTTAAAAATCTTATCTTATCTTATACAGACGTTACTTCAAAAAAAGAGGATGATTACGTCCTCCACAATGTATGAATCTTCTTCACACCTCGTGTCCACTGCTCTTAGGCCTTGTATGAAAGTTTGATGCCAAGTTATATGAGGACGTCCTTGTTTGCACTTTCCTCGTATAGGCCTCAATGTCTTCGCAATTCTTGTTTGGCGTAGTTCATTTTGCGACGCTCTGTCACAGCCTCACTTAAAGGTGCCTTCCAGTTCGGCATAGGATTTCCTTGATAAGACCCGATTTTTACAACTTACTCCTAAAATCCGACTTAGCCATTTTTGTTCAGCCACATTTAGTCTTTCCTAAATTTAGGCAGATGGCTTACATGTCTCACATGCATATGTTGCCGTTGAGATGACGATTCTGTTAAGAAGGTATATTATTGTCTCCAGTCCAATGGCTTGGCTTGTCATCGACAATGAATGATTGTGTGCTAAGTTTCAACTTGATCCGACACTGGGAAGTGTGAGAAAACAAGTAACAAAGATTTGGACCGACTGATGGAGGCACCTGCTATAAGCTCTCGGTAACTTAAGATGTCTTCACGAGAATAAGAGAAAAGACATTGACCAGTTCTGGTGGACATTTGTGGGGAACAAAATATTCTAAACAAACAATTAACATTTAATTATGGCTTCTTAAAAAATATTTTAAATTATTATAAGCAAGACAAAAGTCAAAGTCCAGGTTAGTTCAAGTCAGTTCTTTCATACAGTTCTTTCAAACATTTCTTTCAGTCAGTTCCTTCAGTTAGTTCTTTCAATCCGTTCTATCAGTCAGTTCTTTCAGTCAGTTCTTTCAGTCAATTCTTTCAATCAGTTCTTTCATTCAGTTCTTTCAGTCAATTCTTTCAATCAGTTCTTTCAGTCAGTTCTTTCAATCAGTTCTTTCATTCAGTTCTTTCAGTCAATTCTTTCAGTCAGTTCTTTCAATCAGTTCTTTCAATTAGTTCTTTCAGTCAGTTCTTTTAGTCAGTTCTTACAGTCAGTTCTTTCAATCAGTTCTTTCAATCAGTTCTTTCAATCAGTTCTTTCAATCAGTTCTTTCAGTCAGTTCTTTTAGTCAGTCAACTGTTATATTACATTTAGTACTGGGATTTATAATTGATTTCAACATTTGAATTTTTATTGTCGATCAATGTTAATTGAGTTTTACATGGATTGATCTTCTATCAAGTTAATCCGGTGATACTTAGCAACTTCTGTATGCATTGCTGTTTTAGAGAGAGGCTATAATAATAATACATTTACACTACTTTCAAATAAGAGACCCCCAGAGGCGTAGCTAGGAATCTTTCATAATTTTGGAGCCCGGGGGGCTTGCTTACTTTGAGGGCCCTTGCATTTTGCGTACTATTTAATATTTAATTTAAAAAGCACTAATTTGGGGGCCCCCTTAAGTTGGGGCCCGGGTAAACTTTCTAATACTCCCCATCCTCCCTCACCCTAGCTACGCCACTGATTCCCCTCAAACCACATTGGACACGTTAATTATCACTGTCAAATAAGAGCTCTAACTCCAAACTTATAACATTTAAGTTTTAATAGCGCTTAAAACAGTAGAAAAATGACCCAGTCGAATAGGATGAAGATTGTATATCGACTGGGCACTTGGACCAGCCCTGATTGAATGGAGTCTGTATATCGACTGGACACTTGGACCAGCCCATGATTACCAAGTTTCTCATCCCAGCATCTCAGTTTAAAGTTTCGGTCTAACGCAGTGCTCTGATAGTGTCTTGCACCGTTCATAAGGACTGGAAACAGACCGCGGGTCGTAGGATGAGAGCTTGAGGAAATATCGAACATTGCCACTTGTTTGTGTGAGCTTGAGAAATGGAGCGAACCCGTCTCACAGGGCGCCATGGCAGTCAGGCGGCTCGGGTCAGAAACACGAGGAGGAGAGGCTACGAGACGGATGCTTTGAAAAAAAAAAAAGAGAAGGGGGGGAGGGGTAAGTGAGTTAGGTGTAGATGTAAGTTGTTTTTAATTATCCCACATAGAGAAGGACTGCTCAGTCTGAAATATTCACTTCCATCATCCAGCCCCCCGCCCTCCTACTTAGATTTACAAGGAGGGCGTAATAGTGGAGTGAAAAATGGTCGAGCAGAAAAAAAAAAAAAAAGAAAAAGTGCGAGCGAGAGAGTATGTGTGAGAATGTGTGTGTGTGTGAGAGAGAGAGAGAACTGTCACATCATCTGGGTTTATTATTGTATTCTCTTGCTAAGTTATAGGCTTACTAACCAACAGGGTAATGATCCAGGGGTCGCAACTTGAGGGTGAGAAATGTAATGTGCATGTTTTCTTGTGAGAGTAACCGCCCCTGGAAGATAAATACGATCGTATGGTGAGAAAAAAACCCAACCCAGTATCCCATATTAGTGTCTTGTAGCATTTAAAAGGAAATTTGTTTTAAAATAATCAATTTAATTTTTATATATATTCTTTGAAAGTCTCATAGAGGATGCAGTCTCTGTGCCATCAAGTAAAGTAACAATGTTGTATTTAAACCAAACGAAGCTATTTTGTTTTAACATTGACAGACACGTATTTACTTAAAAATATACATCATCAATTTTGTAATCATAAGAGAGCGCTCTTAGTAGGAAATAAACAGTCCTGATAACAATATAGTAATGAAAGTAAACAGAATCAACAAATAAAAACACCTGAATTAGAGAAATCTTTAATAGTCAACGTTTTACCTTGACCTCACGCAGGGGCGGACTGGATGTCAAAATATGCCCAGGCATTTCTATACAGTATGGCCCATAAATTGTATATCATATGATGGGCCTCCAATTATAGGCCTATCTGTTCTACAAATCATTATGTTATTTTTTTATAATGTATCGATAACTGTATGCATCCTCTATATCTTTATAAGAAATATAGACCTTTATGTTGCTCTTTAATAGCTATGTTAGTAGGCCCTAAAAGGATGAAGCCTACTAATAGCACTATCTACGAATGTAGGCAAATACATTATTTTTGAAAATGTGTTAGATTAAATTAGTATTACACTGTATCTGTAAAAGATGTTTTTAACATGACGCTCGTATAGCCCCTTATATATGAGAATATTATAAAACCTATAACAATTTAATGCGTGCCATAGTGGCATTCATAAGGCCCTTTAGGCTCATTTGAGTACCGGCCCACAGGGCATTTGCCCAAATGCCCATATAGCCAGTCCGACCCTGACCTCACGTACAAAGACTTGACCTACGCTATCATTCTCAATGTTCAATTTTACAAAGCCTATAGAACCTGACGTTGTCTGTCTGGGCGGATTCTTCCACTTCCTACACTCGAATGAAGTTGAAATTCTACACAGTTATTCATTGTCGAAGACAATACATGAATTAATCAAACAATTAACCAATGCAATGGTGCTAAGTATTTTTTTTATATTTTGTTTGTTATAAATGTCTCTTCAACTTTCAAGCCCCATTCAGCAGGTAATCTTTAGTGGAACAAGAACTATTGGTGAAAGTAGAAAGTTGGCCTTTTTTTGTTTCTGACATGTTTTACAAAGTTTCCAGTTCATGTGGCGCTTATATGTACGTTTTTAAATGTCTCTTTTGGGACTAAGTTTTGTTATAGTCAAATGTCTCTCTCTTCTCAAAGTCAAGTATTTAAACCTGTCTTAAAACCAAAGCTTTACCTCTTTTTAGTCAAATATTGGATTTATCTTGAATAAAAAAAAAAACATAACCTTCCTTAAAGTCTAATATTGAATTTATCTTAAATTAAAAAAAAAACATAGCATTTCTTAAAGTCACATTTTTACATTTCTTAGAGTCATTTCCTTTTTTTTTAAAGAGTCATTAGAGCGTGCTCCTAAGTACAGCACTTCCACACCTGTATGTGAGCACTAAGTTTTGACATGGGAAACTCATCCTCTGCCCTATCTCTTCACATCCCTAAGTTAAGTAGCCTCTGCCCAGCCCTTTAACACCTCACCCCCCCAACCCATCATGACCGACGATACACATTAGTCTTACTAATTGCCGTAACAAATTTCCCATGCTAGCCACCCTACTGCCCCCACGATCTTCAGGTCACCCGAATCGCGCAGTTAGCAAGAAGACAAAAAAAAAAGGGGCTGGCCTCTATTGAACTGGACAGAGATCCCCTTCACCCCCCACTTCCAGCTACAGTCCGCGAGAAAGTGTTGCTATTAAATAACGCGTGCAGATCAGTTCAGCATGTCGACCCCCTCTCCCCCCCCCCTCACCAAACACCTATTAAACCCTTCCCCTCTCCCCAAATACCCCGAGAAATAAGGGAATAGTCTCGTGGGAATAAAGCCGGCATCGAGTCTTACCAAATGTGGCTTCCCTTCATTCCTAATGTGTATTTAGAGGACCACAGATTGAAGACTCACCTCATTAAGTAAGCTCGCTTAGGTCCAGGGGGGTCTGAGAACCTAGTCGGAAACATTTGTTCACCTAAAACGGAAAACACAAAAATAAAAAAATAGCATGAAGCAAGAAAAAAGATTAAAAAGAAAAAAAAAAGGTTCTGTATATCTCGATACATCAAGTAAAAGTTCGCTGCCGCCGAAAATGCTGAAATAACCATACTGTATAAATACGCCAAAAGAGTCCCGTGGGAAACAAGTGTCAGCTTCCAGGATTATTTCGCTGTTTTAAGTAATGAAAGTATTCAAACACATTGCCTGACGTCAAACCA
Organism: Biomphalaria sudanica; assembly: GCA_036873155.1. Lineage (NCBI taxonomy): Eukaryota > Metazoa > Mollusca > Gastropoda > Planorbidae > Biomphalaria > Biomphalaria sudanica. Next base: position 113,876 of record JAZGLO010006649.1, read on the forward strand.
ATCATATTTAAAGATTCCACAGTAATTAACTTCTTCCCGCCTCCCTCACTTTCTTGCAGACGGCGATGGAAGTCTCAGATGCTGAAGAAGAATTTCTGCTACGGTCTAGGCTCGTTAAACGTTTTTTTTCCCACATCACTCCCCCCCCCCCCCTCTCTCTCTCTAGCTCTCTCCTGATGTTAGAATACAGTGAGTTAGGGCCGAGGAGAAAAAATGGTGGGAAACTTATGCAACAATGCAAACGAACTCAGGCGACAGAGGAAAGATAGGGGAGGGGGGTGGGCTGAGAGGACACAGGAAAAAATGTTTTGCCTCCCCCCCCTCCCCGCGCAAGCGCACAAACCAGTACATGATCATGGTAAGAATGTCAGGTCTTGGATCTGTTAAAATGTCCATGGTGTACTTTAATTAGTGGCCCGTACATCCATCAAAAATCTCTGTGACTTAGTGACTTGCTAGTAAGCAAGGGTGAAAACAAATGGATGGGGTAAGGAGCCCTGGGAGGAGGAGGGGGTGTACAAGAAACTTGGAAGATCAAAATTACATAAGAAGTAAGCGCAATAATATTTTTAAAAAAATAATTACAAAGTTTATTGTTCTGGCTAGAATCTTGTGTGCTGTTGAAACCCAATACCATTTATCAACTAGTCCAAACTAGCCAAAGAACATTACAATGAACAAGATAGACGCACTCAAGACTTTGTATTACTTGAACTGATGTGCATTGATTCACAACTTGGATGTTTGTCTCGTCTGCTTATTCGTCTCTACTACTATTTAGCCTTCTGTAAGCTATCGCCATGTTGTTCTTCATCTACGCCTATCCTGCTACGTCATTCGTCTGTGTGACTACGTCACTAAAAAACAACACACTCTATATTTATCTAGCAACCTATAACATACTCTCTAACTATACATGGTCACTTCACTATTGTTTTTTTAAAAAGGTTTTATTAATTCATCCAAACATTGAAAAGTATCAAGAGTTAATTTGTTTAGTTGTAAGCTAAGGTCTAGCTCAGGGGTTCTTAACCTGAGGGTCGCGACCCCATTTGGGGTCGATTGACAATTTGTCAGGGGTCGCTTAGGACCATTGAAAATATGGATTTTTGGTTTTTCCATTAAAATTAACTAAATATATTGTTATTCGAGGACAGATGTTGCAGACAACTGAATCTGAATTTAAATTGTCCAGCATATATATCATATACAAGTTTAAGCTAATGCAGGTCAATGCAAAGCATTTACTAGCTTCTAAACAAACCACCAAAGGTTAAAATTTGTAATATTTAAACTAAACAATGTACGTTTTTAAAAAGGTTAAATCCATCTATAAATTTTAATTTTAATACGTAAACAAAGATTAGAAATCCATAACGTATTGAACAACATAAACCTTGGATAAACTCCAAATGGTAGCAGGGGAGGAAAGCAAGGGTCTCTCTTAGTGCTCTGGTAAGAAACTCTATTGTTGAACGTAGTGCCTCGTAGATCCGAAGTGATCCTTCACTTGTCTCCCCACCGCTCTTGGACACTTTTGTAAGACATGCACCACTGTTTCCTCTTTCTGCTCCATTCGTTTAAAGCAGGAATCAAAATTCTCCAGCATGTCGTTTGTAACGACACTAATATTTGCATGCTTCCAACCTTCGTCTGCTCTCTAGGAGGGAAATGACTTTGAACCAGGCAAACAGATCAAATGATCATTTCTGTGACAGAACATTTGCGCATGTATGTGGACAAAATGTCATCCTACTTTCCAAATCCACTTCACGTCCCTATGGGATGATTCCATTTGAGATTGTCAGAAATCCAATGAATGTCAAAGTTAATTTTTTAGGGGACAGAAATAGTTTAAAAGTGAAACATTTCTCTTTAATTATACAAAATCTGGATCAAGCTTTTGCAGCTATGCATCGATTCGTGTGTGTTTCACCTTCGTCTTTCATTTGCAATAATAGTATATCTTTCGAAACAGCCTGTTAGTTATCAAGTTTAATATAGAAAATCGTCATACATGTGTGTAATGTGACGAAGAAATAGATATGCAAATATCTTCTTTTTTTTTTTTGCAATTGGATGATAATAATAATAAGGCTAGTCTTCGAGTCCGAAGATTAGTGAGGAATGCAGTATTTCCCATGGCTGCGCAGTCCCAGCTGTGACCTACATATTTTGCCACAACTAGGACAAGCATAACCATTGTCCGCAGGTGGTCGATTTAGATTTTCTTTTCGCCGTCTGCGTTTGTCCTCGGCAGCAGATGTTCTTTTGAATGATAAGCAGAAATATATTTTAAGAATATAATAAAATATTGTACTGTGATTAAACAATAAGCTTTGGCAATGCAAATCAGATAGTAACATTAGGGCTTGAGTTATATTTTTTGTAACATTAGCAAAAGCACAGTTACTTATATTTTTGAATGAAAATTATTTACTATTGGGGTCGCGGATAAGTGAGGAATTGTAAAAATGAGTCCCCGAGCTAAAAAGGTTAAGAACCGATGATCTAGCTTGTAAGACAATAAATATTTAATACCTAGACACAATATTAACTTATAATATTGTAGTTAATAGACTTACATAGACTAACATAGATTACTTTGACATTTAATAGACTGACAGAGACTAACATAGATTACTTTGACATTTAATAGACTGACAGAGACTAACATAGATTACTTTGACATTTAATAGACTGACAGAGACTAACATAGATTACTTTGACATTTAATAGACTGACAGAGACTAACATAGATTACTTTGACATTTAATAGACTGACAGAGACTAACATAGATTACTTTGACATTTAATAGACTGACAGAGACTAACATAGATTACTTTGACATTTAATAGACTGACAGAGACTAACATAGATTACTTTGACATTTAATAGACTGACAGAGACTAACATAGATTACTTTGACATTTAATAGACTGACAGAGACTAACATAGATTACTTTGACATTTAATAGACTGACAGAGACTAACATAGATTACTTTGACATTTAATAGACTGACAGAGACTAACATAGATTACTTTGACATTTAATAGACTGACAGAGACTAACATAGATTACTTTGACATTTAATAGACTGACAGAGACTAACATAGATTACTTTGACATTTAATAGACTGACAGAGACGGCGTCATAGAATAATCCTCTACTTTCTCATTTATTATGTTGGAGGGTTCAGACCATGACTTACAGGTGATCTGAATTTCACATCAGACAGCTCTCAATATATAGTTTATGAATTAGAGGGCTGTTTGGTGGCCAGTGCTGTGTTCCGGCCTCTTGAACAAGAACGTAGCCATCCATTGATTATGTAACATTGTAATTTCATTTCGTAATAATATTAAATATATTTTAAATATAATTCAATATTCTTTTAGATAGAATAAATAAACAAACAAAATAATGTTAAAATAATCATTAAAAACAAACACAATAATGTTAAAATAATCATTAAAAACAAACAAAATAATGTTAAAATAATCATTAAAAACAAACAAAATAATGTTAAAATAATCATTAAAAACAAACAAAATAATGTTAAAATAGTCATTAAAAACAAACAAAATAATGTTAAAATAATCATTAAAAACAAACAAAATAATGTTAAAATAATCATTAAACAAACAAACAAAAAAAAAGCTTCTCTAAGGGGAAGAGCTCTGCACTAATAATTGTATCCTTTTATTATGAAGAAATTATTTCCCTTATTCGAAATCAAGCAAAATAATTAATTACCAATATTTTGTATTGATTCATCATAATTGTTCTAAAATTTCGACTTGATGACGGTGATGGGTTTTGTAGAATTAACGTGTACAATTATCTAAAGGGATAAAACCCAAAATATTTCCGTCTCTCTGTCTCTCTCTGTTTGTTTTTCTCTCTGTTTTTCTCTGTCTCTCCCTGTCCCTCTTTCTCTCTCTGTCTCTAATTCACTCTCTCTGTCTCTTCGTCTCTCTCTGACTGTCCTTCTCTCCCTGTCCCTCTTTCTCTCTCTGTCTCTAATTCACTCTCTCTCTCTTCGTCTCTCTCTGACTGTCCTTCTCTCCCTGTCCCTCTGCCTTAAAAGACTTTTACCAATCTTGATAAAACTTGGCATAAATGTTCCTTGATCATGGCGGAGACCGTAGTATACATTTAATGTTTCTCCCACAACCGGAAGGCCCTAAAATAAAAATAAATTAAAATCTCAATTAAATAGCGAAACTTTTTACAAATCGGGTAAACCCGTTTTCACAGTAATTCGTATTCGATATTTGTCGGCTAAATAATGTAAGTCCATTGAAACACTTCTGCGGGTAGCTTATTACCGACAGGCTTACAGACGCTTACAACGACTTGTTTGTCTCAGGTCCTGATAACAGAAATGGATTAGAAAGTGAACAGATGCTGCTAACCAAGAGCTATCGAGTTGTTGCTTTTTAAAGTCAGATTAAAAGTAGCACCAGACACTGAACACAATGCTCGCGTTGAAAAAACACGTGACTCAGAAATTCACTTCGGGCGGCAACATTTTTATTTCGCACCGGAATGACGCGGCCTTTCCTCACGTGGTAATAATTACCTCCAATGCAACTCTCTGAGTCTCTTGACCAAATCTTGCAAGTGTTCATATCTAAAGCTTCCTCCTTCCAAATTTTCTTTCCCCCTCCCTCACTATGGGTAGGTTTGCGGAGGTTTGCGGAGGTTTGCCAAGCTAAATCTTCCCTTTAATGTGCCATTAATGAGCAGTCTAGCAAGAGTGGAAACAAGGTAAGTATTTATTTGAGTACCTTTCATCTCTCTTGTTCTCTCCTTCTGACACGAGCGCCCACATAGTGCTGGTAAACAGCGTCATCCACAGACACTTGGGGGCTCTCTGTGGCCGTGTTCTCGGGCCGAAGAGTTCAACCGGTGAAACATCAACTCTTGGGGCGCCTTGTGCACAGGGAGGTGGAACATTTTGTCAAGATGAGTTGAACAATTTTCAAGTAGCTGGAGAGTAGGAACTTTTTTTTTTTTTTAAATAGTTTAGCACTAGTTTAAAAGTCAGATCTAATTCACAATGCTTGGAAGGCATTGGGTAAGGGGCGGGGTGAATGTGACAAAACAAAAAATAGAAAAAAACATATACATGTGCAGGGCAGATGCGCCCATGTTGCTATTGTCGGAGCAGTTTCTAGTGTTTATGGCACCCTCTCCGTAGACAAACGCCGGCACGGAACAATTAACCTTCTCATCGAGGGGAATTTCCTTTCTAATAATAAGGGAAATCGGGTACTCTTTTGACACCCGGCTCACAGAATGCACTTGAGTCACCTTTGACATACACGACCCCTGTGAGATTCAAACATCTCTCTCTCTCTCTCTCTATCTCCAGCTATCACTGACTTTGACGCCACCGCTAACGTGTGTTCGATGAACGCCGGCTCTTTTATGTTCGAGACGTTTACTTGATCGAACTTGTAGCTACGCCTTTGACGAGACCACGTGATCAAAAAAGTGAACTGATATGGCTTGGGCTTGAAGCAAGAAGCATGGTGAAGGTACTGTTAGTTAATAAGACGGATTTACAGAAGTGACGATCATCCCCATTATCTAAATAAAGATCGTTTGAATTCTTCCTAGCTGTTATCTAGTATATCATTGCTTCAAGAGTATTGTTCTTATTATTGTGTTCATTGTATGTGTGGACCCTTACAATGCCTTACATAAGATTGAGTAATAACCAACAAGTCATCAAAGTCAGTCATCTTACGAGATCAAGCGAAGAGCAGTGAACAATTTAAGTACGCAGGACAGGTTCATCTCATAGGAAACATGTGTCATTAGCTCAACTCTGGGAGAAACACATTCAAGTACCCAGGACAGGTTCATCTCATACAAAACATGTGTCATTAGCTCAACTCTGGGAGAGACACATTCAACTACCCATGACAGGTTTGTCTCATAGAACAAATGTGTCATTAGCTCAACTCTGGGAGAGACACATTCAAGTACCCAGGACAGGTTCATCTCATACAAAACACGTGTCATTAGCTCAACTCTGGGAGAGACACATTCAACTACCCAGGACAGGTTCATCTCATAGAAAACATGTGTCATTAGCTCAACTCTGGGAGAGACACATTCAACTACCCAGGACAGGTTCATCTCATACAAAACATGTGTCATTAGCTCAACTCTGGGAGAGACACATTCAAGCACCCAGGACAGGTTCATCTCATAGAAAACATGTGTCATTAGCTCATGTCTGGAGAGACGCATTCAACTACCCAGGACTGGTTCGTCTCATAAAAAACATGTGTTATTAGCTCAACTCTGGACAGACATTTCCCTCCACATACAACGCAGGTGAAGGTAGCACTCGCTTTGGTGGAGCCAAAACTAGCCAATTTATTTTGTTTGGCACGCTTTCTTCCATAGCTGAGGTCATTGCTTTTTCGTTGTCCATAGAGTTCTTTGAAACGAAATGAAAGCCAGAGCAATAGTTGTGGTCGTAACGATGTCACCAACACAGCAGTGTACCCCTCCAATCCACGCCGCTGAAGTATCCAAAGGAACCTCAAATTTGACAAATACTAAAATATAAAATCTAACAGAAATAAAAACTAATATATCACTGCAGTAAGACTTGAGTTTGTGTTATCTTCAAACAACTTTCGTCTAAAGATATAAAGCCAGCAATGCTTTTATCCACATAATTCTTACTTTGTTTTAAAAAGTTATGATAAGTATCAATATCAAAAAATGTTATACATGTCTCGGATGTTCCTTCAGATTTGATGATAAATACTCCTAGCCCAAACCTCCCGCTGGACGACGAGTGATGGTAGCTTGTAGGGTTGAGCCTTGGACCATTGAGACCATCCGATTAAGATCCTGGAAGAACCAGATGCTTAGGGGAAAAAAGCTATTTTATTAAAAATTGATTACAAAAATAAAAAATCTTTAATGATCAACACCAATAATAATCAACAGCTGAAGATGTTTGAATGTCTACAGATACTGAATTTAAGGTACAGTTCACTGGCTAAGGGACACACAAGTCTGAGAATGGTTCCATCAGCAAATCATCAACTTTGCTCTTGTTTGAATACAAAGGCTTCCATGTCTATTGGGCAACTTCCGATAGAGATAAACTGTCGCCCATATTCTAGCCACTTGCTTCATGCTTATACAGGGCGTGCACTTGGTGACCTTTGACCCTCTTCCATTTTTAATCTGTACCTTCTGGATCACATTACTTGTACACTTTATTTAAATGTATTACGTATTGAGTGATGATACGGTGATGAAGTAATAGAAGCGACTCCATTTATATATATATATATATATATATATATATATATATATATATATATATATATATATATATGTGTGTATATATATAAATATATATATAAAGTTGTGGGTCACGTGTGCAGTTTTAAGAACATTAAATCATTCTACACCTCCCTTCCCTTCTCCCCGTCACGCAGCCCGCCTCTCCCATTAGCCCCCCCCCCTCTTACGTTACCCTCCTCACATTTCCGCCATCTTTCCTCCAATTACTGTTCTCTTGCTTGATGATGACCAGATTTGATCCTGTCTGATGAGTTGAAATATTCTGCGTCATGTTCTGCCTTCCGCTTGAACTTCAGCGTGACAGGGAACACAGGGAACACTGTAGACCTCGAGGTTCTTGGGGTTAACAAGGACATCGGGCTCTCTCTCTGTAGGTTTAAAAAAAATTGCGTGTACCCAACACAAAACTGAACGATACCCATAACATTTAACATGTTTTTGTCTACATTTGTTTTTTTATTTCAAACTTTTAATTAGTTATTGCCTCTGTCGATATGATAATAATTTTATCTTGTCTTGGTTACTAGATGAAATTGAAATTTATTTCCAAACGTGACCTTGCTGCTCTAGACTTTGACCTTGAATGAGATAAGCATTTAAGCTTAAAACAAAGTTCAAATAAAAAAAAACATTCCCGGAATGCTCTAGAATGTCAAGGTTCCTTCTATTCTCAAAATTAACTCCAGATTTTGTGTGTGTGTAATTTGACTCGACTGACACAATGATCTGTTTCAGACTTTACTTCCTCCTAAGTTTGTTGTTTTTCTGATACAAAAGGAAGTAAAAGTTACCTAGCGATCTACGAAGATGAAAATATAAGGTCCTTTTCTTAACGAGGATTTGATGAGGCCTTATCAGGGACAAACTCTTTACAAATAGCAGGCAGTCATTAAAACTAGGGTATGTAATGATTGCTCTAAAGTTACTATATGTATCTAAAAAAAATATCCAATCTTCACTAATTATAGCCATTTATCTTACGACCGACTGAACACCTCCCCGAGTGTATCAGATATATGTTATGTTATGTTATGTTGTTATGTTATGGTATGTTATGTTATGTTGTGTTATGTTATGTTATGATATGTTATGTTATGTTGTGTTATGTTATGTTATGTTGTGTTATGTTACTCTGATCGTTCTTTCGTTTCTGATTGCCATTATGACCAGAGTTTATTGAAACACTATCTGTATTATCTTTGTACAGTAGAACGTCGTTTATCCGAACGTTTATTATCCGGAGCGTCAAATATCCGGACCAGTTGTTTTTTGTTTTTTTTTATCAACCACATGTACTGTGATGCACATATACTGTATGAATACGAAAAATAAGTGATTATTTTCCACAATAAAGGTAAAATTGCGACATTTGTCACCTATTTTGCTCGTTCTTCACGCACGTGTCCCGCATGTGATGATTTTCAATATTCGTATAGTGTCCGGTTGCATATACGGCATGGATCGCTTCGGTTTTCGGTTATCCGAACAATCGCGTATCCGAACGGTGTCCGGTCCCAATTGAGTCGGATAAACGACGTTCTACTGTATTGTTAGGAAGTCAACTAAAGATAAAGTCAAATAAAACAAACAGTTTCTACTGTATTTAATGCATTGAAATGCACATTCATTTGTCTTTGAATTTAACACGATTCTGCATCTGAAAAGAGAAATTGAAGGTTATAAAAAGAGTTTGACGCAATGGGTAGGGGGACGATGATGATGCTGGTGATGTTATCGGAGACAACAAATCTCTAGCTACCTAACATTTCTCTCACATCTTTTGTAGTCATGGATTAGGTCAACACGCACTCGTAAATGCCTTCACATTAAACGGCCCCTCGCGACTTCTGTCTTTAAGAAGCCGAACAAGAGAAATAACAATACGCCCCATCCCTGCGCCCTGTCTTATCCTTTAGTCTACATTCTCAGCCCGCCCCCCATCCCAAACGCATACACATTCACACATCCCTTCCACAATCGTGTAGTATGCACGGTTCCCTGTGGGTGGCAAGTACTTTCAAAGCCTCTCCTGTGACGGCTCAGCATCTCTCTAGACAAACAAACTCACGACCATATGTTCTGATTTGATAGGCTATTTGAGCTCACCCACCGGCAGAGAAAAATATCACTTGGAATGACAATCCGAGAGAGACGGAGGTTTACACTCTCACTCTCTTTCTCTCCCCCCCCCCCTCCCTAACCATCCTTCTATCAATGTCAATCTGATACAAAACTCGCTCGATCATTTAGTTACTTTTAGAATCGCTGTGATGTTCTGCACTGACTTCTTCACGACCTACTTACCCCCCTCCTGCCTTCTTTACCACTCAATGGAAAATGTTTCTAGATACAAAGTCATGAAATGTATTCCAGAAGGATCGAAATTCAAAAGCAATTTTTATTTCTCCAGAAATATCTGTGACGCTCTATACCAAGCACATGTTGTAGTGGAGGCGTCTTGGCGGAGTGGTTAATCGATTGGCTTTCGAATCGGGGGTCCCGTGATCAAATTTTGGTGAAGACTGAGATTTTTACTTTTGGGATCCTTAGGGAATCCACCCAGCTCTAATATATATTGGCCTCTTTCAGTCGTAGAACGACTATGGTTCATTTAATAGCACACTTCCCTATGTGGCTGTGGAGCCCTATTTTGGAGAGACACTCCCGTCCACAAATTGCGCAGGTTAAGTGAGATGAAAGCCTGGGCATTGTTTATGGTCGGGACGATGTCGCCCACACATCAGCTCTAATAGGCACCTGACATTAGTTAAGAAAAGTAAAGGCGGTTGGTCGTTGTGCTGGCCAAATAAAACCCTCGTTAATCATGGGCCATAGAAACAGATCACAAGGTCTGAGAGGGAAACGTTTCTTTTTACATGTAGTAGTAATAGTACTGAGTTTTGAATATTCGGAATCGATTAAAACTCAATTAAGAAACTGATGATTATAGACGTATTTTGTTTTAAATTTTCTATTTCTATTTAAATTAAAAAGATAAAAAAAATTCTTAATTCAACTTCTTTTTTTGTAGCTTGAACAAAGAAATGTAAGTCTCTTCAATCTAGCAATGAAATACAAGCCTTGTCATACTTACATTAGTAGTGCACTAATACATCTGTATAGAAGGATTGTGAAATCTGTGGTATGCATTGCAATCAGGATGAATATAGCTTGAAGAATCACCAAGACTCTCTCTCTCTACTTCCTCTGGCCAGCTTTTTGCTGCTGGGCACTTTGCTCTTCTGCAGCCTGTGCCAAAGAAAAGTAGCGGGCTGTTTCTCTCAGTCCTTCTGTACAGCCCTACAGAGATGCTGGGTTGTTTTGTTGACGATCTCAAGGGGCTGCGCTCCACTCTTTGAAGACACCTATACGGGTGCCATGAAAAACAAGAAAATATTTAAAATACTTTTTTAAAAAAGCTTATACAAAGTGTAATTGTATTAATTATTTTGGATGAGTCATGTAATTAAATGTGTAATATATCTAGACCAACAACAATAAATCTGTGAGATTAGAAATATTTTTTACCAATTGTTTGTGTTTAGCTTTTAGCTGTCTCAATAGTACTCAATACGCTATCACTTATCTAGACCAGTTGGGGTGTGTGTGTGTGTGTGTGCAAGAGAAAGATATGGATAACTGGATGAATTTTACTGTAATCGCTTCTTAAAAGCATTGATAAAAAAAAAAGCTGAGTGACCTGAACTCATGGCTCTAGCCTTTTCAAGCCAACATACTCATCACTATGCTACTTATGAAAAATAGAAGATTGAATAGTTATGTATTGTTTGTTTCAAATTACTTTAAAGTGGCGACCTATAAAGGGGATTAACTTAGCTTACACCATCACTTCAGTCTAGTACAATTTCTTGCCATTGTTCAAGATACCAAACAGAATAATTAATAAACAATATTTTACTAACAAATTGTTTCGTTTTTGTTGATTGTTGTGTTTTTAGGTACGATACATAATTGTGCACAATTTCAGCTCGACCCGAGACTGGGTGTGGGAGAAATAACGTGTACAAACTTTTTACCAGACATACAGAGTGAGTTGATATAAGCTTTGTAAAAAATAAAAGACATTCTTGCTTGTACTTTCTTTGTAAGATCGTCTTTAAATGATAAAATAAGAACACTAGAAAATACACTAAGAATTTCGTATTATTTTCTCTATTGATGGTTTGATGGTTTATCTCTCAATAGTCTATATAGTGATAGTTTATCTCATGATAGTTTGTTTCTTGAGAGTTTATCACTTGATAGTTTATCTCTCAATAGTCTATATAGTGATAGTTTACCTCACGAAAGCTTGTTTCTTGACAGTTTTTCTATTGATAGTTTATCTCGTGATGCTTTGTCTCATTGAGTATCTCTCATAATTTGTTTCTTCAATCTCCTTACGTTTGATTTCTTGATAGTTTATGTCTTGATAGTTTATGTCTTGATAGTTTATCTCTTGATAGTTTATCTCTAGATAGTTTATCTCTAGATAGTTTATCTTTTGATAATTTATCTCTTGATAGTCTGTTTCTTTATAGTTCGTCTTACAACATATCTCCCCTTCCATCTGTGACAAGTCAAAAGCTTGCTGTGGTCGCTGACCACCGTCCATTTCTTCCCCCCTTCCTTTTCTCTTCCAACTTCTGAAGTTTAATTGAGACTATTATCTCCCTTACTATGTACATTTTGTATTGCTACTATCAGCCATCTATTTTCCGAATCCCATTTGTCATCATCTCCCCATTGTACTAAAAAGCAATTTTACCAATCTATAGAATGCACCTCAGTCCAGGGCATCGATAAGATGCATGAGAGACATGTCTTAACTTGTCTTTGTTTATCCGCAGCCTTCCTCAGGTGTCTGCCTACTGCCTATTTGGATCACTTGCCTATTTGCCTTTCTAGTATCACCTATTTACTTGGTGCTATCGGCTCTACTTGCCTGCCTACTTGACAGTCCACTTGTCAACCTATTAGCCACGACGTCCCTATAGACCACGTGTCTGTTCGAGACGTCATAGCTCCGCCAGATCTCTCACTGGACTTATCCTGCTAACTACGCTGCCCACGGCAGATCGTCTCTGCCCGAAGTACACTTGAGCCCACGGTAGCCGTTCACCCGCCATACTGTGCCCACTACAGATATCAGAACTTTGGATTGAGACTCCCATATGACTGAATCACCGGCAACCCTCTACCCGCTAGAGCGCCACCTACAGCTGCAAGACCTCCAGCTGCAAGACCTCCAGCCAAGATCACTGCCAGCTGCTACACCAGCAGGACAGCCAGCTAAGTGCAGAGTACGAAAATGACATACTCTCTAATTAAGTGCTTAGTATGATGATACAATATTGCTAACAAGATAGATGCAAATTCCCTCCCCTACTTTATTCTACTTTGTATATTTATGTAAATAAATATTCTTTCATTTTACAAAATTTGTATCTTTCTCCATTGTTTGTCTCGTTGCGTGTCTGCTCCCGATTTATCTCTGATGGGCCAGTGTGTGGCAATTCAAAAATAATCATCCCCTAGACACCAAACAAGCCAATGACACACATCATACACGAGGTCCATCACAGCCTCTGTATTGTGTGTGGAATTAACAAACCCTAACCCTAGCCCTAACCTAAGAGCTGCATGCCAACATTGACTTTTAAAGATTTAAACATATATATATATATAAAGAATCCTCTTTACTTATTGATACGTCTTCTAGGTAAAAAAACAAGCTAACACACGCCCACATATATGTATCCTCGTGAATAAAACTGCCATTATCTACGCACACACATACATTTTAGTTTTCATTCACACGTAGGCACCAATGAGTACAATGTCTACATGCCATATTGATTTGTTAACATAATTAGACTGAACGACCGGAGAGTTTGACAAAAGGAAGATAATTGTTTATTATTTCACCCTGAGGCAGACACTTATTGTCATAAACACAATTAAATCTCCGCTTCTACCTCTCAAATGTGTTCATCATTTCTGTCACACACTGGCTCTACTGATAGCTCACTGCTTCTTCCTGCACAACTGAAATACAATGAAAGTAGATAAGCCTTGATAGGTAGAAATCCGTGCCAGAAGAAAAAATGGACACGAAAAGGCAATGTTTAAAGACGTCAATTACAATAGTAAGTGCAGTTTGTAGCTGAATATGTTGGAACCAAATGGGTCTCATAGCCACAATCAAAGGCACACAAATGTAGAGTGAAGTCCTCAACCCCATGGAAGACAGTGTTTGTCATCGAGACTCTTCGTTATAGAAGGCCTCAACACTGACCTGCAACCTCACTACTTGTGGGGTAGTTTAGACTAATAGCACGTTGCTACATCCTACAGACCTGTAACGTGGCAACGAGCTATTGGTCTAAACAGCCCACAGGTTGTCACTTTGTAAGCCAGTATTCATGCCATCTATGACTATTGGTCTGGGTGTCATAGACTACGAGGGAGTAGCTTGACGTCAACATTATGTAAATTAATGCTTGCTGTGAAAGCCTTGTCATACTTACATTAGAAGTGCACTAATACATCTGTAAAGAAGGTTTGTGAAATCTGTGGTATGCATTGAAAACACAAAGGGATTACTGTAGGTAACCAATGTAAACACTTGTATATCATCATCGCAGTGAACTCCATAGACCAAATAAAGTGAGATATACCAATGTTAAACTTTATACCAAGAGAGTGAGATATATCAATGTTAAACTTTATACCAAGAGAGTGAGATATATCAATGTTAAACTTTGTTTCAAGAGAGTGAGATATACCAATGTTAAACTTTATACCAAGAGAGTGAGATATATCAATGTTAAACTTTATACCAAGAGAGTGAGATATATCAATGTTAAACTTTGTTTCAAGAGAGTGTGATATACCAATGTTAAACTTTATACCAAGAGAGTGAGATATACCAATGTTAAACTTTATACAAAGAGAGTGAGATATATCAATGTTAAACTTTGTTTCAAGAGAGTGAGATATACCAATGTTAAACTTTGTACCAAGAGAGTGAGATATACCAATGTTAAACTTTGTACCAAGAGAGTGAGATATACCAATGTTAAACTTTGTTTCAAGAGAGTGAGATATACCAATGTTAAACTTTGTACCAAGAGAGTGAGATATACCAATGATAAACTTTGTACCAAGAGAGTGAGATATACCAATGTTAAACTTTGTACCAAGAGAGTGGGATATACCAATGTTAAACTTTATTTCAAGAGAGTCAGATATACCAATGTTAAACTTTGTACCAAGAGAGTGAGATATACCAATGTTAAACTTTGTACCAAGAGAGTGAGATATACCAATGTTAAACTTTGTTTCAAGAGAGTGAGATATACCAATGTTAAACTTTGTTTCAAGAGAGTGAGATATACCAATGTTAAACTTTGTTTCAAGAGAGTGAGATATACCAATGTTAAACTTTGTACCAAGAGAGTGAGATATACCAATGTTAAACTTTGTACCAAGAGAGTGAGATATACCAATGTTAAACTTTGTACCAAGAGAGCGAGATATACCAATGTTAAACTTTGTTTCAAGAGAGTGAGATACACCAATGTTAAACTTTGTTTCAAGAGAGTGAGATATACCAATGTTAAACTTTGTTTCAAGAGAGTGAGATATACCAATGTTAAACTTTGTTTCAAGAGAGTGAGATATACCAATGTTAAACTTTGTTTCAAGAGAGTGAGATATACCAATGTTAAACTTTGTTTCCAGAGAGTGAGATATACCAATGTTAAACTTTGTACCAAGAGAGTGAGATATACCAATGTTAAACTTTGTACCAAGAGAGTGAGATATACCAATGTTAAACTTTGTTTCAAGAGAGTGAGATATACCAATGTTAAACTTTGTACCAAGAGAGTGAGATATACCAATGTTAAACTTTGTACCAAGAGAGTGAGATATACCAATGTTAAACTTTGTTTCAAGAGAGTGAGATATATCAATGTTAAACTTTGTACCAAGAGAGTGTGATATACCAATGTTAAACTTTGTACCAAGAGAGTGAGATATACCAATGTTAAATTTGGTACCAAGAGAGTGAGATATACCAATGTTAAACTTTGTTTCAAGAGAGTGAGATATACCAATGTTAAACTTTGTTTCAAGAGAGTGAGATATACCAATGTTAAACTTTGTACCAAGAGAGTGAGATATACCAATGTTAAACTTTGTACCAAGAGAGTGAGATATACCAATGTTAAACTTTGTACCAAGAGAGCGAGATATTCCAATGTTAAACTTTGTTTCAAGAGAGTGAGATACACCAATGTTAAACTTTGTTTCAAGAGAGTGAGATATACCAATGTTAAACTTTGTTTCAAGAGAGTGAGATATACCAATGTTAAACTTTGTTTCAAGAGAGTGAGATATACCAATGTTAAACTTTGTACCAAGTTAGTGAGATATACCAATGTTAAACTTTGTATTAGGAGAGTGAGATATGCCAATGTTAAGGTCATAGACATCAATAAATATAGACTGGCCGAAGGAAGTAACTTCATGTAACTTGAAAACATGTATATCTATTGTATTCGGATATCTGAATATTGGAAAGTTGCATGATCTTCGTTCTTAGAGATTAAACAAAACTATTGTAATACTTATATAGGTTATGGCTGAAATAGATATGAATACTTAACTTTTATACTGCTCATAAATGCAGTATAATAAAGTACAACCAATTGCAAGTCACAAATTTTCGTTTCATAAAACTCTTTAATCGGCCAGTCTATATTTATTTATATCTATGGTTAAGGTATATAATTTGTATTATTACATTACATTTATCTTTCTACTCAATCCACTCTGGTCAAATTGTTCGTTTAATAAAAATTCCTGAACTCACAAGATTCTCGGGTCATATCCTTCGGCAAGACGAAACACGTTTACCAAAGTATTGATAAGCATTGCATTTTTAAATGTGATACTTGAATGCTGGCCACAGGAATTCATGGAGAGCGTTGACTTGTGGGCCTTCTTACTAGCTTACATCATCTCACTCCGTCTGTTCGTCTGTCTGTCTGGTACAAATTTTGTACACGTTATTTCTCCCACTTCCCAATTTCGGATCAAGTTAAAACCTTTCACGACACGTGAATAAACAATAATAATAAAATAATCAGTTAGTTAATTAATAAATGTAATTAATAATTTTTTTAATACAGAAAAAGGGACATAAATCTTGCAGTTTGACGAATATGTTCTTTTCCTTAAATTGGCTTTTATTTGTTAAAAGTATTTCTTATAATAAGCTTGTTATTTTCTTGTCTGACCTACTTACTGTGTTAGTTCTACTCACTGTCCAGTCGAGCGAGACAGTTATCTATGTCCGCTGTTCTTGCTTGATCTGGTGGTTTCTTAATGAATGTTTCTTGTTTTGTTTTCAACTCTTTATGTAGACAATAATCTTTTTTTTTTATATATATTTCGGAAATGTTACAGCAATAATACTCATTTTTAGACGCCATGTTTAGTGTAGCTGTATCAAATGATTCTTTTCGCCTTGTCCTTAACATGACAAATCAACAGTAAACACTATAATATTATAATAACAGAAATTTCAGACGATTGTACCAAAAATTTTAACAAGACGACAGCGTGACAGAAACAGGCCAAAGGGAGCTAGTCAGTTGAAAAAAAAGATGTTTTCATAAATGCATTTACCTCCCCTGAGCTTGGATTTGAAAACAGAGAGTGGAAAAATTTAAACAGAATACTCTGCAACTCAGCAAGCGTGAATAGCGTGATCAAATCCTCGTCCCTAAAGTAACTGTATTGCAGCTAATTTTAGATATGAAAATATCTCTGGACCTGAGAACACCAGTCACGCGCGAGACATACTAGCTTTACACACGTGTCTTCACAGCCCTTTATCAGCATTCCCTGGAGGTCAATTAGCTCTAGTATTGAGTGCAACATGGGGCTGTCTGTTGTCGAACAAAACCAGATATGTTTCTCATAGCAGGGAACCTAAACAAAAATGTTTCTATGTTTCTTCTACAGCAACTTTATATTTTTAAGGCTTCTTGGGCGTTCAACCACAAAGCAGGAACAAAATAAAATATCTCAAACTAAATTTGGAATCTGTTGTTAAGAAAGAACACCAATAATGAAACTAGCCATAGATTACCTGCGGCCCGCGGGTCTTAATTTGCGTATCGTTGATATAGTCACTGAGAGTATTTTGGAAATAATGAAACAAAATAATAATGTTCTAATTAAAGCGAATGCGTGAATGTAAAAATAGTATGAATGGAACTATCAGAATAGCTAATCGACTTAAATCCATTTTTTTAAAAAATAAAAACAAATGCTTGTAGGCCAACATATATTTAGATCTAGATCTAAAGTCTAGATACTATTATAATAGTTGTAGATCTACTATTATAAGAGTAAATTCAAGGGCTCAATTAGCTTATTTATTATTGTATGTTAGGATATTTAATATCCCCATGTAGGACCTCATGTAGCTTGTCCGATCATAATGTTTTTACATAGCGCTTGTTAGGGGTTAAGGAAATATAAACACACATGTCATTGAAACTTCGGTGAAGTTTGTAAATACATCTATTAGAATGCATTTTGGAAAAATCTCAAAAAAATCTAAAAAAAAGAAAAGTAAAGTAGAAAAAGTACTTCCAAAATATTTTGAATCCATCGTGTTAATTATTTCTAATATTTCTAGACTAACAGTAATAAATCTGTGCGCTTGGAAATATTGTATGAACTGTTTTATTTAGTTTTCACTTTCTTGACCAGTGTCTTGCAAATATGGGCTACTGGAAAAGACTGGAATCCAAAATTTATGTAAAAAAGTTTTTTTTAAAAATCCGTAGGAGCTCAGATCAAAAGTTGTTAAATTTATATGAATATAAGTGTAAATCGAAGCAAATAACAACACTGACACATCAAATCGTTATCAAAATGACTCAATAATAAAAACAAAAACATCAATCATCATCAACGATAAAAAACACAATAAATATTTTAAAAAATAATCGAAGAGTCAAGAGCAAATAATTAAACAACAAAAAACATTTTAAAACAACTCTTAAACAATTTGTATGAAATGTCAAAACATTAAAAATGTTACAAGGAATTAGAGATCAAAATCAACAAACAACAATCATCATTAATCAATAAGTAACAATTATCCTCAATCAACAAACGACAATTATCCTCAATCAACATTAAAAATACACCACAATCTACAACAATCAAAAGCCGTTAAAAAATCATTGTCTTGAATTAACAACTACAGGTGGTTATAATAGACTGAAACATTGGTGAGAATAAACACAAAGTTAGCGATGTACTTCTGTTCAATTGAAGCTTCTTGAATGAAGGAAGAAAATGGGAGGTGGTTGGGAATTCTAGTAACACACACACACACAAATAGAGAGAGAGAGGGAGAGAGACAAACAGACAGACAAACAGTTATGAGTATGTTTTCTTCTGTTTCAATACATGTGACACGTAAAATAGCTACTTTGCTGAGCGTACTTTGAGATACTCTTGGCGCCACGGTTGGAGATAAACAAGTCACTTTCCTGAATGCCCCTCGGCACCCCCCTTCTCTCTCAACTGGATGGTCAAATAAATTAACTAGATCCTCTAGCATCCAATGAGATGAATGACCTACACAAGAAGACACACTGGATTGACAAGACGGGGATCTAATCCACTAACACTGACTCTACGATATCACTGTCTCCTCTGCCTTCTAATTAGCAGATAGATGTATATAACTCTAATTTGGCTTCCATTTTAAAAAAAATCAACCTTGTCTGGGGAGATTTTTTTTTCTTCATTTTTAGACCGTGTATCATTCATGTTATTTTCTTTTCTTTCAAGAGAGAGAAGCCAAACATCCCAGTGATATTTGTATTTTGTCATGAGTGATCTACCCTTAACTTGAACAGCTGACACAACATAAAACTGTGGAGGTATCCCAGCATTCTCATGTGCGAAGAGAACAGACTTAGATGTCATTACACTGGTTGAATACACCCTCGCTTTGTAGAGCCTACAATTATGGAAGATAGTATAGGATAATGATTATTTTTACTATCCTACTTTTTATGACTTAAGGTGGGTACTATTTATCTCTATGAACGTATTTATTGGCGGCTCCATGTAGGCTATTTAATTTCGGAATCGGTGGGGGCAAATATATTGGCGTCTCTATATACTTCTTTATGTTTATGAGACCGTTTACGTCAGTTTCTATGTCTACGCCTCTGTGTATATCTGTTCTACGTCAGAGCTTTAAAGTTTGTATTGTAATGAGTGGAAAGAAAATAATACAATTGTCTCGCCTGAAACATTTAGAGGACAGATAAGAGAGACATGTAGTATTGACAGATAAGAGAGACATGTAGTGACAGATAAGAGAGACATGTAGTATTGGCAGATAAGAGAGACATGTAGTATTGACCGATAAGAGAGACATGTAGTATTGACAGATAAGAGAGACATGTAGTGACAGATAAGAGAGACATGTAGTATTGGCAGATAAGAGAGACATGTAGTATTGGCAGATAAGAGAGACATGTAGTATTGGCAGATAAGAGAAACATGTAGTATTGACAGATAAGAGAGACATGTAGTATTGACAGATAAGAGAAACATGTAGTATTGACAGATAAAAGAAACATGTAGTATTGGCAGATAAGAGAGACATGTAGTATTGACAGATAAGAGAGACATGTAGTATTGACAGATAAAAGAAACATGTAGTATTGGCAGATAAGAGAAACATGTAGTATTGACAGATAAGAGAAACATGTACTGCTATTTACAATTTGGAAAATCATTTATGTACATTATAAATAGTAGTGGACCCAAGACTGTTCCTTGAGGTACACCTGAGTTTACTGTTATTGGTGTTGATTTAGAGACATTTGTTATTACAGTCTGTTCTCTCCCTATCAGAAAATCTTTTTATTATTATTATTATAGCTTTTTTATAGCACTACTATTTCAATTGTACTAAAGATATTTTATCATCTGAGAAGTACATGTCCATATGCTTATAGCATGCTCAGAGCGCTTTGGTCCAATCTCATTTGGAGGGGGTATCTAGGAGTTGGGTTTCCGTGCTGCCTTAAGGCGCTCAGTAAACGCAACTCTGCCCGAGTTGGGTGTCGAACCTCGATTTTAATTGATCTGATGGTGCAAAAGACAAATGGCTATAATTTGGCTACTCAGAATTCAGAGGGTTGCACCCATGACAACTAGATCTCGTAGAAGCGGAGGTGTTCCCTTGTTACATAGTGGCTCTTTCTGTGGTGTGCCTAGCATGCCAACAAGTAGCTATGTTAGTCACCAAAAAAGTCTAAACCATCTTTTTTTTAAATTGGCCCCCCATAAGGTGAAAAGCCGCTATTAGTTGAGATTCGTCTGTCTTTCGTTTGTCGGTCTGTCTCATTTCTCTTCAAACAACTAGAGAAACACTATTGAATAATGGATCTCTCCTTTTGGCAAAAGAAAAAAAAAATTAAATACATAACAAATGTAAAGAAAGAAACAGTCAAAATATATTTTATTGCAATAAATCCCAAAACTTTATAGACTTCCTGTATAACTATATCAGATGTATTCATTTACCGTATGACCATTCTTGGTTGCATTTCAATTGTACTAAAGATATTTTATCATCTGAGAAGTACATGTCCATATGGTCACTAATGTAAAGTGCAATCTACCAGTGTGTTAAAAATATTAATACCAACAATAATTATTTGCTCATTGTCTTGATTTCATTAATAATAAGCAATTTTGAGATTTGAAAATGACTTTTATTTTTTATTTTAGATTTTCTTTATTTTCAATGCCAAAGAGTGACTTGAAAGTATGATATAAATTTTTATTAGACAGAATGAAGATCAACAAATTACTAGAAGCATTGATGATATAAACTGCATCGCCTATTTGAGATTTGACTAGATTTCCCCCAACGGTTGGGTGTACATAGAAAATAAAAATCAATGCCCTAACAGCGTGCGTGACGGAGAAGACGAGACAGGTCAGCAACAAAGTCCGAGTAGTTCTTGGTGACCATGACAGTTGACCTTGAATTGAAGTTAATTTTTTCCTTTGTTTTAAAGTTTTTTTCACTTTGATCACAATGACAATACAGCCAGTATTAATAAACAGCAAACTTCCAAAACACTGCGTGAACTCTATGACATAGATCTCCAAAAATTTTAAGATCTCTGGCGGTTCAAATAACACTCTCATCCAGTCGATGTTTGCGAAAAGATCAAAGTTATAGATACAAATATATGAACAATAAGATATTGTCCATGGCAACCAAATCACAAAGCAAGCGATGACAGTGAATATAGCTTTTTTGGCGGTGACCAGTTCTTTAAAAGTCATTGGACGAAAGATAGCTAAAAGTCTTTCCAGGGTAATAAGAATGGGTAGAGAAGTGCCTGCGTTACATCCCAGCATTCCAACAAAGTAAAATGCTATTTGAGAAGAAACAAGAAAATAATCTAACGTGCTATCAAGCTGAAAACCGCAGAGTAAAGGCAAATACTTGTTTGGTTGGAACAAAGCAATGATCGCAGCGTAATTCGACTGTAGTAAAAGACTCATGTTGTCAGCAACAATCAGACCAAATAGCAATATGTTGGTTGGTTTGTGAAGTCCATCACGGCGAAGTATGACCAGGCAGATCGTGTTGGCTGTCATGCCCAAGACGGACAGCGCTGGGTGAACGTAGCTCATTGAGACAAAGACATACATATACTGGACAACAGACTCGGCCTTCTCCCAGCAGAAGTAGTATTCGAAGGAAAAGTAGGAGATGGGGGGATGAGGTGGAAATGTTACTATTTGTCTTGCGTTGTCCAGATGACTGGTGGTATTCATGTTCAGGTGTGCAACTGAAGAGGTCATCTGATATCCAGTGGTATTCACGGTATTCATTTTAAATTAATATGATCATGTATGTAGGTAAACCTAGAAAATATAAAAGTGTACTTATTTTAATAAATGTTTATATGTTTTTGTAAATATACATAGAAAGATAGAGTAGCTAGCAATTTTCTAATGGCCTTTTAGTTACAATGTCTTTAAAAAATTAATAGAAAAAAAAGAAATGTATGGGTGGTTTCGAGGTGATAAAAACAAATCTAGGATAGTTTAGTTAAAGTGCTTTTTTCTTTTCTGTTGTAATTAGACCATGGAACGGGTTGCTTGAATCAGCCTAGAAAACCAATGACGTAGCAGAGTTTAGGGTCTCTAGCATGCACGATGCATTGACTTATGATGAACTGTTCCGTTATGAGGGGACGTCATAATTTATAAGATAAGAGACTTGACTTTGGTATAAGAGAGTTGGTTCAAGGATCTATTACCTTGAGGGATATAGTAGTGAGAGCTTAGAGTTTGGCTTAAAGTAAATAAACTCTGATATTCAAGTACTTCATTGAGACCTGACAGTAGCAAGATGTTGGATGTTTAATCAGGATGTAGCAGTAAACTGCTGGTGAACAATACTGATGGGATCTCATTATACATATGATTATGTAACTTAATTATCATCAAGAGTCTTGTTATAGTTGAAAAGATAAGTTTTCTATACTACTTTATACAAGTTTTAAAACGTTCACAGTATTAATACTTAACCACTTTGGTTATAGAAATGTAAAGTGAAGTTCCCCTTTTAGATCTTGCGGTCTAAATGGCAGATGATGTTTAGGTCATCTTTTTGTTTGGCCCACGGCTAACGAGCAGGGTGTCCAAAACGCCCAAAAGCCTTTACTTTCTGCAACTAAATTCAAGTACCCTTTAGAGTCGGGGTGACTCTGGGGCGCCCTAAAAATACCGAAATTCAAAATGCCAGTCTTCACCGAGATTCAAACACAGGACCTCCAGGTTCGGAAGCCAAGCGCTTAAGCACTCAGCCACCGCGCTCGCCCCCTATAGAAATGTAAAAGAAAAAAAGTTGAAAAAAATGAATCTACATTTTATAATGGGTCTGTTGTGACACGGTTAATATGTGTGGTCAACCGTGACACACGGTCAAGTGTCGGGTACCTGGGAGTTAAGGGACTTGCGGGAAGTGGGTTGTTAACAAGGTAAAGAATAAAACATCGAGTGAAGTTGCTTGTATATAAATGTTAGCCTTGGACATGTGTTACTATTAAATACTTTACAATAAAAGGCACCTTACAATTAAAGGAAAAAGTAAGTAAATATTTAGAGAAGCGGGCAAGGAAAATGGCCTGCAAGGCGAAGAATTGGAAAAGATCATTACACTAAAAATAACACAGAAGGAAGAAAGAGAAGAAAGGAGATTTAATAGAGAAGAATCCAAAAAGAAAGAAGTAGATATTAGAAGGAAAGAAGAAGATAGTAGAAGGAAGGAAATCTTACAACTAGAACTAAAACTTAAAGAAAAGAAAGACAAAGAACAGCAAAATGAAAAGGAGAAACACTTTGACAAATACAAACAATTGGTCAGAATGTCTCCATTTGCTGAGAGCCAGAATAAGTGCATTGACTCCTATCTACTGAGATTTGAGGATATAGCAACAGCATGCAACCTCCCACAGACAGAATGGGCAAGAAGCCTCATGGGGCGCTTGAAAAGGGAGAGCTATGAATATCTGCATCTAAATGAGAGAAGAAGAAAGAAAAGATTACGTGGCTGTGAAGGAGGCTTTGGATCCACAAATTACGAATACAGAAGGAGATTGAAAGAGTCGACACCTCTGGCGAACGACGATACACAAGTATTCGTCGATTTACTTCGATCGATGGGTAGACCTGTCAAAAGTGGATCACAAATATAAAACCCTCAGAGAATACATCACAACGGACGCTTTGATGGAAGCTAACAATAATAATGTGAAAACATACGTCACGGAACGAGAGCCAAAGACCATGAGCAGCTTGATAGCACAGCTAAGACAGTATAAGGCTGGTACATGTATGTATCACGTTATTTCCATTCTTGGATCAAGTTGAAACTTATTATTATTTATTATTGTCCCTAAAATACACGAGTCATAAAAAAAACATGGTTACAAAGACAGTAAGTGTGGAAACACAAATTCAAAATCGGCCCCCGAAGTGGTCCATCCAGGCAAGTAAAAAGGCAGGTTTCAATATTTTAAGAAAGAACATCAGAATGAACTTTTATCAAAGACAAATGTGGTGCCCCAGCGATCCAGCAGAACAAAGGATAGGTGAAAATGAATGTGAAGTTAGATGTGAACCAGGCCTAACTGATGTATTGCAATGAATATCTGATTGATCTAATTGTTTTCTAAAGGGTCAATCTTTTAATCAAATCCTCAAGAAAAAAAAACATTTCGTAAAAATAAAAATAAAAAACAAGGTTACAAAAGACAGCTTGTGTGGAAACACAAACTCAAAATCGGCCCCCGAAGTGGTCCACCCAGGCAGGCTTCAATATTTTCAGAAAATACATCCGAATGAAATTATATCAAAGACAAATGAGAGATAAGAATGGAGAAAGAAGGTTGACAGATCTTGTGTAGTGCCTTAACAGTCCAGCAGATCAAAGTATAGGTGAAAGTGAATGTAAAGTTAGATGTAAACCTGGCCTAACTAGTTCCCCTTTCAGACCTTGTGGTCTATACGGCAGATGATGTAAAGCTCATCTGCTTTTGTGGCCTACGGTTAACGAGGGTGTCATGTAGCCAGCACAACGACCAACCGCCTTTACTTTTCCCCAACTAATGTCAGGTACCCATTAGAGCTGAGTGGACTAAGAGGCGCCCAATGATTCCAAAAATAAAAAATCCCAGTCTTCACCAGGATTCGAACCCGGGACCCCCGCGGTTCGGAAGCCAAGCGCTTTACTGCTCAATCTCTTATTCGAATTCTAAAAAAATTATAAAAAAAAGAAATTTACAACATTATTATTCATTGTAAGTAAGGTCGAACTTATAATGCATACTAATTAGCTTTTTCTCTTTAAAAAAAACTGCTTGCATAACTAATTTTAAAAAGTAGATTTTTCGCTTTCAGAAACAAAAATAGCCGTTTCATCAGAACTTTGAATGTTCTAAAATATGGTGATGTCGGATTTTCAATATCTTTTGTAGTTTACGAGATCTAAACGGGACGGACGGACAGGCATTTCGCACAAAACTAATAGCGTCATTTCCCCTTTCGGGGGCCGCTAAAATAGTTAGGTGTACTATGATATTAAGGTAATACTGTAGTTCACGCGATAATATAAAAAAATTCTTGTTAATTGTTGTTTAAATTATGTCCAACTTAAATGCATACTAAATAGATTTTTTTCTCTTTAAAAGAAAAGAAAACTTTTTTTGTGTAAATGTATAATTGGTATGACAGAACTTACATAATAATAAATAATAAAATTTTTAACAAAAAAATCTAAAACCATTTCCATATATATGTTTAAAATATGGTAAAATATTATCTCCCCTTCTAAAGATTCTCCCGTGTTTGTTACTATTAATAGTGAATAGTTGTAAAAGTGGTGTATTTTTAATGAATGGTCTAAAATCTCATGATGTCTAATTTTCATTTTCTCTTCTAGTTTAGGAGATATAAACAGGACAGACGGACAGACATTTCACACAAAACTAATAGTGTCTTTTTGCCTTCGGGGGTGCTAAAAATTAACCTTTAATTTTATCAACTTTTAAAAAGGCTTGTCATCGAGTCCAAAGATTAGTGAGGAGTGCAGTATTTCTCGTTGCTGCGCAGTCCCAGCTGTGCCCTACATATTTTGCCACGCGCAGGGCAAGCATAACCATTGTCCGCAGGTGGTCGATTTAGATTTTCTTTTCGCTGTCTGCGTTTGTCGTCGGCAGCGAATTTTCTTTTGGTCTCAAATGTGGATCCCGCGGCCTTCTTAAGTGACATCCAGCTGTCTCGTTCTGAGGCCGTATGCAATCAGGTGCTCTCTTCTATGTCAGCCAAGAAAAGTTGACGCCCAAGCTGGTCTTTGAATCGTTTCCGTGGAGCGCCTCTGTTACGTGGACCGCCTTTTAGCTTACCAAAAAAGACTGCCTTTGGCATACGTTCGTCTCCCATATGGGATACGTGCCCTACCCATCGTAACTGCCGGACCATAAGAAGTCCCTCTATACTGTCCACACCGGCGTTGCAAGGACATCGCTGTTTGAAGTGCGGTCTTGCCACCGTATGTCCATGATGGAGCGCAAGCATCTTTGGTGGAAGCGCTCAAGAAGTCTTACTTGTTTTTTGTTTAGTGTCCATGTCTCAGAGCCATAAAGAAGGGTTGAGAGAACCACCGCCTCGTAGACATTGATTTTTGTAGGCAGGCGGAGCGATTTGTTCCGTCAAACTCTCGCCTGAAGGCGTCCAAAAGCGTTACTGGCCCTGGCCAGACGGTTATCAACTTCCCTTGAAAGTGAGGCGTCATTTGACAATGTACTAACTAGATATGTGAAGTGGTCTACCACGTTAAGGGGCTGTCCGTTTACGGTGATCTTTGGGGCTGAATATGTTTTATTGGGTGACTTCTGAAAAATGACTTCAGTTTTCCCGAGGTTTATAGATAGACCGAGGTGGCAGCGTATGCAAATTCGTTTACCGCGTTCTGGAGATCATGTTCATTGTGAGATATCAACTAGTCGTACGCTTAATTAGGCTTTATTTTAGATTGCTTTTGAAAAGCCAGCACAGAAACCTTCTCCCACTTATAAAAAAAAATATTTGGGAAATATATTTTCAATCTCACACACATATTATTGTTACTCTACATCTATTACTAATTAATTACATGATTGATTCAAAATAATTGATACAATTACACGTAATATAAGCTTTGTTTTTTTTAAAGTAATTTTTTGTTTTTGCGTATACATCATCAACTTTAGAATACTGTCTGCATTAGAGAAAAAGACCCATTGTACACATGACATGCATAAACAATTAGAAGATGGAGTCCGGCTGTACTGTTAACGCTGCCAGCAGAAGGGGCAAAGGTGAGTAACAAGCACATGATTCAGTATTTTTTGGTACTCTCCCAGGAGATAGAAAAACTCTTAATTTACAACTCTGCTACTTTTCAGCTAGAACCAAACATGGAAAGGTGCCGGTAGTCTACGCTAAGGTAAAGTCAGGAGGCGGACATCCTTAAGCAGCTTGCAGCACATAGTGCTACACCGTGGCAGAGCATACGGCCCCACTGACCCCAAACTGTATCGATTATATCCCTTTTGGACACATCAGTTGAGGTAGCCATGGTCACTTCACAACTGAAAGAGGCCATACATATAAAAAGTAACCTTCTTAGTTGTAGTATTTTAATGTCTAATATACTATTGGCTTTAGTGGGGTGACCCAAACAACAGACACAAAGATTCTCTATTGACTTTAAGGAAGTCTTTAAACTTACATTGAGTTCTCTATTCAACAGATGTTCATTGACTTCGTTTCAGTCAGCCCTAGCAAAGAAATTTGTCTTGCATTTCTCTATAACTTTACAGTAATTGGATATTTCATGTACTGAAGCGCTTTTAACTCAAAACTTCTGGGCTAATAATGAGTAGTAAGGAAGAGGGAAGAGATTTAGCTCTAATTTATTTCAATACAGATGTCAATGACAAAGAAATGTCTTTAATTGACATTTGTTTCAGCATGACATTTACTTAGTTTTAGAGTAAGCCCAGGATTTTCAAGTTTAACTCTCTAATTAAAAAAAAAATTATGTTTCGATTAAAAAGTTCAAGGGTTATTGAATAGAAAATTTTGAGGAAAAAAAAATCTTGATAATTTCTTTTTGTAGTTGTTTCCTAGTGGAAGATTTGGAAAATTATTGATTGAAAAACAAGCTCGTGGTCGACAGCTAACTCTTATAGCCTCAAGGACATTTATAAAACTCTTTCTGGTAGTATGTCAAAAGTGTGAGAAGAACTCGTTCTTTGTTCTTTTTTTTTGACCTTCTTCTCAAACACATTTTACTTTCCAGTCGAAATAAAAAATCTTTCTTAAGAAACGAAACAATCACAATGTTTAAGAAATGTTTTCAATCTAGGTCATCCTGACGTTTGTTGAATTGGAAGTAAGTACTCATGCAATGGTTTTATGAAGAGCTCTTGTGTCTTTCTATGTAAAGAAAGTTGTGTCCTCGCTGTTTGGATGACACTTCTATGACCATAGAAAGAAACAAAGTGTTGTTGTTTTTTTGAACACGCTGTTAAGACGCAAACGTGGATTGGACTTTGAAGAGTCAATATTACTAATCAATATTTTGCTTTAAAATGAAATCGGAATGGTACGATGTTACTAGAGGTACTTTTTAGTAGACTAAAAGACAATTAATATTACAATGCGAATTGCGGATTATTACAATGGAGACAATGACTTATTAAAAGTAAAAAAGTAAAGGAGTACTGCGTAGACTTGTGAAATGTGTATATTAAGCAGGCTATCGTGTCGTTTTTTTTGTGACTAGAAAATCTGGTAAGAGGAAAAAAAAAGATGTTATCACTAGAGAAAAGCCACAACATATAGATAGGTACTATAGAAGGAAAGCAAGGAAAGAAAAGCCCTTGTAGAAGACAGGCGCAGAAGATGTAAAGAAAACCTAAATAGACTCCAGCCTGATAACGACTTTATCTCAATCAGATGTGGGAAAATATGTAGGTCGCAAGTAGTTTGCTTGGTCACGTGAAACACTTCATTCATTCGTCATCTTCAGAAGCGAAGACTTATCCATTCTTTTTGTTTGTTTGTTTCTGTAAAGTTATCAAAAAGGAAGTGGAAATAAAAATAAGCATTCCACTGCCCTATGAACTGCTTACTGAATGGCAGGCTTCTCATAAACACACTGACGACCAGTCCAACTCCTTCCCTTCACTCGAGGCACTGATATTAGAACCGGAGGAACTAGAAAGCTGAAATTAATTAAAATCTTAGTAGCAGCTGAACAACTAGTGCAGTGCTTCCACAGGTGACTAAAGTACAGTTGTAGTAGACTAGACTAGCCAGTTGAACAACGAGTGCTTCCACTGGTGAGTGAAGTACAGTTGTAGTAGACTAGACTAGCCAGTTGAACAAGCAGTGCTTCCACTGGTGAGTGAAGTACAGTTGTAGTAGACTAGACTAGCCAGTTGAACAAGGAGTGCTTCCACTGGTGAGTGAAGTACAGTTGTAGTAGACTAGACTAGCCAGTTGAACAAGGAGTGCTTCCACTGGTGAGTGAAGTACAGTTGTAGTAGACTAGACTAGCCAGTTGAACAAGCAGTGCTTCCACTGGTGACTGAAGTACAGTTGTAGTAGACTAGACTAGCCAGTTGAACAAGGAGTGCTTCCACTGGTGAGTGAAGTACAGTTGTAGTAGACTAGACTAGCCAGTTGAACAAGCAGTGCTTCCACTGTTGAGTGAAGTACAGTTGTAGTAGACTAGACTAGCCAGTTTAACAAGCAGTGCTTCCACTGGTGACTGAAGTACAGTTGTAGTAGACTAGACTAGCCAGTTGAACAAGCAGTGCTTCCACTGGTGAGTGAAGTACAGTTGTAGTAGACTAGACTAGCCAGTTGAACATGGAGTGCTTCCACTGGTGAGTGAAGTACAGTTGTAGTAGACTAGACTAGCCAGTTTAACATGGAGTGCTTCCACTGGTGAGTGAAGTACAGTTGTAGTAGACTAGACTAGCCAGTTGAACAAGGAGTGCTTCCACTGGTGAGTGAAGTACAGTTGTAGTAGACTAGACTAGCCAGTTGAACAAGCAGTGCTTCCACTGGTGAGTGAAGTACAGTTGTAGTAGACTAGACTAGCCAGTTTAACAAGCAGTGCTTCCACTGGTGACTGAAGTACAGTTGTAGTAGACTAGACTAGCCAGTTGAACAAGCAGTGCTTCCACTGGTGAGTGATGTACAGTTGTAGTAGACTAGACTAGCCAGTTGAACAAGCAGTGCTTCCACTGGTGAGTGAAGTACAGTTGTAGTAGACTAGACTAGCCAGTTGAACAAGCAGTGCTTCCACTGGTGAGTGAAGTACAGTTGTAGTAGACTAGACTAGCCAGTTGAACATGGAGTGCTTCCACTGGTGAGTGAAGTACAGTTGTAGTAGACTAGACTAGCCAGTTGAACAAGGAGTGCTTCCACTGGTGAGTGAAGTACAGTTGTAGTAGACTAGACTAGCCAGTTTAACAAGCAGTGCTTCCACTGGTGAGTGAAGTACAGTTGTAGTAGACTAGACTAGCCAGTTGAACAAGCAGTGCTTCCACTGGTGACTGAAGTACAGTTGTAGTAGACTAGACTAGCCAGTAAAACAAGGAGTGCTTCCACTGGTGAGTGAAGTACAGTTGTAGTAGACTAGACTAGCCAGTTGAACAAGCAGTGCTTCCACTGTTGACTGAATTACAGTTGTAGTAGACTAGACTAGCCAGTTGAACAAGGAGTGCTTCCACTGGTGAGTGAAGTACAGTTGTAGTAGACTAGACTAGCCAGTTGAACAAGCAGTGCTTCCACTGGTGACTGAAGTACAGTTGTAGTAGACTAGACTAGCCAGTCGAACAAGCAGTGCTTCCACTGTTGACTGAATTACAGTTGTAGTAGACTAGACTAGCCAGTTGAACAAGGAGTGCTTCCACTGGTGAGTGAAGTACAGTTGTAGTAGACTAGACTAGCCAGTTGAACAAGCAGTGCTTCCACTGTTGACTGAATTACAGTTGTAGTAGATTAGACTAGCCAGTTGAACAAGCAGTGCTTCCACTGGTGACTGAAGTACAGTTGTAGTTGGACTACCTTAGACTTATTATGAAATGATGGCTGACTATGTACGTGCACCCACTGAATTCTGGGTAGCCAAACTTTAGCCAGTTGTGTACAGCGTTCAACCAATAAAATTGATCTGAATAGCAAATGAACAAGCGAGTGCTTCCATTGAAGTACAGTTCGAAGGATAGGCTAGTATTGTGACAACAAAACTAAACTAGGTTAATCTGTAGTTCATGTCTGACCATGCACGCTTTAGTTTAGGCTTGCAATCGAATGTTCAATAGCACAATAGTCATGAAGAGTTGTTTTCATGTACTAATTAGTGTAATTAAGACCTAGAATACGATAAATATTTTTGCTTTTTTTTTTTTTTTTTTTTGTTGTTTTGTTTTTTTGCCTTAAAGGACAAATCCTTTCCAGTTGTCTTTCGCTGAGGTAAACGTGAAAGTTTCTTTGAACAAAAGTGAAGAGTGCAGTCAACTTATTAAATGTATTTACATCTTGTGACGTTGCAGCAGGGCTAGTGCTCGATAAGATAGCATGCAAAAACAGGTCCATCAGTTTACGATAGAAAAGATTTAAGAAAACTGTCATTGTCGTCTGAGTTAAAACATTAATTTGTATCGACGGAACACTGGCAGCAGCAAGAAAGCGAAAAAATATGAACAGCCTCATTTTGAATTAACTGCTGGATATTTGCCGATGAAAGTGAAGATTACCCAGGCACTGAGCGAATCTTATGGAGCGTTAGTTTGTTTGATGGAGTTTTCGAGCAAGCTGGAAGACTTCATTGGTTTTGTCCCTGTTGTTATGAGAGACGCACTGCCATTTCCGTATTTCCATTCGTTTTGTCTTCATTCACGTCTCGCTTTTCAAGCAATCTACTCAGTTCAGCCTGTTTTGTCTTCATTCACGTCTCGCTTTTCAAGCAATCTACTCAGTTCAGCCTGTTTTGTCTTCATTCACGTCTCGCTTTTCAAGCAATCTACTCAGTTCAGCCTGTTTTGTCTTCATTCACGTCTCGCTTTTCAAGCAATCTACTCAGTTCAGCCTGTTTTGTCTTCATTCACGTCTCGCTTTTCAAGCAATCTACTCAGTTCAGCCTGTTTTGTCTTCATTCACGTCTCGCTTTTCAAGCAATCTACTCAGTTCAGCCTGTTTTGTCTTCATTCACGTCTCGCTTTTCAAGCAATCTACTCAGTTCAGCCTGTTTTGTCTTCATTCACGTCTCGCTTTTCAAGCAATCTACTCAGTTCAGCCTGTTTTGTCTTCATTCACGTCTCGCTTTTCAAGCAATCTACTCAGTTCAGCCTGTTTTGTCTTCATTCACGTCTCGCTTTTCAAGCAATCTACTCAGTTCAGCCTGTTTTGTCTTCATTCACGTCTCGCTTTTCAAGCAATCTACTCAGTTCAGCCTGTTTTGTCTTCATTCACGTCTCGCTTTTCAAGCAATCTACTCAGTTCAGCCTGTTTTGTCTTCATTCACGTCTCGCTTTTCAAGCAATCTACTCAGTTCAGCCTGCTTTGTCTTCATTCACGTCTCGCTTTTCAAGCAATCTACTCAGTTCAGCCTGTTTTGTCTTCATCCTTAAACAAAAAGAACAATACCAGAACAGGCACGATAAGCGTTCATCGCCCGACTAGCCCCCCCCCCCCCCCGCTTGTCCATCGCGATGAGAATCGATTCATTATGTAAAGTTATTGACAGATTCGACAGCAACATTAACAGTTTTGACCATTGGGAGGCAGTAAATACTTAGTTCACATGTTGAGTTGTTTTTTTAATTTAATGAAAAAAGTATTTACAGAGCACTCAATATCGCATTGCTATAAAGGGTTGGGTGGCGAGGGGTAATCAATTCTTTTCCTTAATTTTCTCCTTAATAAGAATGTTGAGTCTACGATTTTGAGCCATAGGGGGCAACTTGAACCTCTGCAAAAAAATCGTTCGGGCACCCATGCATTTAACTGAACGGAGTAACAACAAACTATAAAAGATACTTAAAAAACAAGGTTACAAAAGACAGTTTGTGTGGAAACACAAACTCAAAATCGGCTCCCGAAGTGGTCCACCCAGGCAGGCTTCAATATTTTCAGAAAGAACATCCGAATGAAATTATATCAAAGACAAATGAAAGATAAGAATGGAGAAAGAAGGTTAACAGATCTTGTGTAGTGGCCCAACGGTCCAGCAGATCAAAGGATAGGAGAAAGTGAATATAAAGTTAGATGTGAACCTGGCCTAACTAGTTCCCCTTATAGACCATTTGGTCTATAGGGTAGATGATGTAAAGGTTTTTTTGTGGCCTATGGTTAACGAGGGTGTCATGTAGCCAGCACAACGACCAACCGCATTTACTTTTCCCCAACTAATGTCTGGTACCCATTAGAGCTGATTACATTTTTTTGACCAATTGTTTTTGTTTAGCTTAATTTCATGCTTTTAGCTTTTCTCAATACGTTCTGATCCTAGCACTGGTCTGGACTAGTTGGGAAAGGGGTGGGGAGAGAAAGAAACCGACATACTAACCACTGTACTAGAGAAGTGCTTATGACAAGCTCTCTCTATATATCACTCTCTCTCTCTCTCCATCTCTCCCTCTTTCTCCCTATCTCTCTCTCTCCCTCTCTCTCACTGACTCACTCTCTCTCTCTCCATCTCTCCCTCTCTCCCTCTATCTCCCTCTCTCTATCTCCCTCTCTCTCACTCCCTCTCTCTCACTCTCTCTCTCACTTACTCACTCTATCTCTGCCTCTCTCCCTCTTTCTCCTTCTCTCTCTCACTCTCTCTCACTCTCTCTCTCACTCAGTCACTCTCTCTCTCCATCTCTCCCTCTCTTCCTCTATCTCCCTCTCTCTCACTCACTCACTCTCTCTCTCCATCTCTCCCTCTCTTCCTCTATCTCCCTCTCTCTATCTCTCTCTCTCACTCCCTCTCTCTCACTCTCTCTCTCACTAACTCACTCTATCTCTTCCTCTCTCCCTCTTTCTCCTTCTCTCTCTCACTCTCTCTTTCTCTCACTCAGTCACTCTCTCTCTCTCCATCTCTCCCTCTCTTCCTCTATCTCCCTCTCTCACTCACTCACTCTCTCTCTCCATCTCTCCCTCTCTTCCTCTATCTCCCTCTCTCTATCTCCCTCTCTCTCACTCTCTCTCTCACTAACTCCCTCTCTCTCTCCCTCTCTCCCTCTTTCTCTTTCTCTCTCTCACTCTCTCTCTCTCTCACTCTCTCTCCATCTCTCCATCCTTCACTCCCTCTCCCTCCCTCTCTTCCTCTCCCTCTCTCTCTCCCTATCTCTCACTCTCTCTCCCTCCCTCTCTCTCTCACTCTCCCTCCATCTCTCTCCATCCCTCGCTCTTCCATTCACAAAATAACTTCCAATCTTGCTCTCTGAGTAAATGTTGGCCATAATTCCTTTTTAAACACATTTATAAAAATAAATAAAAAAAAAATGACGCGATTGACCTGAACTCGAGCTTGAGGGCTAAAACCTTTTCAGTCCGACACACTAACCACTGCGCCAGTGTAAAGCTTATGAACAAAGAAGGTTTTATAGATATTGTTACGTATTTCTGAATCTTCTGGCTAAATGTGTTAGTAGTCACACAAATAAAAACGCTGCAAAGAACTTGACGACTCAACTTTCAGTTTCATATAACTTTATTGACTATTAACTCTAACAATTTGTTACTGTAACATGTAGCGCAGAAGACTGTACAATATCTGTCAGTTTACAGTTAGCTATACTTCGTTGCAATTCATCTCTTCGCTTCGTTGCAATTCACCTTTTCTCAACTTGCATCGAGCCGTATTCCACAGAACAGACCAACGACACACTTCACAGTGTCGCTCCAGGTCTCCCAAAGCTGAACCAAGTCGTACTCAAGTCTACCGAATCAGAGACGCACACGTCTTACATCGACTGTATCGACTGTAACGGCTCAAGTCCACTGTAGTTCGCTGTATAGACTTTAACGACAGTAGTCCACTCCAGTTAACTCTACCCTAGTTAAATTGCATCGAGTCGTACACATTTCTCTTCTACTAGAGCCGCACACGTCTTACATTGTCTGTATCGATCGTAACGGCTCACTCACGACTGACTTTCACATTAAATCTCTGGCTTATATAGAGTCCCTAATCGATCCTCCAAAAATGCACAAACACTGCTAGTATCCTCTGGAATAATACGTAAGGAAACGTCCTCACATCCTGTCTTTGTTTATACATGTAGATTCCAGAAAACATCGGCTGAATTGTCATCTTGCCAGGGTCACAAGTTGTGACCTCTATCTGTCACTGGACATTGCTAGTACCTTCTGAAATAACACGTAAGGACACGCCACATCCTGTCTTTGTTGATACATGTACATTCCAGAGAACACCCGCTGCTGTGTTATCTCGCCGGGGTCATACGTTGACCACTACCTATCACTGTTCATTTGTAACAATATTTATTGTAAGTTTAAAAAATTTTTCTCTAGAGATTACAAAGGGGACTAATTCAACATATAACACCTTATCAGTCAAGTACAATGTGTTTTCCATGTTCGAAATACCAAACAAAATAATTAATTACCAATAGTTAATTCATTGTTTTTTTTTCTTTATTATTGTTTTGGCAAGTAAAAGAAATAACTTTGCACAATTTCAGTTTCATTAGAGATATGTTGTGTGAGAAATAAAGTGTACAAATTTTTTTCTAAATGACAGAGTTAGTTGATATTAGTTTTGTAATTAGTCTAATAGTGAGTTGTTATGCATTAGTAATCGAGACTGGATTTCAATCTAAACACTTTGTATTAGTTTTGAACTGGTAGATGCTGTTGTACTTTTTTAATAATGTCCATGTCTTGTATGAAATTGACACGAAACAAGCTGCTACGCATGGTAACCCACACTAGAACTTGACTATTTTTGTTTCTTTACTTTGAAACTTGACCTAGATGTTTCCCTGGAAATGCGTCTCAACCTCTCATTTAAATCCACTTGGATCTTTCCCAGACAGAAGTTTGCTCAGACAGGCAGAGAGAGACAAGCTTCTATGGGCTTAGAGTTCCAAGAGTCACAGACTCAACTCTTAGTGCAGTTAAAAAAAGAAGAAGAAGACCCAGAGGTTTCAGTTGTTCCTTTTAAGATGACGATTCTTATATGGTGAATTCACGTGAATAGATTTTATTCCCCCAGAACGGATGAGAATCGAACCAGGATCATCGTGACGACAGTCTTGAGCACCTATCTAACGACTACAACTTCGAGTTTTCCAAGTCTCATCTTATCTTAAAATTTACAGAATAGAATATAGATCTCTGGAATTCTAGCCTAGAACTCATAGGTCAGGTTCACGAACTTACCATGAAATATTGAAGATGTGTAGGTTTTTATTTGTAGTTTTCTTTCTGAAGAGCTTCAATTTGTTTCTCAGTGGGCATGTTCAGTTTTGTCCCATGCGAGTGCTTGTTTGATTCTTGACTCGAGCAGATAATTTTTGTCATACTTTTAAAAAAATGCTATTGAAAAGGAAGCATGAAAAGAAAACATCCCAAAATAGATTGCATAGTTGTTCTAGCAGTTGCTACACAGGGTGCTAGGCTAGTCTACCCAGAAATCTCCAATTTGTTTTTAGTGGCCTTCATAAGATGAAAAGTTGCTATCAGTTTTGTGTCGTCTGTTTGTCGGTCTGTCGTATTAACAAATAGTAAAAAAAAAAAAAGTTTCCCTTTCAGAATTTGCGGTCTAAAAGACAGATGATCTGTTTCTGTAGCCTACGGTTAACAAGGGTGTCATCTGGCCAGCACAACGACCAACCGCCTTTACTTTTCCCCAACTGATGACAGGTATCCATTAGAGCGGGGTGGACTAAGATTAGATCCCGAAATTAAAAATCCAAGTCTTCACCAGGATTCGATCTGCTCAGCCACCGGGCCTCAGTATTAACCTTTAAAAATGTAGATAAGCTATCGCAAAGCTATTTCTCCTTTTAAGATAAGATATGATAAGTTAATTTTTATTGATCAAATCTAATGGAAATTCAGTTTGACTACAATTGACAAGCTCAGCGAAACTACTGTACAAAAACAATATTGATTAAAAATTCGAACAACATTCACACACAAAACACATACACATTCACAAACAGCGCTTTATGAATTAGACTTCTAAGTACTTTTCGATGACCACAGCTGATGCTCTGACCGAAAGGGGGATGAAGGAGTTTTAAAATCTTTCAGTTTTAGTCCTAATGGAAAGGAGACGACCACTTCGTTCAGATCTTATGTAACAGTGGTTTAATGGGTGCAGGTTGTCTTTAAGAATCGTGAGTGATTTGGAAAGGCATCTTTCTTGGAAAAGCTCTTCAAGAGATGGTGGCTATCTATCAACCTATTTTTTTTTCACTCAACCTTAAAGGTAGAGGAAACACTTGCAGACTATATTTTTTATTTGTGCTTCAAATCTAATGATATTATACAGGAATGTAATGTATCAGTACCCTATCAAAAATCTAGAATACAAAGTTTGAAAATGTTGTTTCTATGTCAACGGTGGCCATTTTGTTTTGTAAACATACTCTTTTATAAAAGCTACTTGTGCATTTCTTATTATTTTCTTTTGAAAATTTGAAGTTGCTATTGAGGTATCAGATTACTTTTTTTTACATGTTTGAAAATTTGTTTTTAGAATTTTTTTCATGACCTATCTATACAGACATTTGTTGTTTTTTTTAAGAAAAGTGCAAATATTTTTAGCATTACAGCAATTATCAAAAAGTAATCAGATAATTTTATTGTAATGTACAAACTAAATAAGTGTGGGAAAATTATCGGAATAGAGCAATAAATAAAAAAGTTTGTAGCAAAAATAGTGGTAAAAAAAACACGATGTCTTGAATACGTCAAAAAACTAAGAAAATTCAAAATATTTAAAAAAAATAATAATAATACGTATTAAAAACTATAATATGAAAAAATATTTGATTGAAGTTCAATGAAAACTAAAAGTAAATTTAATGTACAAAGTTTGTCAATGAAGTACATAAAACTTAAATTTTCTAATGTAATAAATGGAATGACTTTTTTTTTTGTATAATGGCATTATATTCATTACATTTGAAAGCAAATAAAAAAACAATTAATAAGGTATAGAATTAAAAAAAATGCTGCAGCCTTATAGTAAAGTTACATACAATGGACTATTATGTGTTATATCTCAACTCACTTCAAAGCTATTGTTTACACCATGCACATATCAATACGTTAGAATGAAATATTTGCATGAACAAATAAAGACAGCAACAAGAAAAAAGAGGTTAAGAAATACTTTAGTGCTCTACACTTCCAAACTTTCCACATCCCATTGGATTATACATGAGACGTACGTAAACAATTCACCTATTTACTGTTCTTAGCTAATTTTATAAAAGCGTACAAAAGATCTATTTATGATCATTTGAAATTACATGCATTAATTGTACGAATGGTAGAATCCAATCTACCAGAGCGTGACAATAAATGATAATACTAATAAATGATAGCCAGAGCTTACTCCGATCTCATTAAAAGTAAACATTTGAACAATGGACCTTGACACTTAAAGGGGACTTTTTGAAAATGGCCGTAACGATTTTCTTTGAAATTCGACTGTTTATGTAAATATTTGGGGAAAAATATTATCCTTTTGGTCTATAAATATTTCTATCTATCTATCTATCTATCTATCTATCTATCTATCTATCTATCTATCTAATCTATCTATCTATCTATCTATCTATCTATCTATCTATCTATCTATCTATCTATCTATCTATCTATCTGTCTATACAATCAATCTTTTTATTTCTTATTTTGGCTTTTGTTTCTTTTCAATGCCAAAGAGTGACCTGAAAGTATGATATAACTTTCTATTAGACAGAATGTAAATCCACAAATTACTAGAAGCTAGATAATATAAACTGCATCGCCTATTTGAGATTTGACTAGATTTCCCCCAACGGTTGGGTGTACATAGAAAATAAAAATCAATGCCCTAACAGCGTGCGTGACGGAGAAGACGAGACAGGTCAGCAACAAAGTCCGAGTAGTTCTTGGTGACCATGACAGTTGACCTTGAATTGAAGTTAATTTTTTCCTTTGTTTTAAAGTTTTTTTCATTTTGATCACAATGACAATACAACCTGCAGTTATAAACAGCAAACTTCCAAAACACTGTATCAGTTCAACCAGATAAATCTCAAACAGCTGAAAAAGTTTTGGCGTGATGAAAGACACCAACATCCAAGAACCGTTCTCAGTAAGTTTTGAAGTAGAGATGTAAATATAGGAACAATAGGAAATGGTCCATGGCAACCAGATCACAAAGCAAGCAATGAAAGAAAACAAAGCTTTCCTAGGGGAGACTAATACTTTCAAAGGCATCGGACGAAAGATAGCTAAAAGTCTTTCCAGAGTAATGAGAATTGGTAAGGAAGTGCCTGCGTTATTTCCCACCATTCCTACAAAGAAAAATGTTATTTCGGAGATACCAAAAATAAGTCTAATGTTTTATCTAATTGAAAACCACATTGAAAAGGGAAATGTTGCTTTGGTAGAAAAAGTGCAATTATCCCACAGCATAATTTGACTGTAGTAAAAGGCTCATACTGTCAGCAACAACCTGGCCAAAAAGCAATATGTTTGTTGGTTTGCGAAGTCCATTACATTTAAGTATGGCCAGGCATATTGTGTTGGCTGTCATGCCCAAGATAGACAACGTTGGGTGGACGTAACTCATCGTAATGAAGACATACATAGACTGGACTACAGACTCGACCTTTTCCTTGGAAACTTGGAGGACTGATGTACCTTTGTGAGTACCACCGGAGTAGGTAACAATGGTCTTGGAGTTGCACAGAGATACAGTCTCACTGAACATATGGATGTCCACACATACGAAAAAAGAACTTCAGAATTAATGAAGTAGAGATTACAGAAAATATATTTTGATTTACCAACATAACAATTTGAAAAAATGAACACGCTTTATTGGTGTTAGTATTAAATCAAACATTCATGAATTATTACGACCAAAATAATCGCTCTATAATTTTTATGCAAGACTTTTTTTTTTAATGTTCAATGTATTTCTTGTTTCTATCCTTTTATCCTTGTGTAAAAAAAAACTTATAAAATATAGAAATAAACTTATGCGTACATTTACACATTTATCCGGTTGAACTGATTCTAACGCCTCTCTAACACAAGTACTCTTAAGAATATCATTACCAATGTAAACATTGTTTTCGAATTATACATTTAGATCTAGAATCCATATCGATTCATTCTGTCCGTATGTGCAAGTCGTGACTTCGAGATAAAAAAGTATGTCCAAATAAAAATTTAAAACATTAACGAAAAATATATTTCATAATTTTTTGTTTGCGACTTCAGATGCAGACTGTTTTTACCAATGCACAGTAATAGATGTTTCTCAATTAGTTAAAAAAACAACATTAGAGTAATAATAGTGATACAAACTTGTAACTATAAATAGTAAATAATATATAAGTCTTTCATAAAAAAGTTCAAAAATTGCGTATCTATATTATAAAAAAATAGGACATATTTAATTATTTTAAAAACAAATTGATTCGCTTTCAAAAACAAGCTTCCCAATCTCACGAGATTCAATAGCTTTGTTTGTTAAGCCTACCAGATGGACGGAATGGCAGACACACACACAAGCTACAACGGGTTCCCCCCTTTTTGGAAGTGTCAGATTATATCAAACTAGTCGACCGGCGGCTTAGCATACGCCGCTATTTTGCAGGGCCGGCCTTAGGCCACTGCAACCTATACGACCGCAGTGGGCCCACACTTTCATAGGACCCGCACTTTCATAGGACCCACACTAATTCAAGGTGTATAAATTATTACATTAAACCATTTTATAACTGAAAACATATTTTCCGCGCCCTCCTGTCAATTTACAAGGAGCTCCTCGAAATCTTCCGAAATTACAAAATATACGAAAAAGTCCTTAAAATATGCGGAAATATATAGACAAAAGTTGTCATTTTGGGGTGTCACTTAATATGGAAAACACCAATCCGATGGGCGATAAATAAAAACGGCATTATGCATAAGCCGTAATTGTGTAATCTGGTGAAAGAAGGTTCTCGCGCCTCAAACTAATGAAGAATTATTTAAGGTCAACAATTCTCAAAGATAGATTGAAACATTTGGTAATTCATGCTATTGAGCGTGATCTATGTAGGAAACAGAATTATTATGATATACTGTATGACTTTGCTACACGCAAGACTCGTAAAGTAATTCTGTAAGTAGTAAAGAATGAATAAAATGCATAGACGAATTTATTTTCTAATACAAACTCTTAAACGTCACTTATTATCTGCTTCCCTACCCAAACTTGGCCCCACGAAATCCGTTTCGCATAGGCCCCCACAATGCTTAAGTCCAGCCCTGCTATTTAGTGACGGGTGAATATGCATAGTAGATTACGTGTTCTCTTTCCATGACTTATTGGTCACAATGGTTAAGTCCAAGGCTGCTATTTAGTGTTTG
This sequence comes from Biomphalaria sudanica, assembly GCA_036873155.1. Classification (NCBI taxonomy): domain Eukaryota; kingdom Metazoa; phylum Mollusca; class Gastropoda; family Planorbidae; genus Biomphalaria; species Biomphalaria sudanica. The sequence goes on from JAZGLO010006649.1 coordinate 155,535, forward strand.
TAAAATGTTTGCTTGTAAAATGTTTTACATGTTTCGGATGTTCCTTCACAGTTAAAGATAGTGTACTTCTTTGTCCAAACCTCCCGCAGGACGAAGAGGGATGGGAGTGGGCAGGATTTGACGCAGCCATCCGTAGCGACGTGTGAATACCCACTTGTTCTCCCACGCCTTCTTGTTTTTTCGTGGGATTACTATCCGCAGAAATAAGACAGTGATCTTTCTTACCTCTTGCTCGTCCAAACTGTTGAGGAAAGAAGAGAATTATATATAGAGAGATAGATCATTTTAAAACATAAAACTGACATAAATAAGTGTCTATGTTAAGCAAGGCTTGTCTTAAACACGCACATAGAGTTTTAGGTTCATTCAAACTCTCTTCCAGCTAGAGAATTCTATCAGGTCTAGACAATGTCTCTAGAACTTTATAGGGAATGGATATTTAAATAAACAACACAAGACACAGATATTTTACAAAGAGAATTAGATGAATTACAGAAATGGGAATCAAATTGGAGCATGTCTTTCCACCCAGAAAAATGTCAGTTGTTAAGAGTAACAAAAAAACTAAAACAAATTAATTCCACTTATCTTATTCATGGCAAACTAATAACACAGACTAAAAACGAAAATACCTAGGTGTTATAATAAATGAAAAACTGTCATGGAATCCACATATTCAAAAATCAAACAAAGTATTAGGATTTATTAAAATAAATTTCTATAAATCAAATAAGAATATAAAACTAAAATGTTATTTAACCTTGGTTAGGCCAATAATTGAATATGCATCCTCCGTTTGGGACCCCTCAACTCAAGAAAACATTAAGAAACTGGAACAGACACAAAATAGAGCAGTGAGATTCATAACAAATGAATATTCACATTTGACTAGAGTAACACCTATAGTAAAATCACTAAATTTAGAAAGCCTTCAGGACAGAAGACTCAAAAGTAAAGTAGCAATTATACATAAAACACTGAACCATAATCTTCAAATACAAAAACAAAATTTAATAAAATACTCTGAAAGACACAAAGATAAAGGCACATTCCTCGTCCCATATGCTAGGACAAATTTGTACAAATACTCCTTCTTCCCTAGTGCTATTAGAGCATGGAATGGGTTGCCTGAGCTAGCCAGGAAAACCAGTGACTTGGCAGAATTTAAGTCATTGGTTAATATGCATGACTAAATGCATGACGCGTATGACGTAATCATCTTCTTTTTTAAGTAACGTCTGTATTATATAAGATAAGAAGAGTAGATAAGATTTAAATCGATATTTCTATCATTGTCACAAACAGACGGGGCGGCGAGGGTGAGTGAAGGTCATGACCATTAAGACTATACATTGAGTGTGGAATAGAGAAAAAAGGGGTGGTGGGTGAGGGAGAAAGATACGTTTCTCCAGAACTAATTAGTATAGGCATCAACATAATAATGACAATCAGTTTATTATCAAGTTAAATATCTATTTCCTGCCTTTAAAAAAATGTTATATGTCAAGTACCATAATGGGTCTTCTAACTACAAACGTCTTTCAGACTTCAAGATGTATCTGATAATAATCTATATTATGATACGGTTGAATTCTCTACTTTACTAACATTGTTAATTCATTTCTAAATTTTGCTAATTAGTTGTATCTATATTAACAACAACTCTCAAGTGTTTGAGAATTCTGGTGGAAAACTTTCGACTCAAGACTCTTTTTTTTTATTTACCGAAAGAATGTCGTTATCTTAGAGTGTTTTTAACCTTGTGCGGAGTGAACCCCCTGGAGGCGTATCCAACAACACTTCAGGACAGTGATAGATAATTTGCAAATATGTTCATGAGCATTGAAAAAGTCCACTAAGTGAACTATACAAATATACATCTAAAAAATATGAATTAATTATAAGGAAAATTGAGAAGCCGTTCTAAATTATTGACACATCTTTGTTCTCAAGTAAGTAGCTGGCCTCTGGCTTTATAAGTTACTTGTCTGTGAACATGTGAAGAGCGTATAGAGTATATCTGTGTTTGAAGAAGAGTCTTGAAATGTCACTCCAAAACGAACTTTTTGGCTAACAAAATTCATCTGTATTTTTTTATCTTTTTTTTTCCGCCAAGATATGAGTCAGACGGCTTAGTCACGTGCCCAACTTTAATTGGACGTGAGTGTGCGTATAAGTCAATGTTACTAATCAATAGTCTTTTGATGGAGTCATCTTTTATAAACCAAATGTAGCTATTAGTCGTTAGTCTGTTTCAAGAACTGAAGTCTACAAAACATTTTTATTACAAAAGTAGAATTTTAAAACCATGTCTTGTCCTTGTTTAAAGTGAAAACTCTCCTCCTTCTGAATCATTAGTGAGAAGGGGGGGGGTCTTTCATCCCACTGATCATTTCTTTAGACTCACTGGCGAGGTATAGCAGATCAAGATGCATGCCAATTAAAAGTTGGTCGGTCAAAGTAAACTTAATCCGTGTTGCATAGCTGCCGGAATGAATGAGCAACATGTCCTTTCCCTGGAGAAATCTGTAAAGAATCTCTCAAATAGTTGACCAATAGATGTTTTGGTGTGTGGAAAAAAGACACCGAAAATAGCCTCTTTAAAAGACCAAACGGGAAACAATGGCTTTTCTTTTGTATCACGAAACTAATGATGAAAGAAATAATACATCTTGTTTTGATTCCAGAAATGATTATGTTCTTCGAGACTTAATTCTGAAGCGCGCGCGTTTATTACACTCATTAAACTGGTGTATCTAAAGAATTGTGTTTGTAAAATAATAAAAAAAAAACTTTTGCAATTGTAAGGACTGCGTTTCATAGAACAGGTAGAAGAATTCAGGGACTCTAGCGATATTTTTTGTGTGTGTAACTTTCAATATTAGTTTCAAAATACTTCGTCTTTATTTGTATAGTCTAGAGATTGCACAGTTAAGAATGTCAAATATAAACATAAAGTGAATCTCTTGTCTTTCCACAGAATGTATTCAAGATATTCATTGTTCATACAATTTGCCAGCTCCTCCTCCTCCTCCTCCTCCTCCTCCTCCTCCTCCTCCTGCTCAAAGACATTTTCTGAACATTGAAACACAACTTCACCGTTATAGGATTGTGTCTAAAATTCAGTTTTAAAGCGTCAACCAAACGTCTGACCTGGTGAACCTAACATTCTACTAACAGAAGAACGTCACAGAATTCTGTTGATAACCTTCTATATTTGTTAACCTCGTCAAGTGATCGTGCGAACATCTTGGATCGTCTCTTCTCAAGCCTCTTCATTCCTCGTATCTTGATGAAGGTGCAACACAAAACCTTTATTTGATAATCACTCACTGGTTCTAGCATAAATACGTTTTTACCAAAAAATAAGAGTAAACGACAGTTTTCATTTCAAAAGTTGTGGCCCCTATAATCCCAGAGTATTTTCCCAAATCTTGTAACAGAAATTAAAGTGACTCAAAGCTTCATACCTAGATATAATCACACTGTTCAATGTTGACATGGACACACCAGAATAGAAAAGGATGACATTGGTCTGACTACTGCCACAGGAAGAGCAAACGTTTCTTCAACTCTCTTAGCCTCAACCCTCAGATCTCTACTTCATTGAAATGTCTTTAGCTTTTTTTTGGATGCAAGAACTAAGAAGACGGAGCTAATAACAAAGATTGAGCACCTAAGAGCTTAAGAAAAGATCTAAGGGCTAATCAATTACAGATAAACACTAAAAATAAAATATGAGTGTACATAGCAATCAACGTATTAGAAATACGTGTTCATTTGTCTTTTCAAGTTTTTAAGGCCAACAAGAATAACGAAATACAAAGATTGAAGATTAGCTGTCAGTTAGCACAGTACGTCATCTCTGGGTCAAATTCACTAAAAAAAATTGCTTTATGTTACTCTATATTCAAAGTTCAAAGCTTACAAAAAGCAGTGACTGAGTCTGTTCTACTAGAAACGAGAGTATGCATTTACTAAGGAATGAAGTCTCTTTAAACCTGTTTAGACAATGTGTTCCAACGAAATACTGCGTCTCTGCATCAAATCTTTTTGAACGTATTGACAACGAAGCTTGAGAAAAAAGAAACAAAAAGGTAGATATCGTTGCAACTATTTATACAAACCCAAAAATTGACTGTCAAAGTGATAAGGAATATTAACATTTAATTCATTGGTTAGTATCTGAATATCAGTCACTGAAGATACTGCTGCACATACTGTTACAGCAGATAAAGTTTCAGCAGATGCTGTGGTATTAGATACAATAGCAGATTGCGTGACAGTAGGTACTGTTACAGCAATTACTGTGGCAGCGAATAAGGTGGCAGCAGATACTGTTAAAGCAGATATTGTGAAAGCAGATACTGAGGCGATAAATACTGTGATAACAGTTACTGGGACATTACATATGTGAAGCGGATACTGTGGTTGCAGATACGGTGGTATCAGATATTATAGCATTAGATAATGTAAGAGGAGACACTGTGGCAGCAGATACTGTCACAGCAGATACCGTAGCAGCAGAAACTGAGGCAACTAAGATTGTTGCAGCATGTACTGGGAAATCAGATATAAAAAGCAGATACCGTGACAGCAGATACAGTGGTGATAGATACTGTAGAATCATATACCGTAAGAGCAAAAACTGTGGTAGCAGATACAGCGTAGGCAGATACTGTGGTAGCAGATACAGCGTAGGCAGATACTGTGGTACCAGATACTAGTATTGCATCAGCGACAATTTTAATATTAAGACGAAAAGATGCCTACATTATACATAAATATATGTATTCATACTTACATATATACCCACCTACATACGTATGTACATATTAATATACATACACATATTCATAGAAACATATACACATATAATACAGACACACATAGACACACTACATATTTGTATAGCTGCTCTCTTCCAACACACGTATACACACACACACAACATCCTCCATCCTTTTCTTCCCCCTCCTCCCTATCTTTGTCTCCGTACTATTGACATTGTGACTCTTGTACTTTTAATAGTTGACTTTTGATCATTGGACAGATAAATACTCACTTTGATAGGATAGACTGACATACAGAAAGACAAATAGATAGATAGATAGATAGATAGATAGATAGATCCTGTGTTTGTATATAAATCTCTGTGTACACTACAAACGGAATGAACCACATTTCTATTAATGTCAATGTTTTAGATTAAATCGAAACAAATCTTTTCTTCATTTCTTGTGTGCATGCAAATGTAAGGACGAAATTGAAAAAGAAAAAGGCGGACCACAAAGGTGGGTGAGCGAGAAGATATGGGCATGGCGTGAACCATTGATTCGAAGTGAGTTGAAATATAATTGTTGAAATCGTGTGACATCCTGTGCTGTAAATTTGTTTTCACTTAGTTTCACACTGAAATTTAAAGCGGAAAATATGTGTAAATAATAGGACAGTTCAATTTCAAATCAAGAATGTCCAAGCTGTATTCATATGTGTGTGAACTTTTAGTAATACATGTACCCTCAAAAGCTATGTCTGCATCAGCTGTCTACAACTTCTACACAAGACAACTCTTAACTACAGATCTCAAATGCTCTCGACCATACGCCCTTCACAGACATCGATCGATAGAAGTGTATACAAGATTTACAGCAGGTTTTGTTAAACGAACGTGCAACGCATAGACAGATTTTCGTTGTTCGATTCGAACAATAATGGACATATCATAGGGTTACCTTACAAGACATTTTGCAAAGGAGGACATACATATATTTTTTGGGGGGAGGGGCAAACTTATGTCAAAATTGCAAAAAAAAAAAAAATGTCCGCCATCCACACTCTTGTTTCTTGTCTAATTAAATTATATTCTATCATTGAATTCAAGCACAAACCAAAACTTTAGAATTTAGAATTTTTGTACTTTTCTTACTTGGTTAATAGACAGAGGATAATCTAGTTGTTAATAGACAGAGGATAATCTAGTTGTTAATAGACAGAGGATAATCTAGTTGTTATTAGACAGAGGATAATCTAGTTGTTAATAGACAGAGGATAATCTAGTTGTTAATAGACAGAGGATAATCTAGTTGTTAATAGACAGAGGATAATCTAGTTGTTAATAGACAGAGGATAATCTAGTTGTTATTAGACAGAGGATAATCTAGTTGTTAATAGACAGAGGATAATCTAGTTGTTAATAGACAGAGGATAATCTAGTTGTTAATAGACAGAGGATAATCTAGTTGTTAATAGACAGAGGATAATCTAGTTGTTATTAGACAGAGAATAATCTAGTTGTTAATAGACAGAGGATAATCTAGTTGTTAATAGACAGAAGATAATCTAGTTGTTAATAGACAGAAGATAATCTAGTTGTTAATAGACAGAGGATAATCTAGTTGTTAATAGACAGAGGATAATCTAGTTGTTAATAGACAGAGGATAATCTAGTTGTTAATAGACAGAGGATAATCTAGTTGTTAATAGACAGAGGATAATCTAGTTGTTATTAGACAGAGGATAATCTAGTTGTTAATAGACAGAGGATAATCTAGTTGTTAATAGACAGAAGATAATCTAGTTGTTAATAGACAGAAGATAATCTAGTTGTTAATAGACAGAGGATAATCTAGTTGTTAATAGACAGAAGATAATCTAGTTGTTAATAGACAGAGGATAATCTAGTTGTTAATAGACAGAGGATAATCTAGTTGTTAATAGACAGAGGATAATCTAGTTGTTAATAGACAGAGGATAATCTAGTTGTTAATAGACAGAGGATAATCTAGTTGTTAATAGACAGAGGATAATCTAGTTGTTAATAGACAGAGGATAATCTAGTTGTTAATAGACAGAGGATAATCTAGTTGTTAATAGACAGAAGATAATCTAGTTGTTAATAGACAGAGGATAATCTAGTTGTTAATAGACAGAGGATAATCTAGTTGTTAATAGACAGAGGATAATCTAGTTGTTAATAGACAGAGGATAATCTAGTTGTACAAAGAACTATACGTAGACCTACGACTAATAGCTAATAGAAACTAAAATAGCATTTCCGTAAGTACAAGATTGACAGTTTCATTTATAAAGTGTCTACAGCGTTCTTGTCTTGTAAGACAAAACAGACTGTCATAAGATTGTTTTGGATTGTTGGAATATTATTATGAATCTGTGGACAATAATATCTTTTTTTTTATCGGCCATATCTCTATGAAGTTTTATGTTAAATCATGGCTTTTTTTTTTTAACAATTATCTGTAGTTTAAGAGTAAGTATTTAAGAACATTAGCTATAGAATATTTTTTTTTAATTCTTGCGAGCAAGTGTGCTACCCTGTTGTTTATAGAAACATAAGGACAAGCACAGCTTGTAGGGGAGAATACTCTTTTTTACAAAGGGTAACAAATAATTGACCCACAATGGAAGCTATCTTCGAGTTAAAAGCTGATATAATAAATTTCAGAACTTTATAATTAACTTCTTCGTGAACAGGTGCAGTGGCGTAGTTAAGGATTTGTGGTCCCGGGGGGCTTGACATCTTTAGGATCCCCTGCTCTTTGACATATCACATCATGACATGAGATAATGGCGTGATATTAAATATAAAAACAAATTTCGAACACTCATTGGACCCCCCCCCCCCCCTCTCAAGTGAGGACACAGGATGGTTTTCCTATTTTGGACCCCCCTCCCTCCCTCACTCTAGCTACGCCACTGAACAGGTTATCGTATATTCAAAACTGATCTAACCCATCCTGTCAGTTAGAGCGTCTCTGTGTCTGTGATTTGTTATTTCCCCTTTCACTGCATTTCAGTGTCACAGATCAACGCACAGACAAGGAGAAAGATATTGTTTTTTTATTAATGGAGTTCCACGCGTAGATCTGCGCTCGAGAGAACGTCTTCAAGTTGTCCTCCTTTGAAAGACTTTGTCACCCTTCTTCTCCACCTCTGTGGCTGTAGGTGTCTGGTAAGTCTAACTTGATGGCATAACTGCCTTTTTTTCCCGATAGGATAAATATGCAATAAAAAATGATTAAGCAGAATTTTTTATTAATGCCAGTCAAAATGTTTTTATAAATTTCAGAAACTTTTTCTACAAATTAAATGTAACATAATATATTTAATTTAATAAAACCAAAAAAAAATATACAAAAATAAGATATGTATAGTGCAAAAGTATTGTTCATCTCAACTGTGCACATTTCCTGCAACAATATCTTCATGATATTAACAGCATTACCTTAATTTATTTTAAAAAAGGGTCAAAGATTAACTAGAAAAGGAACATTTAAAATATTAATTACATGAATATTCAACACATGGATTCAAAGTATATCAACAGACAGCCAAGTCCGGAGACTAATCTTCACAAGACAGATCAGGTTATGCTTGTTTTCTTTCATCTAGAACTTTCTATCTACTATTGATGTAGATTCACTATTTTATTTACTAAATAAGTATAGGTTAATCATATTTCAAATTTTCTTTTTAATTCTTTATAATTTATTATTAGCAAAATGTGAGAAGTTATAAATAAAAATTTAAAAAAAGCAATATTACAAAAGAGAGTTTGTGTTATCGCACAAACTCAGAGGCGGCCCCCGTCGGAGTGGGATGCCAGTTGGATCTACCTATTCGCAAGGAATATTCAATTCGTACTGTTATTTTGATGGTCAAAAGTAATAAGGTTTCAAAGTTTCATTTGACGTTGTAAAATATTTTTTTTTGTCTTCTGTTATACATGTTTCGGATGTTCCTTCTAAGTTAAAAATAATTAACTTCTCGCTGGACGACGGAGGATAGCAGCGAGCAGGGTGCTAACCCGTGACCGTCGAGATAATCAGTTTAGCACGCTAACTGCACGACCAGGCCTTGCTCTTAATACCAAACTGGTTACAAACTAATAACCTATTATGGATAAAGAGATATATTACACATTAGGGCATGACATGTACCGGATATGTACAATATGTCAGACGAGCGATTTTAGATAATCTTTCAGCATTGATTTGTAAGTGAAAAAACAAGAAGAAAAGAAAAGATATATCGTGCTTGTACTTCGATGTCTCAGCACAGTTATCAACAAAGCTATTGGCATTTTTATTTAAACGGAACTAGAATAAGGATGTAGATCTACATAACTAAACTTCTGATTTAGCACTCTTCACATCTATATCTACTAGATCTAGATCTAAAATATAAATTTGGAATAATTTAGATGTTATTTTTATTAGATTTACCCAACAAAAAAAAGCCTAGATAATCTATCAACAGACTGAATGCAAAATTTAATTTTAAAATAGCAGATTAATTTGAGTATATTATAACATTGCAACATTGATCTAGACGTTTGGAAATCAAAATCTACACTTTAAGTCGAGAAATTGAGATTCTATATCTTGATCTAGTCTACACCAGTCTAAGCTAGACCTGGTAAGTCTAGATCTAGAATCTACAATAGTTTTAATAAGGTTTGTTGCTGAACATAAAAATTATATATGTGTCAGACGCGAATAGCCCAATTTTTCTGTAAAAGAAATAACAAAAGTCATTTTTCTATAAAAGAAGTTACGAAGGCTATATAAAATACAACCACAGACCTATATATACTACAATAAATATAGGTTTTTGATTGCTAGTTACGATTTATTTAGGTAGGTGCTGTTTTACTATTACATACCAAGTATTAGAGTTTAGAAAAACCCAGGTTTGTTTATTGTGCATCGCTATTAGCCAACACCGCATATCATTTCTCCATTACTATATTTAGATCTATAATCTAATTATAGTCTAGATCTATATATAAAAATCGAATAGATCTAGTAACAGTATAGATTCTATCTTGAGACTAGATTGTCGAGTCTAGCCTATGCTATGCCTATAGTCAGTTTTTATTAGAAATATGTCTAGATATTAATAAAGACTAAAGTTTTTTAATTATTAGATTATTAGATATAGACATAGGACATAGATTTAATAATACTGTAATACGTTTACTATACTCTATACTTAATCTACTAAACTATAGATCCATCTATAGATCTATCTATAATCTAGTCAATCTAGATCTATACAATATTCATTATAATACTTCTACTTATAATGACTTATTTAATAAGTTAGTACTTAGACTTAGATCTATTATAGTTTATTAATAGATTTACTTTTCAATGCCTAGACCTAATAATAAAATTGCGAATGATGTTTATAATGACTGATTATTTTAAATTTTTTTATAGTAATAGGCCTACTAGATCTAGGTCTAGACTCTACTTAAATCTAGTCTAACATAATGACTGTCTAAGACTCTAGACGATTGAGACTTTCACATATAGATGTTTTTAATAATACGGCATGTCGGCTGAAAGTATATAAAGTGTTGTTGTTTTTTTTTGAAAAAATAAAAAATAGGTGCCGGTACTCAGTGATAGATTGCCTAACTTTCAACTAATAATAAATTAACAATTAACGTTGAATTACAAGAAAAGTAATCATTTTTCCCGACATTGAAAAAAGCTTCCGGTGCCCAGTAACGGTGCGTACCGTCACAAAAATATTTGTATATCTCAATCTTCTTTCATTTAATTTTTTTTGCGGGGTTATTGCTACTTAATACATTGATACCGGATCGATTTAAATAGGGCCTAAGTATACAAGCAGGATTTCGAGCATTGAATACATTTATTTTTTTAAATACAAAGTTTTATGGAAGAGGCAATATATTAGTTGTTTGAAGTTTATAACTTCTTAAATTCAGGCTAAAAATATCGAAGCCTACATTTTGACACTCATTGCTAAACAATTAGAAGAGATGGACTGACTCATAGTGTAGCGTGTGTACATTTGCAAAAACACAAACTCTCTTTGTAATCTTATCAGTTAGACTTTCAAAACTATTAAAAATAAAAACTTAGTGATTATTTTTACTGTATAATTCTATTATTATTCCTTTTTAGAATAAGGTTATAAACTAAAATTTGCCATATGATTTTGTCTAACAGAAAAAAATTAAACTTACGTCTATTTATGCAGTTATTTTTAGTTACCTAGTATATAAAATATATTGAACTAACACGTACATTCATCATAATGCAGCCATGTGATATTTTGCTTATGAACATAGCAATATTTAGGACCAATATTTTACAAAGGCTGCTTGGAGAAATCAGGTATACCCATTAGGAGAAAAACGATCCCTTTACACAAGAAAAATTTAAGAAACTAGAACAGACACAAAATAGACACTGACATTCATAACAAAATAATATTCAAAATTGATTAGAGTAACACCTTTTTAAGTAATCATTTAAAGTTTAAAATCACTACAATTTTTTTCAACAATTATTTTGTGTATGAAATTGTGTATCGGAAAATACCGGGTACTTGAAATAAGCTAGTCCTAAAAACAACAACACAGATCTTGGGTAAAATACTCATCAAATAAAGTAATGTAAATGTGTACTTTCACGCGCTAGTTTTGAGGTCTTTTATTTTTATAGCCTCTATCGGGTTCTATCCCAACTACCCGTATTTTTGTGCAGAATTCTTTTCTGTATCAGGCACACTTAAAATTATAGCATAATAATGTCAGTTTAATTTAAAAAGAGAACTGAAAAATACAAAGATATATAAGGAAAAAAGCCACTTCCGGCCCAATACTTTTTAATCAAAGAAACGAAACGGACTAGTCCAACAAACCCTATTAGAATATAAATCAGGATCTAGTTTTAAAAATCTAGATATACTGTAAAAAATCTAGATCTAGATTAAAAAATCTAGAATAGATCTAAATCTAGCTATTACGTCTTTTTTAAATACGAGTCAGATAACGAGGATTAATAAACATTAAAATACCAAGTTGTTTTAGCATTTGAATAATTTATTCCAGATGACGTCAAAGGAAAAAAAATCCACTTCGTCACACGGCCTAGTTAAACTAAAAAATGTCTCCATCAATAAGAGCCAGTTATCAAAGGGTTCATAGACATTGGTACACCGAGTGAGTTCTTTAATCATTTCATTGAAAGAATTCATTCATAAAATACCTAAATCTTGCTATAATTCTAATTGAATATTTTTAGCTATACCAGCTAATAGATAAATTAATTGATAAAAATTTTGTTATGTAGAATGGGGTGCTATTTTAGAATCAATCCCCATTATTATGTAACCTGGGGTACTCTTACAAGCAACCTCATTCATTATGTAACATGGGGGCTCGTAGCATTTCATTGAGTCCTCTTTTTATATGTTTGTATGTAACAGGATGGCTCTTGTTTTTTAGATCAGTGTTTAACCCTAGAACCCTACTGTTGTTGTGTATAGCAGTAAACATATTATACCATTAATTATTGTTTATTTACTGTAAGTGCTCAGGTTTTGCCTATTGTTATTCGATTGATATTGATGTTGTAATATATAGTTGTGTCTACTTTTTGTTGATTTAGTTGTAGATAGTAAATAAGTACTAGAGACTACCAGAGGCCACGAGAGACTACCATACTATGGACGATACGAGGCGTTGTCTTCCTTAAGAATTGTCAATATTTAAAAAAAAAAGTCATTTAACATAAATTTGTAAGTGATATTTACATATAAAGTGTATTTTTAGTCTTTATAAAAAAACATAAAGGTTTTCTTTTAATTTAAGAAGCTAGTTAACCAGAACAAAAAACATCTTTAACTAATACTTATATTTGTTGTAAACATTTCTTGTACATGTCAGAGTTATATTTGACTTAGTGATACTGAAAATACACGAAAAAATTATCTTTGTTAACATATTATTATTACCTCCCTTACATTTGTGTACTTGTTTTGAATAGGTGTATTTTTATGAAAAAATCTGAAAGGGGAACTTTACTTTTACTAGGTAAATGTGATTTAGATAATATTATAAAATAGTTATTAACATGTATAGAACTAATATCCATGATGTTAACTAAATTGTTAGAAACGTGTCATATTTATTTAGTGTAAAATAAATTTGTGCTTTAATCTTTTTGAAAAGCAGAATTAATAATTTGTATTAATTTAATTGCGTGTTTATAATACGTTACATAAATATTTTACAATTGAAAAAGTATTAATAATCATGAAAAAACAGTATTTTCAAACACGCCAAAGTTGAGCTTGTTTTCATTTCACTTAGGAATTCACATCAAGTTATCAAGTTTATTTCTGTATTGAGACTTGATCGCTGACAGGCAGAAAACAAAAATTCACAAAGACACAATTTCGGAAATGGAAGAGGAAGCCTCCAAATAATCTCATAGAACAGACTGCAAACACTTGGTGTAGAAATGTGTAACTAACATTGAAAAGAATTGCTAAGATATGTTGAAGACTCATACAATGACTTACAATGGATTCCAATGGTGACTCATTCTGTACCAAATATTGACATCCAGACCGACATCCAAGAATAATTAGAGCACCATCTGTGCAGACACCTTAGATATTTTTCCAAGAGGTCTTTTACTTTTTCGAAATTAACCAACTTTGTTAGATACATCACTTGCTATAGAGGTCGTTTATAGAGGTTTGCATTGAAACTAATCATTAAAATCGCCATTATGTATATATCCTAAGTATACCGGAACTCGTAATTGTGAACAATCTACAACGCCTGTGGATTCATCAAGCTGGATGCTAAATATAGTAAAAGAAGGAAACATCATCTCCTTAGTATCAGAAGACATGTCAATTAATCTCGTGTGAATAGTGTCATTAATTCTGCTCCAATCCTAACGAGCAATGTCATGGACGCTGACCAAAAACTCCTTGGTAATGCTGTGAGGTTTCAAAACTCAGGGAGCAACCAAAATAAGAAGCGTCATAAGCTGATGTTTAAATTATGGTACTTTCCATCTGAGTCTAGTCTAAGTTTCATCAGGATTCAAAACTAAACTACTAAATATCGTAATCGTCAAAGCTCGGAAGTATGTTCGACCTTATTACATACGGCAGGTCTCTGAAGTACTGCTTCAAATATTGAAATGAAACATCAAACTAATCAATCATTCTATTTTCTTTTATGAACTTTCTTTTGTTCAAAGTTCGTGTTCAAAAGTTGCTCCATAACGAATTTATTTCCATTGACTAAATACGAAGGCATATTATAGACGTAATTAGATCTTCACCAAAGAAATGTTTGATCCTGCAATGGTGTTTCGACGCATTGAGAACAGTAAATTCATTTGTTGACAAAAAAATATTCTACACCAACGGAGATATGGCCCGCAGCAACTAGTTTTGAATAACTGTTATACATACATACAAAAACAACAACAAAGAAGAACCCATAAAAAAAACGTGTCTACTTTCAGACAAGGAGGATACATTGACTAAAGGTGCCCTCTGTATCCTCTGGCAATATGATAGTGTTTATATTCGTTTATATTTATATTATTTAAAATTGACGATCGTTTCATAATTTGTTTGGTCATAATGTAATTTGAGTAATGTCCCTTACCATTACCACCTCTTATGTAAGCCCTACATCCACCATGGTACAAATATGCTTGTTACAACACAATAGAAACAAAAAAAAATGCCGATAAAAAAAATGCCCCCCCTCCAATTTTCCGATGGTCTTAGGCGACCCCCTGCAAATAGTGATTCGACCCCCAAAGGGGTCGCGACCCATAGGTTGAGAACCCTTGTGCTAAATGAATCTACGACCTAATATTGTTGAATTTTTAAACTCTTCACTAATGATAGGGAAAAGTTTTAAAAAGCTAACTTTTCGGTGTTTCTGGTGTATAGAAAATATGTGGTGTTGATAAGATATATTTCTGATAAACATTGGATGATTTCTGTGCACTTTGTTAGCTCTACAGAAGAATCAGCTATCTATCAACTTTTAAAATCAACAGCATTTTTTTACAGATATGCTTATCATAAACTAATCTTTGTAACATGAGATGGTGTGTGCGTATGTATGAGGCCGCTAATTGTAAAGTAGAATGTGGGATAACTCATGCAGAATATATAAACGTATATGTAACTAATGTAAATCTTTCAAAGGTAAAGTTCAATCTTGGTTTTAAAGCGTAAATCTCTCTTAAGTACAATCTAAGTTGTATAGTGGGTAGATGTTTGTGTTCATGTATTTTACACCATCAACTTGTCAGTAGGCTCGTGTTTTAAAGGCCACAAACATAGCTGCTTCGGTCAAATGACTCATTCAACCAATGGGCAGTTAAACCAAAATATGATTCGGTGGTATTATCAGCTGTCCAATGTCCGTTGAGAAAGCGATGCTTTTAGCTTCAGACAGCATTTCACGAAGCTTTAAGGAAATATTGTCGTAGATATCTGGAATAACGCGATCTGTAAAATATTTGCGACTAGGCACATTGTATCTTTTCTCCAGTACTTTTAAAAGTCCAATAAATCCAGGTTTCTCAACTACTTGGTAAGGTTCCATGTCAGTTGCAATCATCTTTGCTATGGCCAAGTGAATGCGTTTAGCATTATCACTATTAATATCCCACAATTTAGCTTTGTCTAAGACCTCTTTAATCCCTGGTTGCTGCTTGTGTGTGAGGCTTAACGAATCACTGGAGCTCGTAGACGTACTGGCACAGGCAGTGATATTACTTGATGCTGATTTCAATGCAGTCATTTCGTTGAATAAGTCTGGGTGTTTTGAGCGTAGATGACTAATCATATTGCTGGTTGAGAAGTCTTTAGGTTTGCCTAGTTTACCACGTGACAGAACTATTTTACAAGCATTGCAAACTGCTTTAGAGTTGTCCATTGTTTTGACATTAAAGTAACTCCATATAAGTGATGACTTTTTATAAGCCATTATTATTACTTTTCAATTTACTAAATGCCCTTGCAAGCCACTTTTATACCCGTGGCTTGTGTAACAAAATACTTGTAGGGGCGTGTCCTGTAGTTCAGCGCTCTAATTGACATTTCTCTCCAAGTAAACAAACTTAGTGTCATCATCTAGTGACCTCTAGACAGTGTCAATATGTCTTAACAATTTGCGTTAATCCATTCTGGCTTAAGAATGGACAACGTCTATATTCTCTATCAATACATTGTCATGGATTAAACAAATAAGAAGTTGGGGGTGTTGAGTCTCTTGAGCCCTCCTTTTAAAGATACCCTTGGTCAGTGTCTGTTTGGCTTGTACTTAACTCAAAGTAAACAAACTTATTACCCGTCCAATAGTATAAAAGGTGTGGTTTGTGGTCCAGACCCTTGATTGACAACCTATCTCATAATAAACAAACTCATACCAAATTAACGTTATAGAGATTTGGCTTGTAGTCCCGCCCCTAATAAAAATTCTAATCAAAGTAAACAAACTCAGTTCCCTCATAAGATGTGACTTCTAGACAGTGTCAACACGTTGACATCTGGCTTAATGTGGTCAGCTGCCTGTTTGTGAACTCAATGTTATGGACTAAACAAACAAAAGGAGGTTGGGGTAGCTCATCTCTACCTCTGGAGATATACCCGCACATCTAGACAGGTTATCAGCGTGACGTAGTTAAGGAATATGACGTTTACTAGACCACTCAAAGGTCAAGACAAGCCAGTGTGCCAGACATCGCTGCTACGTATGTAATACGAATTTATAATGTAAAGTCTAGTCCCCCCCCCAATAACAAACCTAGTTCCCTCGTGTGACCTCTAGAGAGTGCTTACGTCCATCGTATCTGACTTGGGGTCACCTGTCAATCAATGAACTCAATGTGATGGGCTAAACAAATAAAAGGGGGAGGGAGTTGTTCATCTAGAAATATACCTGGTTACCTTAGAGGTGTGGCTCTTGTAGTCCAGCCCCCCCCCCCCCAATTAAAGATTAACTACTAAGTAAACAAACTCAGTTCCCTCGAAAGGTGTGACCACTAGAGAGTGTCTATTCTGTGGCATTTTACGTCTCGAGAGACGATCTTTTCCCTTTGCAACTTCTTGTGTGACTAAAGAGGCCAATCCTTGATACACAGCTGCGATCGCAGGTTGGGCATATATAATCACCAGGCGCCGTTGCATTTTCACCCTTCTTTCTGCTTCTGTTGTGTATGGCATCTGCAATCTTAGACCCTTACTTTATGCTCTCTCTCCATGAGGATCTGTCCAGTGCCACCTCTTCCCAGTTGCCAGTGCCGATTTTGAAGAGCTTCATGTCGCGTTTGCTTACATCCGTATAACGTAAAAGTGGGCGACCAGCGGCTCTCCTGCCTTCTATTAGATCGCCATACAGGATGTCTTGTGGAAGTCGACCTTCTGGCATTCTACGAACGTGGCCAAGCCATCCAAGGCGTCTGCTGCTGATAACAGAGCGGATGTCCTGGCACCCTGCTCTTTGTAGCACTTCCTCATTGGTTATCTTATCTTGCCACCTTATTTTAAAGATCCGCCTAAGGCATCGGAGGTGGAAAACATTCAGCTTTTTTTCCTGCCATGAGTAGGTTGACCATGTTTCACTTCCGTACAGCAAGGTGCTCAACACACAGGTCCGGTAGACTATACGCTGACATTAAACCTACGTCCATCGTATTTAACTTGTGGTTACCTGCCTATAAAGAACTCAATGTGATGGACTAAACAAAGAAAAGGGGGTGGGAGTTGTTCATCTCTACCTCTGGAGATATACCCGCACAGCTAGACAGACGTCTGGTCGCATGACGTAGTCAAGGAATGTAACATTTTAACATGTTAACTAACTTACTCAAAGACAAATTGAAAAAAGTGCCAGCCATTGCATCTCTGTATGTAATGCGCATTTATGTTGTAAAGTTTCATCTCTATTTATATTAAGTTATTAACACGCCTTGTCTTTATAATAAACGATGTTTGGTGCATATTTATAATGGCTTTATTTTTAAGCACATTATTTTGTTTTCATATAAACATTAATACATTCTATAACAGACAGTAATGGAACGAGGTCCACTTTATGCATATTAAATAGGTGTATTTTTTTACTATCCGGTTTACTACCCGGTAGTGATATCCGACCGGAGCCGGATAGCACCGGATAGTAAAAAATGCCGGATATTCGCCAGAAGCCGGAGCCGGAGGGACTATCCGGTGCACCCCTAATTTACACACTTAAAAAACTTTACTGCTAAACTTTTACATTATTTGGTTACACATACATCTGTAAACAAGTATTTGTTATGGAAACTAAATAAGTGTAATTACAGGTCGATGCTAACTAACTGTAATTTGAGAGCAGTCACAGTGATAGTAACTAGTAAGCTAGTTTTAGAGTTCCGGAACAGTTAAATACTTCACATTAAGTACAACTATAAAGTTGTGGTGAAATGTTGTGATGTAAAAAGACAATTTTAAATCGAAAAATTGGTTTAGAAATTGCTAACTCTTGTTGTAATTCCTCAAATGGGAGTGTGAAATAAAAAAAAAAGAAAAGTGAATGTATAATAAAGTATAAATATGAATTAAAAGACGTCATACACAGTTATCGAGCGTGTTTTTCAAAGTTGCAAGTATATATATATATATTTATATATATATTTTTATAAATATATATGCGGCCCCCAATTCCTTAATTTTTTTTATGCGGCCCTTGATACAAAAAGGTTGCCCACCCCTGGTGTAAAGCCTTTTTTATTACTGCTAGTTAGTTACATACATAAAACATTAAACCGTAATGTTTAAAAAAAAATACTCGAAAAGGCACAAAATAAAGTTAAAGGCATATTCCTCGTTTCGTATACTAGGACAAATGTGTACAAATGCTCCTTCTTCCCTAGTGCTTTTAGGGCATGGAATTTAAGTCATGCTTTCACATGCATGACTAGATGCGTGACGTGTAGGATGTAATAAACTTTTTTGAAGTAACGTCAGAATTTTATAAGATAAGATAAGAATGAAGTTTTCAGTCATAGAGTGAAAATTGAAACTAGAGAAATTATAACACAGTAAATGGAAGAGTTTAGAAAATGTGTTTCTATTATTCTGAAAATCTGAAATAAAAGAAGTTTACAAACACAGTTTGTGAGAAAACACAAACTCAAAATCGGCCCCCGAAGTGGTCCTCCCAAGCAGGAAAAAAGGCAGGTTTCAATATTTTCAGAAGAATTTCGGTATTAAATTCTATCAGAAGTGGTCCAGCCAGGCAGGAAAAATGGTAAGTATCAATATTTTCAGAAAGGACATCATAATTAAATTCTATCAAAGACAAATGACAGAGAAGAATGGAGAAAGAAGGTTGTCAGATCATGTTTGGTGCCCCAGTGGTCCAGCAAACCAAAGGATAGGTGAAAGTGAATGTAAAATTAAATGCAAACCTGGCCTAACTGATGTCTTATAATGAATATCTATTTGATCTAATTGTTTTGTAAAGTGTCAGTCTCTTATTAAAAGTCTCAAGAAAAAAACATTTCCTTAAAAAAAAATTCCTTTAGTTTTGTGTTCATTTATAATCTATACACAGTGCAGTTCATGCAATAATATGAAAAACTACTTATTTTTTGTTGTTTAAAATAATGTCCAACTCATTTGCATAGTAAATTGATTTTTTTTCTATGTAAAAAAATGTTAACATTTTATTTTTAAATGTAGTACTTACTATGACAGACCTTACATAACTAAGCAAAACAATTGTTTAAATAATATTTTCGCCCAAAATCTAAAACAATTTGCAGAAATATGTTAGAAAGTATGGTAAAATGTGGCTACCATTGTTTGTTATAATTAAAAGTGAATAGTTGTACAAATAGTGACCTAAATAGTATGCAAAGTATAAAAAACGTTATGAAATAAAAATTTTACAAGAAATGATAGGGGAGGTAATGATAACGTAATACAGAGGGTGGCTAATTAAAGCTGGTTCTTGATGGTGTCAGTATTGAGACAAGTTGTCAGCTATAGGCACAGATTGTAGAAATTGCATTGGAGTCGCTTTACACAGTGGTATACATTTATTTACAAAGTGGTCTACATTTATCTATACAGTTGTCTACATTTATCTACACAGTGGTCTACATTTATCTACTCAGAGGTCTACATTTATCTACACAGTGGTCTACATTTATCTACAAAGGGGTCTAAATTTATCTACACAGTGGTCTACATTTATCTACACAGTGGTCTACATTCATCTACACAGTGGTCTACATTTATCTACACAGTGGTCAACATTTATCTACTCGGTGGTCTACATTTATCTACTCGATGGTCTACATTTATCTACACAGTGATGTACATTTATCTACACAGTGGTCTACATTTATCTACACAGTATATACAATTATTTACACAGTGGTCTACATTTATCTACACAGTGGTCTACATTTATCTACACAGTGGTCTACATTTATCTACTCAGAGGTCTACATTTATCTACACAGTGGTCTACATTTATCTACACAGTGGTCTACATTCATCTACACAGTGGTCTACATTTATCTACACAGTGGTCAACATTTATCTACACAGTGGTCTACATTTATCTACACAGTGGTCAACATTTATCTACACAGTGGTCAACATTTATCTACTCAGTGGTCTACATTTATCTACTCAGTGGTCTACATTTATCTACACAGAGATCTACATTTATCTACACAGTATATACAATTATTTACACAGTGGTCTACATTCATCTACACAGTGGTCTACATTTATTTACACAGTGGTCTACATTCATCTACACAGTGGTCAACATTTATCTACTCAGTTGTCTTCATTTATCTACAGAGTGGTCTACATTTATCTACATGGTGGTCTTAATCTACACAGTGGTATACATTTAACTACATAGTGGTCTTTATTTACCTACAGACTGGTATACATTTATCTACAAAGTGGTCTAATTTATCTACACAGTTGTCTATATTTATCTTCACAGTGGTCTACATTTATCTACACAGTTGTCTACATTTAGCTACACAGTGGTCCACATTTAGCTACAGAGTGGTCTACATTTATCTACACAGTGGTCAACATTTATCTACTCGGTGGTCTACATTTATCTACTCGGTGGTCTACATTTATCTACACAGTGATGTACATTTATCTACACAGTGGTCTACATTTATCTACACAGTATATACAATTATTTACACAGTGGTCTACATTTATCTACACAGTGGTCTACATTTATCTACACAGTGGTCTACATTTATCTACTCAGAGGTCTACATTTATCTACACAGTGGTCTACATTTATCTACACAGTGGTCTACATTCATCTACACAGTGGTCTACATTTATCTACACAGTGGTCAACATTTATCTACACAGTGGTCTACATTTATCTACACAGTGGTCTACATTTATCTACACAGTGGTCAACATTTATCTACACAGTGGTCAACATTTATCTACTCAGTGGTCTACATTTATCTACACAGAGGTCTACATTTATCTACACAGAGGTCTACATTTATCTACTCAGTGGTCAACATTTATCTACACAGAGGTCTACATTTATCTACACAGTGGTCAACATTTATCTACTCAGTGGTCTACATTTATCTACACAGAGATCTACATTTATCTACACAGTATATACAATTATTTACACAGTGGTCTACATTCATCTACACAGTGGTCTACATTTATTTACACAGTGGTCTACATTCATCTACACAGTGGTCAACATTTATCTACTCAGTTGTCTTCATTTATCTACAGAGTGGTCTACATTTATCTACATGGTGGTCTTAATCTACACAGTGGTATACATTTA
The DNA here is from genome assembly GCA_036873155.1 of Biomphalaria sudanica. Classification (NCBI taxonomy): domain Eukaryota; kingdom Metazoa; phylum Mollusca; class Gastropoda; family Planorbidae; genus Biomphalaria; species Biomphalaria sudanica. Next base: position 177,226 of record JAZGLO010006649.1, read on the forward strand.
ACTACATAGTGGTCTTTATTTACCTACAGACTGGTATACATTTATCTACAAAGTGGTCTAATTTATCTACACAGTTGTCTATATTTATCTTCACAGTGGTCTACATTTATCTACACAGTTGTCTACATTTAGCTACACAGTGGTCCACATTTAGCTACAGAGTGGTCTACATTTATCTACACAGTGGTCAACATTTATCTACTCGGTGGTCTACATTTATCTACTCGGTGGTCTACATTTATCTACACAGTGATGTACATTTATCTACACAGTGGTCTACATTTATCTACACAGTATATACAATTATTTACACAGTGGTCTACATTTATCTACACAGTGGTCTACATTTATCTACACAGTGGTCTACATTTATCTACTCAGAGGTCTACATTTATCTACACAGTGGTCTACATTTATCTACACAGTGGTCTACATTCATCTACACAGTGGTCTACATTTATCTACACAGTGGTCAACATTTATCTACACAGTGGTCTACATTTATCTACACAGTGGTCTACATTTATCTACACAGTGGTCAACATTTATCTACACAGTGGTCAACATTTATCTACTCAGTGGTCTACATTTATCTACACAGAGGTCTACATTTATCTACACAGAGGTCTACATTTATCTACTCAGTGGTCAACATTTATCTACACAGAGGTCTACATTTATCTACACAGTGGTCAACATTTATCTACTCAGTGGTCTACATTTATCTACACAGAGATCTACATTTATCTACACAGTATATACAATTATTTACACAGTGGTCTACATTCATCTACACAGTGGTCTACATTTATTTACACAGTGGTCTACATTCATCTACACAGTGGTCAACATTTATCTACTCAGTTGTCTTCATTTATCTACAGAGTGGTCTACATTTATCTACATGGTGGTCTTAATCTACACAGTGGTATACATTTAACTACATAGTGGTCTTTATTTACCTACAGACTGGTATACATTTATCTACAAAGTGGTCTAATTTATCTACACAGTTGTCTATATTTATCTTCACAGTGGTCTACATTTATCTACACAGTTGTCTACATTTAGCTACACAGTGGTCCACATTTAGCTACAGAGTGGTCTACATTTATCTACAGAGTGGTCTACATTTATCTACATGGTGGTCTTTATTTACTTACACACTGGTATACATTTATCTACAAAGTGGTCTAATTTCTCTACACAGTTGTCTATATTTATCTTTACAGAGGTCTACATTTATCTGCACAGGGGTCTACATTTATCTACACAGTGGTCAACATTTATCTACACAGTGGTCAACATTTATCTACTCAGTGGTCTACATTTATCTACACAGAGGTCTACATTTATCTACACAGAGGTCTACATTTATCTACACAGAGGTCTACATTTATCTACTCAGTGGTCAACATTTATCTACACAGAGGTCTGCATTTATCTACACAGTGGTCAACATTTATCTACTCAGTGGTCAACATTTATCTACACAGAGGTCTACATTTATCTACACAGTGGTCAACATTTATCTACTCAGTGGTCTACATTTATCTACACAGTTGTCTACATTTAGCTACACAGTGGTCCACATTTAGCTACAGAGTGGTGTACATTTATCTACAGAGTGGTCTACATTTATCTACATGGTGGTCTTTATTTACTTACACACTGGTATACATTTATCTACAAAGTGGTCTAATTTCTCTACACAGTTGTCTATATTTATCTTCACAGAGGTCTACATTTATCTGCACAGTGGTCTACATTTATCTACACAGTGGTCAACATTTATTTACACAGTGGTCAACATTTATCTACTCAGGGGTCTACATTTATCTACACAGAGGTCTACATTTATCTACACAGAGGTCTACATTTATCTACACAGTGGTCTACATTTATCTACACAGTGGTTTACATTTATCTACACAGTGGTCTACATTTATCTACACAGTGGTTTACATTCATCTGCACAGTGGTCTACATTTATCTACACAGTGGTCAACATTTATCTACTCGGTGGTCTACATTTATCTACTCGGTGGTCTACATTTATCTACACAGTGATGTACATTTATCTACACAGTGGTCTACATTTATCTACACAGTATATACAATTATTTACACAGTGGTCTACATTTATCTACACAGTGGTCTACATTTATCTACACAGTGGTCTACATTTATCTACTCAGAGGTCTACATTTATCTACACAGTGGTCTACATTTATCTACACAGTGGTCTACATTCATCTACACAGTGGTCTACATTTATCTACACAGTGGTCAACATTTATCTACACAGTGGTCAACATTTATCTACACAGTGGTCAACATTTATCTACTCAGTGGTCTACATTTATCTACACAGAGGTCTACATTTATCTACACAGAGGTCTACATTTATCTACTCAGTGGTCAACATTTATCTACACAGAGGTCTACATTTATCTACACAGTGGTCAACATTTATCTACTCAGTGGTCTACATTTATCTACACAGAGATCTACATTTATCTACACAGTATATACAATTATTTACACAGTGGTCTACATTCATCTACACAGTGGTCTACATTTATTTACACAGTGGTCTACATTCATCTACACAGTGGTCAACATTTATCTACTCAGTTGTCTTCATTTATCTACAGAGTGGTCTACATTTATCTACATGGTGGTCTTAATCTACACAGTGGTATACATTTAACTACATAGTGGTCTTTATTTACCTACAGACTGGTATACATTTATCTACAAAGTGGTCTAATTTATCTACACAGTTGTCTATATTTATCTTCACAGTGGTCTACATTTATCTACACAGTTGTCTACATTTAGCTACACAGTGGTCCACATTTAGCTACAGAGTGGTCTACATTTATCTACAGAGTGGTCTACATTTATCTACATGGTGGTCTTTATTTACTTACACACTGGTATACATTTATCTACAAAGTGGTCTAATTTCTCTACACAGTTGTCTATATTTATCTTTACAGAGGTCTACATTTATCTGCACAGGGGTCTACATTTATCTACACAGTGGTCAACATTTATCTACACAGTGGTCAACATTTATCTACTCAGTGGTCTACATTTATCTACACAGAGGTCTACATTTATCTACACAGAGGTCTACATTTATCTACACAGAGGTCTACATTTATCTACTCAGTGGTCAACATTTATCTACACAGAGGTCTGCATTTATCTACACAGTGGTCAACATTTATCTACTCAGTGGTCAACATTTATCTACACAGAGGTCTACATTTATCTACACAGTGGTCAACATTTATCTACTCAGTGGTCTACATTTATCTACACAGTTGTCTACATTTAGCTACACAGTGGTCCACATTTAGCTACAGAGTGGTGTACATTTATCTACAGAGTGGTCTACATTTATCTACATGGTGGTCTTTATTTACTTACACACTGGTATACATTTATCTACAAAGTGGTCTAATTTCTCTACACAGTTGTCTATATTTATCTTCACAGAGGTCTACATTTATCTGCACAGTGGTCTACATTTATCTACACAGTGGTCAACATTTATTTACACAGTGGTCAACATTTATCTACTCAGGGGTCTACATTTATCTACACAGAGGTCTACATTTATCTACACAGAGGTCTACATTTATCTACACAGTGGTCTACATTTATCTACACAGTGGTCTACATTTATCTACACAGTGGTTTAAATTTATCTACACAGTGGTCTACATTTATCTACACAGTGGTTTACATTCATCTGCACAGTGGTCTACATTTATCTACACAGTGGTCAACATTTATCTACTCGGTGGTCTACATTTATCTACTCGGTGGTCTACATTTATCTACACAGTGATGTACATTTATCTACACAGTGGTCTACATTTATCTACACAGTATATACAATTATTTACACAGTGGTCTACATTTATCTACACAGTGGTCTACATTTATCTACACAGTGGTCTACATTTATCTACTCAGAGGTCTACATTTATCTACACAGTGGTCTACATTTATCTACACAGTGGTCTACATTCATCTACACAGTGGTCTACATTTATCTACACAGTGGTCAACATTTATCTACACAGTGGTCAACATTTATCTACACAGTGGTCAACATTTATCTACTCAGTGGTCTACATTTATCTACACAGAGGTCTACATTTATCTACACAGAGGTCTACATTTATCTACTCAGTGGTCAACATTTATCTACACAGAGGTCTACATTTATCTACACAGTGGTCAACATTTATCTACTCAGTGGTCTACATTTATCTACACAGAGATCTACATTTATCTACACAGTATATACAATTATTTACACAGTGGTCTACATTCATCTACACAGTGGTCTACATTTATTTACACAGTGGTCTACATTCATCTACACAGTGGTTAACATTTATCTACTCAGTTGTCTTCATTCATCTACAGAGTGGTCTACATTTATCTACATGGTGGTCTTAATCTACACAGTGGTATACATTTAACTACATAGTGGTCTTTATTTACCTACACACTGGTATACATTTATCTACAAAGTGGTCTAGTTTATCTACACAGTTGTCTATATTTATCTTCACAGTGGTCTACATTTATCTACACAGTTGTCTACATTTAGCTACACAGTGGTCCACATTTAGCTACAGAGTGGTGTACATTTATCTACAGAGTGGTCTACATTTATCTACATGGTGGTCTTTATTTACTTACACACTGGTATACATTTATCTACAAAGTGGTCTAATTTCTCTACACAGTTGTCTATATTTATCTTCACAGAGGTCTACATTTATCTGCACAGTGGTCTACATTTATCTACACAGTGGTCAACATTTATCTACACAGTGGTCAACATTTATCTACTCAGGGGTCTACATTTATCTACACAGAGGTCTACATTTATCTACACAGAGGTCTACATTTATCTACACAGTGGTCTACATTTATCTACACAGTGGTCTACATTCATCTACACAGTGGTCTACATTTATCTACACAGTGGTCTACATTTATCTACACAGTGGTCTACATTTATCTACACAGTGGTTTACATTTATCTACACAGTGGTCTACATTTATCTACACAGTGGTTTACATTTATGTACACAGTGGTCTACATTTATCTACACAGTGGTCTACATTTATCTACACAGTGGTTTACATTTATGTACACAATGGTTTACATTTATCTACCCAATGGTCTACATTTCAACTCTTTTCAAAAGAGTGGGGTGTGCAATTCTAGGGGGTTGGAGGAGCGATGTGCACGAAAGAATGGTGGAGTGGATGAATCAATTTATTTTTCTAAGAAACAAGGAATATAATATTTTCATTCTAGTTCTAAATCCATGTTTGACTATTTGCCAAGTAAAATGATATTATAAATCGTCTGACTCCAGGGTATGTTAACTTGCAAAATTTTGAGAAACACTGGTCTATAAAGTTGTCTAATATTTCTGTTTACACGTAACTGGTCGTCCCAGTAAGTCAATATTAAATAAACTTGATGAATTCGGTTTCAAAGTTCGTTTGCCGTACACTCTATATGTACACACGTATTTACATTTCATTTTTTTTTTTACCAAGCTTAGATTAGATCACTGTCTGTCTGTCTGTCTGTTCGTTAAAATATGTTTACACGTTATTTTTCGGATAGCTATTCTCGGATCAAGTTGAAACTTTCCACAATTATTCACTGCCGTAGACGAGACATGAATTATTAAAAAAAAAAAAAAAAGTCTTCAATCGGTAATTCATTATTTTATCCTCATCATTCACAGATATGGCTAAACTTGTAGGGTTTGATCCCCTTAAATTAAATTATCAACCCTATTTATTCCAAATTCTCCGATCAAATTGATAATTTAAACAATTATTTATTGAATCAATAGAAAAAAGCAATTAATTATGTTTGTTTAAATAAAACAATGGAAATATCCTCTCCAATAGTGAGGGATATAGTTGTAAGGGCAAAGTTTTTACCCTTATTTAAGCTTTGATTTGTTTTGGTGCAAGGATTGTTGAATATTTTGCTTGTTTTCTTTTTAAGTAATATTGAACGATGAACTGTGTCTGGGAATGTCAATCAGATGTCTGGAACAATGCAAAGACTACAGGGAACATTGAATCTATAACATTTAGGTTTGTTCTGTCCTTTTAGTGCGTTCCTTTGTAAAAGTATTTCTTTTATTGTATCCTTTATAACGTAATACTATAATTGACTGTGAGAAAGACAACAGCTAAACAGACATCATTCTTTGTGTGTCGTAAATAAAGCAATCAAAACATAGATTTGAAATCCCATAAAAATAAAAAAACATTTCTCAATCAATAAGTGGGTGAGTAGGTATTTAAATAAAGAGTGAGTAACCTATATATATATATATAAAGGCCTAAATATATTTTTTTTAAAGTCAGAACACTTCATATTGTCATAGGTCCAGTTAAGACTTTTGAGCTTCATGAGGTGAGACCAAATCAATGTAGACTTTAGTAAACCCAGTGAACATTTTAGGTTCAAACAAAATTTAAAGCATAGATTTTTTAACATCAACTTTTGCCAAAGTAACTAAGTCATTACAAGACTTTGATGTTTTGAGGAATACAAATCTATTCAACTATCAAATAAAAACCAAGAATGTACATTTAGCTTACTTTTACATTTTAGAGACTATAAAAGAAATGTTGAGTCAATGTCTCCATTGTTTGAGAAGCGAGCTATGGTCCAAAAGATTTCGTGACTCAAGGGTCAAGGGCATTTATATCTTCCGTCGTTAAGGATAACTTCTGCTGACATAATCTAAAATATGTAATACACTTTGGGTAAGACTTCAAACAAAGGTGTGAGAGTAGTCATTGTAATTTGAAACCACGTGATATTTCTTTGTTTTAGTTTTATTCTAGCACTAATGACTTACTGTATTTCTATGTTTGGTACAGGAAGGATTTATAACACAAAGGTTTTAATTTGTGGTTTTAAAATAAGGTAATGTTGAGTATATTTTGCCAACGGTAAGTGTCAAAAGCCAAACTGGCAAGCGGTTACTATAACGTAAATTCTTCATTTGACTGGCTATTACTATGAAGAGTTTCATTTTTCACTAGAGAAAATAAAAGTCTAATGAAGAAAGTTAAAAATGTGAAAATTAAAAAGGAATTCATAAAAGTTTCTGGGATCCGTTTTGTATTTGAATTTCTAACAATAGACACTTAGTGAATTTATTTTGCTCATTTCATAACAAAATGACCTTATATTTCAAGAAATGTTTGTACTTCTGAGGATAAAATTGGTGATATTATTATGATTCCTTTCAGTAGCTTACCAACTTTGCAATGGTTCATGGTGGATGGATACTCATTGGAGGAGTATGTCGAAAAAGGCTCTAACGATTTTGGCGCATTGGCAAGCTGCCTCCATCTGTGACTGGCAATGTCAGAAGCATTATAGAAAATGAATCAAATGAGAAATTAAAGACTACCATCAGTTTTAAAATAGGAATTGATTTAAAAATAAATTCTTTCCTTGTTTTATGTTCTTACCTCTAATCTTAAGAACTGGAACTTTATTTGTACAAAGCTCCTATCAATTCATTGAGTCTCTCTGGTCCAATGTTTGTACACGTTAGTTCTACCTCACCCATTTGTAGATCAAGTTTAACCTTGCACAAGACATAAATAAAAAAAAAACCTATTATTAAATCTATTACTGCTAATCAATTGTATTGTTTGATACCAACAAGGGTAACAAATCCTTCAGTATTTACCAATATATAGGGTTTCTTCCCCTTCAATGATTGTACATATTATTTCTCCCCACCCCTTTCTCAGATACAGTGGAAACTATATCGGAGTTTGCCGTTGCTTTGGATACATCATCTGCATGAAAAGGAAGGGGGGGGGGGGCTGCTGTGTGGACGACATCACTCGGACAATAGCTAATACCAGGCATTCATCTAATATCCATGAAATGATCCATAGTCGCTTCGCGGCTAAATGAGGCCATATATTTGTAATTAATTATTTTGTTTCATATTGAATAAGGGAAATTACTTCTACATTATTGAGAGAGTTATTCCCCCTGAAATAAGCTTTTTTTTATAGTATGCTTGTTTACATTCTATTTAAACAGTTCCATAACAAGCAGTATAAGTCACAAGTCCTATATCGGATCCAGAGTCAACACTTTATAGGAACCTTACGACACCAATGCGCCATTATAGACTTTAAAATGAATTTCAGTTTAATTTTTGTTTCTAATTATTTTATTGAACCATTAAAAAATTTTTCTTTTCTTTCACAATGTTCAACAGTCATAGTATAAACACATAATTTGGTCTTACCAACAGCAGTGTTACTACCATTTTAAACTATCTATTCCTCTGGGAGTCATACAAGGTCATTGAGATGTTATACATTCACATGTATGGCATAAATAACATTAGCCCGTACCATAGATATGATCATTACGTTAAACAGTTCTTATAAATATTTGGTTCATTGCATAGCTTGACCGCGGTATAGCTCGTAGTTCCTTATAAACAACGGGAGGGTGGGGAGAAAGACCATTTGAAACACAGGTGGTCAACTGACACAATGACTTAACGGCGGAGTTTAGGGTACAATGTGTGTCAGGTCCTTGCAGCGCACATCACTAGAGGACTCAGAACTTTTCGAGTGGGGGAATATTTGTCCGAAACCTAACTCCTAACGCCCATTAAACAATAACCCTATGTATAAACGCATGCACCATCGGTTGTACCGCCCCCCTCCCGCCAGTGGTACACATACTATCGTATTATCCCACCGCAGTGGACGTACCTGACAGAGATAGAAATGAGTCTCCTTCTCTTACACAAGCGTTTCTCAAACTGTAGGGCGCGCACAACGTCCTATCGAGGGGACTGCGACGTCCAGGCAATACAACACAAACAAAAGGGGGGGGGGGGAGGAATGAAGAAAGTAAATTTTTTTTCAAAGGTGATTTTTAAAATCAAATTGAAATGATCAATCCATGTTTCAATAATAATCAATCAATAATAACCAAACTAAATGAATTAAAATATAAAATAAATTAAAAATACACAAAAAAAAAGACAATGTTGCAGCTCCTAGAAAAACTTTTAAAAATGTCTAACGTTTTTGTTTTTTGTTTTTGAGAGGAGTCTGCAATAAGATCTCGACTCATTAAAGAAGACATTTCAAAATGTATCCGTTAACGCGCCCTTCGCAAATTTCTTGTGTTAAAATATTGTCGAAATTCTCCATCAGTCGGTACACATCCTTATGGTCAGGACATGTATGTAACCACAAAACAAGAAAAACTAATAATACTTCCAAAAAAAAAAAAAAAGAAACAAAGTCTGAATTAAGTGTAAATGTATCAATTGGTTTTAGTTCGTTTTGCATGGCTGACCTAAATATATTAATCTATACGACTGAAATATTTTTACCAATAGTTTTGTTTAACTTTTAGCTTTCTCACAGCGCTATGATCCTATCACTTGTCTCACTACGCTATGATCCTATCACTTGTCTCACTGCGCTATGATCCTATCACTTGTCTCACTACGCTATGATCCTATCACTTGTCTCACTGCACTATTATCCTATCACTTGTCTCACTACGCTATGATCCTATCACTTGTCTCACTGCGCTATGATCCTATCACTTGTCTCACTACGCTATGATCCTATCACTTGTCTCACTGCGCTATGATCCTATCACTTGTCTCACTACGCTATGATCCTATCACTTGTCTCACAGCGCTATGATCCTATCACTTGTCTCACAGCGCTATGATCCTATCACTTGTCTCACTACGCTATGATCCTATCACTTGTCTCACTACGCTATGATCCTATCACTTGTCTCACTACGCTATGATCTTATCACTTGTCTCACAGCGCTATGATCCTATCACTTGTCTCACAGCGCTATGATCCTATCACTTGTCTCACTACGCTATGATCCTATCACTTGTCTCACTGCGCTATGATCCTATCACTTGTCTCACTGCGCTATGATCCTATCACTTGTCTCACTGCGCTATGATCCTATCACTTGTCTCACAGCGCTATGATCCTATCACTTGTCTCACAGCGCTATGATCCTATCACTTGTCTCACTACGCTATGATCCTATCACTTGTCTCACTGCGCTATGATCCTATCACTTGTCTCACTACGCTATGATCCTATCACTTGTCTCACTGCACTATTATCCTATCACTTGTCTCACTACGCTATGATCCTATCACTTGTCTCACTGCGCTATGATCCTATCACTTGTCTCACTACGCTATGATCCTATCACTTGTCTCACTGCGCTATGATCCTATCACTTGTCTCACTACGCTATGATCCTATCACTTGTCTCACAGCGCTATGATCCTATCACTTGTCTCACAGCGCTATGATCCTATCACTTGTCTCACTACGCTATGATCCTATCACTTGTCTCACTACGCTATGATCCTATCACTTGTCTCACTACGCTATGATCTTATCACTTGTCTCACAGCGCTATGATCCTATCACTTGTCTCACAGCGCTATGATCCTATCACTTGTCTCACTACGCTATGATACTATCACTTGTCTCACTGCGCTATGATCCTATCACTTGTCTCACTGCGCTATGATCCTATCACTTGTCTCACTGCGCTATGATCCTATCACTTGTCTCACAGCGCTATGATCCTATCACTTGTCTCACAGCGCTATGATCCTATCACTTGTCTCACTACGCTATGATCCTATCACTTGTCTCACTACGCTATGATCCTATCACTTGTCTCACTATGCTATGATCTTATCACTTGTCTCACAGCGCTATGATCCTATCACTTGTCTCACAGCGCTATGATCCTATCACTTGTCTCACTGCGCTATGATCCTATCACTTGTCTCACTGCGCTATGATCCTATCACTTGTCTCACAGCGCTATGATCCTATCACTTGTCTGGGAAAGGGAGAAGGAAGAAGGCGGTATCTTGAGGAATGTGTGCATAAAGAAAAATGTTTATTTCCCTTGTTCAAGATTTTTAAAAAAGTATTACCGATAGTTAATTGAGTGTGTACGTGTACAATTTTTGTTACCAGACTGACAGAGTGAGTTGATAGAAGCTTTGTAAAAAAGTCGCGACAAGATGTCTTACTTAGCACCAAGATAAAGACGATCAGGACACACACGTGCCTTGAATGTTTCTCGCATAATAAAATAGGCTACCTGCCTCCTGATTTATTAAACTTAATTAGGCTCGCATTTTTTTTTAACAATATGAATAGTGCGTTCTGATTTTTAAGATACCACTTCAATGTCGGCCCGCCCCATCCAGTTTACCTTAACATTTTTTTTACATGCACTCTTCTCAATACGAGAAAAGTTTACTGTAGACAACTGGAGAAAGAATTTCTGAAGCTTAGAACGCAAGAAAACAGTACGCACAGGGCCTCCGCTCAGGACCACGCTGAGGGTGCCATCGGTACTGCCTCAAACCCTTTGCTGGAAGTATGGAAACAGTGGGAAACAATGGAGCATTTTAATATGGAACAATTTCCTCTATAATGCATTATACTTAAAATATCAACTTTTGTTCCTAAGACCGTAAAATTGAGTCATACTGATATGTGTGTACTTTTCTTTTCCTTTTCCTTACATTCTCGAAACCATTCCAGAGCCTACTGTGAGAGTTTACAGCGCTACTTTCTATCCCCATTTGTTAAGGCGCCACCTGTAAAAAAAGGCTGTCTTAAACTATCTATTTTCGAGTAAATGCGAAAGGAACTCTTACAAATTCATGTGCAAAGACATTGTGTAATAAAACGATGAAAAGACGAACAGAAACGGACAGGCAAACAGCACACACTTAACGCAAAGAGGCTTTACGTCCTTAGTTGGCCGCTAAAAATTATTAAACAATTGCCTCAAAAAAATGCCTACAGTATATTTGAGAGAAACGAGACATAAAAGAGAATTCGCGCAATAGTCTTAAAAGTTTTAGAACCAAGACTTTAAAAAAGTCTACATTGCATTAACTTTTTGGACTTGTTGCCTTCACATGCACTACCATTGGTTAAATGTCACAATTTTGGAGTAACTTCAAGCTGTTGCCATTCCATCATGGTGTCTAGAGTGTAGGCTTACTTACATATATAAAACAAGATTAAACGAACTTTTGGCTCAGACAATAATTGGCTTATAACTTTGTGATGCAGATTTGTTGAGGTTCTTATAATAGTGTCTTCACTAGTGTTCTACTTCCGTGATGTTTCTTCTTTCTATTTACTTGACGATAGAACTTATTTTTCAACCTTTTGAGAATTGTTTTTACTATTTCACACTTTTTTTTTCAGCTAAATAAATTTGAAGAAAACATAAAAAGATGCAGGGATTCCAAATCTGGCTATTCGCCCTGGTTATGGCAGTGACTGGACTTCCTGATTCTTACTACAAAGCACGTCAGGCATTTATAGAAGAGGAACTGGCCATGAGAGTTGGGGCTAAACAGGTAATATTGGCAGTCTAATGTTCTGTGTTGATATTATGTTCAGCAAGTTGTATTTAGGCTGATTCAAAGATATCACCTTATTTAATTCCCGAATCTACTACTTCTACGACCCAGCCTTTCACTGTCCCATTGCTCTTACACTAATTCCATGAGAGTCGAGACATGGTTCTTTAGAACTTTAGTAGTTTAAGATAACAAAATGGATGAAAATGTGTCTGAGAAGGTTTCAAACCGATCCAAATTTCATGTCACTTTGATGTCACTTTGATGTCACTACGACTCTAACGTTTGGTCTTCAGCTGGTAGAGAACGAAGTCGATACTGGAACGATGTCATTTTCCTTCAGTGTAACACCACTGTAGGGGACACACGCCTTTTGAGTAAAGTTGATCTTGGCAGACTGATTAATGAGGCTTATTTTTCATACCCGACAAGTGCAATGAACTCGACTCCAAATGACACTGAACAAGAGGACCTCTAGGTTTCACTATTGGTATTATCCGAATCTTCTTCAGAGCCTTTCAGCCAGGACTCGGCGTGATGTTCTTTATTGTACAAATCTAAGTTTGTAAATATTTTCGAGAAGACAAATACAAATAATTTCGATCATAACATTTGGACAATTTGCATATGAAAAAGCAGTCATTTTTAGCGGCCCTCGAAAGGGGAAAAGATGCTATCAGTTTTGTGCGAAATGTCTGTCCGTCTTTCCGTCTGTCCATCCGTCCCGTTTAGATCTCGTAAACTAGAAAAGATATTGAAAATCCGAAATCACAATATTTTAGACCATTCAAAGTTCTGATGCAACGGCTATTTTTTTTTCTGAAAACGAAAAATTTAATTTTTTAAAATTAGTTATGCAAGCAGTTTTTTAAAAAGAAAAGGCTAATTAGCATGCATTAGAAGTTAGACATAAATTAAAACGAATAGTAATCTTGTAAACGTCATTTTCGTGAACATTTTTTTTATTGCGAAAATATTTTTTTTCTGTTTTTGAGCATTAAAATAAGAGATTGAGCCTTTACAAAAAATTACATCAATTATAAGACTTCAGTTAGGCCAGTAGAGGCGCAGTAGCTGAGCGGTAAAGCGCTTGGCTTCCGAACCGGGGGCCCCGGGTTCGAATCCTAGTTAAGACTGGGATTTTCTACTTCGGAATCCTTGGGCGCCTCTGAGTCTACCTAGCTCTAATGGGTACCTAATATTAGTTGGGGAAAAGTAAAGGCGGTTGGTCGTTGTGCTGGCTACATGACACCCTCGTTAACCGTAGGCCACAAAAACAGATGAACTTTACATCATCTGCCATATAGACCACAATGTCTAAAAGGGGAACTAGTTAGACCTATCCTTTGATCAGCTGTACCGTTGGGGCACTACACAATATCTGTCAACGTTCTTTATCCATTCTTATCTCTCATTTGTCTTTGATATAATTTCATTTGGTGTTCTTTCTGAAAATATTGAAGCCTGCTTGGGTGGACCACTTCTGGGGCCAATTTTGAGTTTGTGTTTCCACACAAACTGTCTTTGTAATCTTGTTTTAAATAGAGTTTTGTATAGCTCAATTTTCATTCTCAATGCTCTATGGTCCAACTTATTTTTACAGGAGCAAAGATTGAATTAAGCATAATAAACAAGCTTACTTAAAGGGAATAACACATTTACTGATATATCTCTCAATATTGTAAATTCAATTTTCTTTTTAAGTTATCAAACCTAATAAATGAATTATAAGTTACTATTTATTTAACTAATTAATTTTTTTTATTTATTTATGTTTTGTTACAAACAATAAATAATTGTGCAAAGTTTTCAACTTGATGTGAGAATTGAAAGTGGGTGAAATAACATATTAAAATTACAGCCTGTCAGACTGACAGACAGAAGCTTTGTCAAAGTGTTTATTTTTTTAAGCGGAATTCCTATAAATACAAAAAAAAAAGGGCTTAACTTAGACTATTTTACACAATACTCTGAAAATTACATACCAGATTCTTAACATAAAAGAGCAAAAGGTGAACACATTTCTGATGAATTTGAAGAATCAAACAATTCAACAAAGTATCTGGACGACCACGCCTTACCCTCCCGCCATAAGTTTCTTCAAGAGTAAACCTTGGATAGACAACAGCACCATTTACAAAATTATTAAGATGATGCCTAAAGGTATATTATCTTTTTTTAAATGTAAACATTCCTTCTACTGGTAATGATACAATTGTAAACCTTTGTGAGAATGTAGAATTCATTCTGTCACAGTTGACAATCCACAAAACTATATGATGTTATTTATAATTTTGAAAGTGACAATAGTTTCGTAAGGAATTGTTTCAACTGTTTCCAGACCTACATTGTTATTGTGTGACCAGCGTAATGTTTTAGACCTTTTTAAATTGACAATCATTTGTCAGGTTCTCAGAGTTAATGACTCAAAATTGACTATTAAGGCCTGCATTACGTAAGTCTTACATCCCTTGAATAGTTCAGCTTATTACGTATTTTAAACGTTTCATTTCATCACGTCTCTTTATTCATTTTTAATTTCATCATCCTACACAAGTGATGCCCAACCTGATTCAACCTGTGGACCATTTTGATTTCCGACACTCTTATCGTGGGCCACACAACCGAAAATGTGCATAAAGTAAATGAAATCGACCAGAAACAATTTTATTGGAAACTTTGAATGTAGGACTTATATTAATTATTGGGAGTTTATCTTTTTTTTTAAAGTCTAAAACTGGTTTATTTCTCTACTTAAAATTTGAGCAACAGTGTAGATAGCTTTACCAACGACTCATTTTCTGGTCTCTTTTTGGTAAAT
The DNA here is from genome assembly GCA_036873155.1 of Biomphalaria sudanica. Classification (NCBI taxonomy): domain Eukaryota; kingdom Metazoa; phylum Mollusca; class Gastropoda; family Planorbidae; genus Biomphalaria; species Biomphalaria sudanica. The sequence goes on from JAZGLO010006649.1 coordinate 192,580, forward strand.
ATTCCCATGGATCCTCCAATTTCTAGGAGTAGTTAAACAATCTTTTGATTCGCGGCTCAAACCAAGAATGACATCATATTTGTTTTATAATGTTGATTTTTTTTTAAACCAGCCACACTTTCTTAATAAAACTAATATGTTGGATTATTATCACGTTTAACACAAATGTAAGGATCCTTTCACTTGTCCTGGTAAATTCTAGCTTTAGAGTAATAGTTTTTTCGGCTCTCCCATTTCATAAACCTACACATTTTAAATGTAATGATACCAATCTAGAGAAAAAGTCAGGGCCCTAATCTAGGTAGCGATACATTTTTCAACCTTTTTTTTGGAGTGGGGGGCACTGGCGTTTCGACGGGCCGTGTTTGGGGCATCACTGTCATACACCAAACTTATTACTACAACTTCTGCAATGGGCACGCAGGCGGTGTTCTCCACATCCACGACACAGCCATGACATCCATAGACTGGGTCATCAAGACCTTCACCTACCTCCCAGATGTGTACACCCGTGTAGAGAATGGAACCTACCCAACCAGATTGTACACTTACTCCTCTCAACACCCAGGATCTGGTAAGCTCTAGATCTAACCAAGGTAAAAGATTTATGTAAACTCTTAATTTCAACCCGTTATGACAATATATTCAGTCCAAAAGACGAGTAATTTCTTTCTGTTTTAAGATTGGACCTTGGTGTCTGATCTGAGAGCAAGAGCACAAGATCCCAAGCAATTTGATGAGAGGTTCGAATCTTATGATTTGCTGTTTAAAGTTCTTTCTCTAAAATTGTAAATCAAAAAGTGCAATGCTACAGTATCAATTGTTTTCGAGAATACAGTTCAATGATTTTTGACTAAAGAAAAGTGTAAATATATTTTGTTATTTATACAGTTTGATCTACGAGATGTCGATATGGAGCGAGGATCCATTTCTTGCCTACCCAACTGTGAACGATGTCTGGAAGACATTTCGTAACTACTTTACGTCACTTGGTGGACTTTTGAAGACATCTGAACACTACAGGTAATTGTCTTCTGAAGACATCTGAACAATATAAATAATTGCTTTCTTAACTCTTTCTCTCCCATTGCCAACGTTCATGTGATCCCCATTAAACTAAATTGATTTTGATTTTAGAAACTTAAATTTGTGTTGCGTAAAACAGAGCATGCATTCTCCAATAACTCAATACCAAATATAGCATTCTCTGATAACAAACACAAAAGTTGTCGAAGTTGAATCATAATAGGATAGCGAAATGCAAATGACCAAAATAAAAAATGCTATCGAAACGAGAAAAATAATAAGAGCGAAAAAGAGTTAAGACATCAACACTTCACTTTCTTCTGAAACCACCTGAGCACTACAAGTCATTGACTTTCTGGTGATATCTCAGTGCCATCGATAGTTGTCTTTTAAAGACATCTTAACAATAAAGATACCAGTACACCATAAAAATGTTTCATTAAGACACCATACTATATTATATTTAATAGTCTTCTGAAAAGATCAAAGCACCAATAGTCTTCTAAAGATGCACGGAAACTACAGGTTATAGTCTAATGAAGACACCAGAGCACAATAAATGGGAGCATTTCATGCAAACGTCTTCTGAAAACATAAAAACACTCCATGTCTTATGAAGACACCAAAACATTACTGTTATTCAGGTTTTCTAATCGTATAATTTAAATGCATTGAAACTATATTTTGCTTGCTTCTAAATTGCTTGATTTCAAGGGGTCTGATGGATTTTATATATGTGCATATTAATATTTAGTATTTTGCTTGCTTCTAAATTGCTTGATTCTACGGTGTGCATAAGGATATTCTGAGCGCTGCTTGATGGTATAAGCTCTATGTAATATTATGGTACATACTGAGCTCACCCATTTGAAACACGGACATAGTTTTAATTTCTATCTGCCTCCTCAGCATTTGTCTTAAAGTCTAAAAACAAAATCTTAATATGTTAATTTCAGCACTATTTAAATCCACTATGCAGGTAAATTATAAAGAACAAGACTTTTCATTCCTTCCAGAAATAAGCGTACTAAACACAAGAATTTGGAAGTGATAACAATGTCATTAAAATAGCATTTTGTATTGGGTTTTAGACTTTAGATAAACAATTTCTGTTCTGGTCTAGATATATCATCAAATCTAGTGTTGCTAGTTGATACATAGTGTGATATCCATGAATATTTTTGGACCTTCTGAGCATCAGATGCAACAGGGAAACGTCTCCGCCCCTGTACGCAGCCCCCGAATAAGGAAACACCGATAATACTTTTGTGGGGACTGTTCATGCGTTCCGACTGTCATGTTTACATCTTCAAAACTAAAAGAGCTGCACAACTTTTGAGGAAAGATGTTTGGTCTAAAATATAAAAAAAAAAATCTGAAAGACAATCTTCTCGCATTAAATTACAGCTACATCGCATCTTGACGAAATGGTCGAGGCGCCTCTTCGTTAAGGCTGGAACAGAAGATTTAAAAAAATGTAATTTATTTCTACTTTCAGGTATTTGTTGTCACCTAGATGTACACAACAAAGTCCCAATTCATCAAGCGCTGATTGTGTGTGTAAGTGTGTGAGTGTGTGTGTAAGTGTGTGTGAGTGTGTGTGAGTGTGTGTGTGAGTGTGTGTGTGTGAGTGTGTGTGTGTGTGTGTTGTTGTTGTTTTTATATTAATTGTATTTGCACTTTGATCATTTCTCTAATAGTTGCAATGCTGAGGGCAACAATTGAAGTCAAAATGAATTTTCATTGGTTTGGACAAATACAATTTCTTTTCTTAATCTGATTTTGCCATATTTTGTGTCTTACTACTGAAAGCGAAACTTATTATATATCTCTATTCAACATATCACTACGTGGAACCTGGGATTTTATGGTTGTGTGGGTGAAAAAACTGGACACGGGTCTCGAAAACGGCTCTAAAGATTTTCCTTAAAATTTTAGAAAAGACTTATTAGCTCGTTGGCCACACTGTGGTACTTTTTTTAAAATAATTTTTCACAGCAAAGAAATTATACGTTTTCGGGTATTTCTGTAATTGAAAATTAAAAATTCAATTTCAAGATTCAAAAGTTAAATAATTTAATGTTCAGGGACATTTTTTCAAAGCTTTGATCTCAAGGTTTATCATTTGAATATTATTAAATGTCGAACATCTATACATTCGCTTAGCCAGGAGCCTTCTTGGAAAGGAAGGGGGTAAGTGGTGCGAAAAACAAATGTTCATTTTTTGAAATCTAACATTCATTAGTGATTAAGATTGAATACTAACACTATAACATCTGTTTTTCTTGTTTAAATTAAATGTGCAAAACACCCTTTTTAAAACAATATTTAAAAGATATATCAATGCCAAAACTTGATAATTGTTTATGGTTAACAGTACACATGTGATTGCATAAACTCTCCCTATATTTATAATGGTTTAAATAAATTTTAATGTATGACATGTTCCTAAAATCATATTACCGAAAAACTAAATAACAATTAATGTTGGTCTAACTAGTGTCAGTTTAAATTCGCAGCGTTTCTCAAGCGTAAGGGTACCGCGACCTTGACTGCTTTTTTTTTAATAGGAATATTTTTTTTTAATTTAGTTATAAAATCTGTATTTGAAAACTAACCAAATGAAAACATGACCAAATTTAAATATTGTAAGGAAAAATTATTTCATTTTCTAATTAAGACCTTTAAAAGTGTATACCGCTTTGACTTGGTGGGTCTGCAGTTATATCTACATCAATGGTTTTTAAACAAGAAATTTTAAGACTTTTTGTTTCACATGTTTCGAATGTTCCTTCAGATTTGAAGATGATTACATTCCAGGGTCCCAACACGACTCCATCCAATGTAAACCCAGAGAGTACGATCAGCCAGTCTCATGACTGTATCAGCCAAATGTCCGTCTCATGACAGTATCAGCCAAATGTCCGTCTCATGACAGTATCGGCCAAATGTCCGTTTCATGACAGTATCGGCCAAGTGTCCGTCTCATGACAGTATCGGCTAAATGTTCGACTCATGACAGTATCGGCCAAATGTCCGTCTCATGACACTATCGGCCAAATGTCCGTCTCATGACAGTATCGGCCAAATGTTCGTCACATGACAGTATCGGCCAAATGTCCGTCTCATGACAGTATCGGCCAAATGTCCCTCTCATGACAGTATCGGCCAAATGTCCGTCTCATGACACTATCGGCCAAAATGTCCGTCTCATGACAGAATCGGCCAAATGTCCGTCTCATGACACTATCGGCCAAATGTTCCTGCTTCTTCATTACATTTTATTTGATATATATTTTTTTTTATGAATTGTTTGTATGATTGGCCAAACTTCCGTTTCATGACAGTATCGGCCAAATGTCCGTCTCATGACAGTATCGGCCAAATGTCCGTCTCATGACAGTATCGGCCAAATGTTCGTCTCATGACAGTATCGGCCAAATGTTCGTCACATGACAGTATCGGCCAAATGTCCGTTTCATGACAGTATCGGCCAAATGTCCTTCTCATGACAGTATCGACCAAATGTCCGTCTCATGACAGTATCGGCCAAATGTCCGTCTCATGACAATATCGGCCAAATGTCCGTCTCATGACACTATCGGCCAAAATGTCCGTCTCATGACAGTATCGGCCAAATGTTCCTGCTTCTTCATTACATTTTATTTGATCTATATTTATTTTAAATGATGAATTGTTTGTATGATTGTATGATTAGGTACACAAAACATTTAAAAATTATCTACGAAATACTGTCTCCAACAAAAGATAACTAAACTAGCTAGCTTTAATAAGCTTTCATTACCTACATTTGGTTTGTAGACATCTTCTTATTACTTATGCCAAAACTAAACCGAAATTGTGTTAATTGCTTCTTCTCTTTTTCATTACATTACAAAGTCATTAGCCCAGCTAAGACAACGCTATCATTTAATTTTTTGTTAGAAACACTGCCCTCTAGGTCGTGTAACTAACCAAGTTATTAACATAAACACATAATCTTCCTTACTTAATGACACCCACTCTTGTTCATGTTTTGTTTCTCTTTTGTTCAGAATGTACTTCGAACAATCTCTCAAAGAGTTTTACGAGGATGGTGTGCAATACATAGAGATCAAGACCACATCAACGGTAATTATATCAGCGTCATACACGACCAATTTTAAGAGTCCATTCAACTCTTATGGCTACCTGAGATTAGCTGGTCGTTGTGTTGGCCACATGACACCCTCGTTAACCGTCGGCCAAAGAAACAGATGACCTTTACATCGTCAGCCTCATAGATTTTAAATTCTGAAATGGGTACCTTTACCTAATCTAAGAAGTACATGTTAAAGGTAGTAAGAGAAAAGATTGTAAAAATATTACATATCACCTGGTCTGTGTAAAATAAGCTTATTGAGTTTATACTTTCCCTCTAAGATATTAAATATATTACTGGTAAAATCAACGAGCATGGCCTATATAAACACGTAGGAACCAAAACTGTTTTTCATTCTAAAAGAGTTCCACTAACATTACAATTTCAGTCAGAGGAGTTTCTTATCCAACACCAGAATTTTGTAGACAACTTTAAATCAAAATATGCAGATTTTATTGGAGTGAAACTTATTATAGGCGGGCGAAGGTAGGTGTATGTCATAAGTTCTATCGTAAGTTAATTATCTTTTTTTTTTTATGTTTACACATCGCTTGAGACCTTGGCGTCAGATGACACTAGTTCGTTACTTCCTTTGTGAAGTAGGTTTGTAAGGGAATGAAAATAAAGATTTACACACACACACACACACACACAAACACACACACACTTTTAACTCTTGATTCATGTACATGAACATAAAGAGAGTCGAATTTCATTTGCAGGTCAGCAACTAATCAAAGAGATTTAGTCAACAAAACGTTGGAGTTGATGAAAAAGTATCCGAATCTGATCAAAGGATTTGATTTACTCTCACAAGAAGACATCAACCATTGGACCGTAGAATTTGCAGATGATTTGCTGAAAGATAACCTATCTCGGCTTCCGTACTTTTTTCACGCCGGCGAAACTGGTATGCTATTTAAAAAAAAGCACTAAGTTATCACAAACTTGTTTTTTTTTTACGCATAGCTTCTATCGACTCTGTCTGTCTAGGTGGAATCTTGTCAACTGAAACAGGACGTTTAGGCGATGCCGTTGAATGGTTGAAGATGCTTTGACACTAAAAGTTTTAACACATTTAATATGTTTATTTAATGTTGCCCTTTGAATCATGGGCGTAGCCAGTGAGGAACCCCCCCCCCGAAATGAAATGATTCTATTTCTTTTATTTTAGGTGAGATTTTAATACTACACCATCTTTTCCCCCAGCGCCGACAAGGGGGTTTTGAGTGTAAAGATCCCCTCTGCTAAAAACAAAAACAAACAAAAAATGCAAACCAAAATCCTCTAATTCCAAGAGCATAGTTGAGGGAGATTTTGATTTTAAAGCCCCCTCCAAAATTGACAATAAAAACCTCTCTTCAGTATAAGACTATCCATACACCAGTCACCAGATTCAATAAGCGTAGCCTAAAGGGGTTTTGTGTTTAAAAGTCCCCTCCAGAGGGGTTTAGCGCTAAAAACCACCTCTTCAATAAAAAAAAGCAAATTACACACTCAAAATTCTATGAGCGTAGCCAAGCCATAAGGGGTTTTAAGTTTAAACCCCCTCCTCCAGAGGACTTTTTTTTAAAGTTTAAAACTCTCCCGATGGTTTTGAGTTTAAATACCCCCATACAGAGAGTTTTGAAGTTGAAAACCTCTCTCTTTAATTTTATTCTAAAGCAAACTAAAGTCACCAAATTCTATGACCATAGCTAATGGGGTTTTGACTTTAAAAAAAAAACTTCACAGATTTTTTAGTCTAAAATCCACCAAAAAATTATTTTGACGATAAAAATTCCCCTTTTGATATAAAATCTAAAGCAAACTACAGTCACCTAATTCCAAGAGTGTAGCCATAGAGGTTACCAATTTCTGCCAGTGGCTGGGCTACATTAATAAAGTGCAGTGAATAGTCATCAGCCGAAATTTTAAAAAGACTAAATGTGGCTCAACAAAGATGGCTAAGACGAATTTTAGGAGTCAGTTATAGAGATCGGGTCTAAATCAAGGAATTCCTATGCCAAACTGGGAGTCGACCCCTTAGTAAGGTTGTGACAGAGCGTCGCATGAGGTTTACGGGACATGTTCTCCGACAAAATGAATTACGCATAATAAGAGTTGCGATGATATAGAGGCCATTACGAGGAAAGCTCAAACAGGGACATCCTAGTACAACTTGGCGCTACACTTTCATGGAGGTCCTCAGAGCAGTTGGGAAGAGGCTACAGACATTGCTTTTGACAGATTTTTGGGAAGCAGCTTGCAGCCCAATGCGCCGATCGACGCGTGAGGATCTAAGTCAGTAAGAATAGTAGATAAGGTTTTTAAAATTAAAATTTTTAATAGCAGGACAATGCTCTGCAGATACCTCAGAATATGTATTCTGTTGGCTTTTAAACCGGAAATATTGCTTGGCGGCGGGGCTCCGCCCCGCGCTGGGGGAGCGCTGTGAGCTCCCCCAGACCTCCTTTTCGACAATGACAAGGAGTCTACAATTTTTTTACTAACTCAACCTATTCTAGGGTACAATAAACGTCTTTAGAAAGAATGAAATCGTCAAAATGTAATAAAGATTAATTATATACTCACGCACACGCAAACACACATACATTTTTTTTGCCGTGGGGTGGTGGGCAGGGGAGAAAAAATCCACCACCCCCCATGCTTTGAATAGTATGTAACATGAAAATTGTGCATGTTTATGTTCAAACATATTTTTTGGGGGGAAAGAACAAAAGTTTTATATCATTACATTTTGGATTTAAGTTTGTTCAGATATTATTGCTGTCACTCAACATCCTATTATTGTATGTGTTCTATTATTGCCAATGAACCCACGTGACCCATCAGTTATGCTTGTGCACGTGTTTTAATTTCTCATCATTTTCGTCAATTAGCCATAATTTTAACTTGTGCAAGAGTGTATATTTGGAGCTTAGAGGAATATTATTTCCAAAATTATTATTTTTTTCTTAAAGGGTGGAATCCTTAACATATTATTTCTCAGTTTCCATGCTTGCACAATTTATTCATTGTTGATAACAGCACATGAAGTAAAAATTAATTAATTAGTTAATCCATTTGTCGTAATAACTTAATTTTGTTTTATACAGAAATGTATTAAGCTAAGCGGAAAGAACATTTGTAACCATAATAATAAATAAGTATAAAACCTTCTATTTTTACAAAGCTTCTATCAACGCTCTCTGTCTGTCTGGTCACAAGTTAGTATACGTTATTTCTCCCACACCCAATCTCGGATCAAGCAGAAATTTTATTATTTTTTTTCCTGAAAACTAAAAAATCAGTTTTAACAAAAATAGAAACAATTAGCTCATTTACTATTGGTAATTAATTAATTTTTTTGGTATCTCGAACATGTGAAAGAAATTGTACTAGACTGAAACTGGATGTGACAAAATATGTAGGTCACAGTTGGGGGCTGCAAAGCTACAGGAAATACTTCATTCCTCACTGATCTTGGGACTCGAAGACATCCTTATTATTATGCTTTATTTTACCCAGATATCCCTTTCATTCCCCCCTCCGCCGTTTTGCCTAACTGGGCCAGATAAGTGATAGTAATCCAGATAAGTGATAATAATCCAGATAAGTGATAGTAATCCAGATAAGTGATAGTAATCCAGATAAGTGATAGTAATCCAGATAAGTGATAGTAATCCGGATAAGTGATAGTAATCCAGATAATTGATAGTAATCCAGATAAGTGATAGTAATCCAGATAAGTGATAGTAATCCAGATAAGTGATAGTAATCCAGATAAGTGATAGTAATCCAGATAAGTGATAGTAATCCAGATAAGTGATAGTAATCCAGATAAGTGATAGTATTCCAGATAAGTGATACGATTATAGCGTTTTGAGAAAGCTAAAACATGAAATAGCGTTAAACAAAAAGATTGGTAAAATTATTTCTAACCACACAGACTTATTATTGTTGGTTCAATTCTACTTTAAATATAATTACCTGACTGATCCAAACTAATTAACATAATAACACTTCGTAAAAACTTTATTTTGTTTTTGTTTTTTTTTTACTTTTATTTTTTAAATAGTGATTAAAAAAAGCAGCACGGAAACCTCCTAGATAACCCTCCCTATTGCTTTAGTTTCTGCTGTCACCCTCTCGAAGAGCTCGCAGCGTTCCCCAGATCCCTTTGCTGACTGGAGAGGGATCTTGCTGTCTCTTTAATAGTCTAGACTCCAGACGATTTTTCTTTTCGCCACTGGTAAAAGTTTGAGAAACATTGGTTTAACCTACACCAGGGACAACTTAACTTATACGTATTTACACTTGCATAGGCTCTCTAAGCTGTTTGTGGTATGAGGCTCTTTTACGCATTTTGTAGGTCCTGTTATTGTCATTTAGAGCTAAATATTTCTATGCGGTCCTAAGCAATGACTATGTTACTTATAGGTAAATGATCATTCTCTCGCTGTTTCTCTGTGTTTCAGACTGGACACAGTGGGTAGATTTCAACTTGGTAGATTCAGTACTGATGAATGCTAGCCGTATAGGTCATGGCTATGGAGTGTACCACCACCCTAAGGTCCTAGAGGCTGTCCTGAAGAAGCATATAGCCGTTGAGTTAAATCCGATATCTAACCAGGTAATGTAAGCATTGGATTGAACTAGTGACACACATCGAACTGAACATTTCAAAACTAGGTGCATAACGCCTATAAGAGTTCACACACAGATTCCCTATTATCATAAATTTGAAATTTAAAAAAAAGTACACGAAACAATAAACTCCCAACAGACAACACTAACTGAAAGTTGAATTATTTTTGAGGATAATTGTTGAGATTTTAGTTTCATCGGCCTTCCCTTCCATCGGAGAAGGACGGTTATGGATTTAATCCTAATAATCCATAGTATAAAACAGCTCATTTTTACATTTTTCAACCTGTTTCTGTCTAGTCGACCGATGATATTATAGAGATCATAGGCCATTTGGATCATTGGCAACTAATGCATCGAATGTTTACAATCAATTTTTTTTAACAGGCAAAAAGAAAGTATATTGCCCTTAAGCACAAGACAATCCACAGCAAATATCTCTCGATCTAGGTACATACATCCATATCCTGAAGCAGTACATATAAGCCTGTCCTGAAGCAGTACATACAACCCTATCCTGAAGCAGTACATACAACCCTATCCTGAAGCAGTACATATAAGCCTGTCCTGAAGCTATATTTAGTGATACCACGTCCAGTACCCGAAAAGCTAATAATCAACTATAGAATGAAGGTTTCTTTATCTAAATTGATTGAGACCACCAAGAATTTCTTCTCAGACCAATTGTCTGATACTATATCCTGTTTGTTGAAAACTGATACGTACTTCTGTGTTCAGAGTTATCAATGTTTGAATGTATAGATACCAATTGTACAATTACATCTAAAGTGTGTTGTTAAAAAAGATTTCCATCTACATGTTTAAGGTTCTTGGTCTTGTCAATGATCTACGCAATCATCCTGGCGCCTATCTCTTTGCTGTAGGCGCCCCTGTGGTCATCAGTTCTGACGACCCAGCATCCTGGCTCGCCGCACCACTGTCTCATGATTTCTACATGGCCTTCATGGCCCTGGGAGCAGTTCACGATGACCTGAGGCTTCTGAAGCAACTGGCCATCAACTCGATCACGTACGTTGACATTGTGTTAATAACTCTCGGATGGCTGCCTGGTCGTGCGGTTTGCGCGCTGGACTGTCGTTCGGATTTATCGACGGTCGAGGGTTCAAACAATGCCCGCTCCCATCCCCCGTCGTCCTGCGGGAGGTTTGGACTAGGAAGTAAACTATCTTCAACTCTGAAGGAACATCCGAATTATGTAAAACATTTTTTACAACTCCTTTCACTTTTTCTACAGACTTACTTGTCCCATAAACTCCTTTCAATTTTTCTACAGACTCACTTGTCCCATAAACTCCTTTCACTTTTTCTACAGACTCACTTGTCCCATAAACTCATTTCACTTTTTCTACAGACTCACTTGTCCCATAAACTCCTTTCACTTTTTCTACAGGCTCACTTGTCCCATAAACTCACTTCACTTTTTCTACAGGCTCACTTGTCCCATAAACTCACTTCACTTTTTCTACAGGCTCACTTGTCCCATAAACTCACTTCACTTTTTCTACAGGCTCACTTGTCCCATAAACTCACTTCACTTTTTCTACAGGCTCACTTGTCCCATAAACTCACTTCACTTTTTCTACAGGCTCTCTTGTCCCATAAACTCATTTCACTTTTTCTACAGACTCACTTGTCCCATAAACTCCTTTCACTTTTTCTACAGGCTCTCTTGTCCCATAAACTCATTTCACTTTTTCTACAGACTCACTTGTCCCATAAACTCCTTTCACTTTTTCTACAGGCTCTCTTGTCCCATAAACTCCTTTCACTTTTTCTACAGGCTCTCTTGTCCCATAAACTCCTTTCACTTTTTCTACAGGCTCTCTTGTCCCATAAACTCCTTTCACTTTTTCTACAGGCTCTCTTGTCCCATAAACTCCTTTCACTTTTTCTACAGGCTCTCTTGTCCCATAAACTCCTTTCACTTTTTCTACAGGCTCTCTTGTCCCATAAACTCATTTCACTTTTTCTACAGGCTCTCTTGTCCCATAAACTCATTTCACTTTTTCTACAGGCTTACTTGTCCCATAAACTCCTTTCACTTTTTCTACAGACTCACTTGTCCCATAAACTCACTTAACTTTTTCTACAGGCTCATATGTCCTATAAACTCACTTCACTTTTCCTACAGGCTCCAATAGTCTCATAATCTCTCACACTTTTCCTACAGGTTCACTTGTCTTATAAACTCACACACTTTTTCTACAGGCTCACTTGTCCTATAAACTCACTTCACTTTTCCTACAGGTTCACTTGTCCTATAAACTCACTTCACTTTTCCTACAGGCTCACTAGTCCCATCAACTCACTTCACTTTTCTACAGGTTCACTTGTCTTATAAACTCACACACTTTTCCTAGAGGATTACTTGTCTCATAAACTCAGACACTTTTCCTACAGGCTGACTTGTCCCATAAACTCACTCACTTTTTCTACAGGCTCTCTTGTCTCATAAACTCAGACACTTTTTCTACAGACTCACTTGTCTCATAAACTCACACACTTTTCCTAGAGGATTACTTGTCTCATAAACTCAGACACTTTTCCTACAGGCTGACTTGTCCCATAAACTCACTCACTTTTTCTACAGGCTGACTTGTCTCATAAACTCAGACACTTTTTCTACAGGCTCTCTTGTCTCATAAACTCAGACACTTTTCCTACAGGCTCTCTTGTCCCAAAGACTCACTTCACTTACCCTGAAGATACATTTTCTTGCTCTACAGACCAGCTCATTTTCCTAATATTTATTTTGTAGTAGAAACTTTTTCAATTGCTTTTTTCTGATCCCGTTTTTTTGATCTTCTACTGGACATCAGGTATAGCACGATGACAGATGAGGAGAAGGCAGAGGCTATGACGAAATGGCAAACGAAATGGGAGGAGTTTATTGATGCAGTCATACGTCAGTTTCAACTCAAGTGAGGAAGTAGATTACTGCTGATATGACCAATATGAGTTACACGTGTTTATTTGCTAGAGCACGCCCTGGTCCTGAAATTTTTTTTTATATTTTCTATTGAAGACACGTTGGATATAGCTCAGTCTCGGCCGGTTAAATAGCGTCGTAGACTTTTCTAAATGCATATAATGATCATTAAATATTGTCTTATACTTAAATTAAATTTATCGGTATTGTTTTATTGATCATTTGTCATTCTTTTCAGAAAACTTTTATCTTCATTTTATATTTCAAAAGCAATAAACAAAAAACGATGACATATCTTTGGGGATACGGGGCAGACAATCTACCAGGAAACCTAATTATACTGGATTATCTTAGTATCAAATGAGTGTCTGTCTACAATAAAAGTAAAACCTTTCTACGTTCTGTTTGAACGTTTTATGGAATTTTTATTCTCTTTCACCTTATTTACTGTTTGAACAGAAGTAACCTCAAGCCCTCTCCACCGAGACGACTTCAATATCAGAACTGATCGTGAAAGCGTTTTCTAGTTTATGACAAAAAAATTCCTGAAAAAAAAACAATTACAATATAAAAATAATGTTTTTTAAATAAAGTTTATATTAGTCACTAGTCGACCCACGGCGAAGTGTACGCCACTATTTTACAGGGCCGCCTTAGGGTACTGCAACCTTTGCGACCGCAGTGGGCCCCGCATTTTCTTAGGCCCCAGGCTAATCTTAGGTGTAAATTATTAAATTAAACCATTTTATAACTTATAATTTACCAGGAGCTCCTGGAAATCTCCTGAAATTGCAAAATATACTAAAAAGTCCAGGAAATTTCCGGAAATTATTACATCTTTTGAAAACTCATAAAAATCTCCTAAAAAATAAACAAAATTGTCATTTTGGGGTGTCAGTATGGAAAACGCCAATCTTACGCGCGATTAAAAAAAACGGCATTTTACAATACCCGTAAGTGTGGAATCTGGTGAAATAAGCTCGCGCCTCAAACTAAAGAATAATTACTTGACGTCAACAATTCTCGAAGATAGATTGAAACATCTGGTAATTGTTGCTACTGAGCAACTATGTAGGAAACATAATTTTTATGATATACTGTATGACTTCGCTACACGCAAGGCTCGTCAAGTATTTCTGTACGTAGCAAAAATGACAAAAATGCAAGGACGAATTTATTTTCTAATACAAACTCATAATTTTCACGTAATAACCATATCCCTACTGTCGGGGTTCTTTTTTTGTTGCTTGACTTGCTTTGGCTTGGTTGCTCATTAGGGGGGTTACTTAAATAAGAACAATTATTACTTAATAAATTTCAACTCCAACTCAAGATTTCAATGAATACAGATAATACTTTAATAATCCATAAAATACAGTAGAACGTCGTTTATCCGACTCAATTGGGACCGGACACCGTTCGGATACGCGATTGTTCGGATAACCGAAAACCGAAGCGATCCATGCAGTATATGCAACCGGACACTATACGAATATTGAAAATCATCACATGCGGGACACGTGCGTGAAGAACGAGCAAAATAGGTGACAAATGTCGCAATTTTACCTTTATTGTGGAAAATAATCACTTATTTTTCGTATTCATACAGTATATGTGCATCACAGTACATGTGGTTGATAAAAAAAAAAAAAAAACAACTGGTCCGGATATTTGACGCTCCGGATAATAAACGTTCGGATAAACGACGTTCTACTGTATAAATGAAAAAACACGACTGTCCAACCTTCCTGGAGCGGGCACAAGACCTCACTGACTTAACACACTCTCTTACATTCAATGAAGACTAAATCATTCAGTTCATAACACGTGCAAAACTATTCACATTCCTAACCTTGGAGTACATAAACAAGGGGATATCACTATCATACCAAAATATCAAAGTAACATATTCATTGTCGCCATACCTCCCCCTGACACTTCCCAAACTGGGCCCCGCGAAATCCGTTTCGCATATGGCCCTACAATGGTTCACTCCGGCCCTGCTATTTAGTGACGGCTGAATACTACTTGTTCTCCCCCCCCCCTCCATTTTTTTAGCTGCTAATTCGACTTACATAAATAAAAGAGTGATCCTTCCATGACTTTTTAGTGTCAGGAATGGTTGAGTCATGATGAGAATTATATCTATACATTGTATCAATTATTTAAAATCTATCATTATAATGAGTTTACGAACGTTCCACTAGTGATATAACAAGGATAAGAGAAGGAAAATATATAACATAGTGGTAGATATACAGGGGAGAAAGACAGAGAGAACAGAAAATATATAACATAGTGGTAGATATACAGGGGAGAGAGAGAGAACAAAAAATATATAACACAGTGGTAGATATAAAGGCGAGAGAGACAGAGAGAACAGAAAATATATAACATAGTGGTAGATATACAGGGGAGAGAGACAGGGAGAACAGAAAATATATAACATAGTGGTAGATATACAGGGGAGAGAGACAGAGAGAACAGAAAATATATAACATAGTGGTAGATATACAGGGGAGAGAGACAGAGAGAACAGAAAATATATAACATAGTGGTAGATATACAGGGGAGAGAGACAGAGAGAACAGAAAATATATAACATAGTGGTAGATATACAGGGGAGAGAGACAGAGAGAACAGAAAATATATAACATAGTGGTAGATATACAGGGGAGAGAGACAGAGAGAACAGAAAATATATAACATAGTGGTAGATATACAGGGGAGAGAGACAGAGAGAACAGAAAATATATAACATAGTGGTAGATATACAGGGGAGAGAGACAGAGAGAACAGAAAATATATAACATAGTGGTAGATATACAGGGAGAGAGACAGAGAGAACAGAAAATATATAACATAGTGGTAGATATACAGGGGAGAGAGACAGAGAGAACAGAAAATATATAACATAGTGGTAGATATACAGGGGAGAGAGACAGAGAGAACAGAAAATATATAACATAGTGGTAGATATACAGGGGAGAGAGACAGAGAGAACAGAAAATATATAACATAGTGGTAGATATACAGGGGAGAGAGACAGAGAGAACAGAAAATATATAACATAGTGGTAGATATACAGGGGAGAGAGACAGAGAGAACAGAAAATATATAACATAGTGGTAGATATACAGGGGAGAGAGACAGAGAGAACAGAAAATATATAACATAGTGGTAGATATACAGGGGAGAGAGACAGAGAGAACAGAAAATATATAACATAGTGGTAGATATACAGGGGAGAGAGACAGAGAGAACAGAAAATATATAACATAGTGGTAGATATACAGGGGAGAGAGACAGAGAGAACAGAAAATATATAACATAGTGGTAGATATAAAGGGGAGAGAGACAGAGAGAACAGAAAATATATAACATAGTGGTAGATATACAGGGGAGAGAGACAGAGAGAACAGAAAATATATAACATAGTGGTAGATATACAGGGGAGAGAGACAGAGAGAACAGAAAATATATAACATAGTGGTAGATATACATGGGAGAGAGACAGAGAGAACAGAAAATATATAACATAGTGGTAGATATACAGGGGAGAGAGACAGAGAGAACAGAAAATATATAACATAACATAGTGGTAGATATAAAGGCGAGAGAGACAGAGAGAACAGAAAATTAAATTTGATGGGAAAAGGAAAATAAATAACATACAGACAGAAAGAAACAAAAGTACAAATAAACAAACAGACAAGTTAGCGAGTGAGATGGAAGAAAAAGAGAAACGGGAAGTAGGAGAATGTTAGTGTGAGAGAGAAAGAGGAGGAACAGAGAAGGAGGTTGACGAGAGAAAGAGGATGAAGAGAGAAAGAGGTTGAGGAGAGAAAGAGGAGGAACAGAGAAGGAGGTTGACGAGAGAAAGAGGATGAAGAGAGAAAGAGGTTGAGGAGAGAAAGAGATTGAAGAGAGAAAGAGGTTGAGGAGAGAAAGAGGAGGAACAGAGAAGGAGATTGACGAGAGAAAGAGGATGAAGAGAGAAAGAGGTTGAGGAGAGAAAGAGATTGAAGATAGAAAGAGGTTGACGAGAGAAAGAGGATGAAGAGAGAAAGAGGATGAAGAGAGAAAGAGGTTGAGGAGAGAAAGAGATTGAAGATAGAAAGAGGTTGAAGAGAGAAAAAGGTTGAAGAGAGAAAGAGGTTGAAGAGAGAAAGAGGATGAAGAAAGAAATAGATTGAAGAGAGAAAGAGGTTAAAGAGAGAAAGAGGTTGAAGAGAGAAAGAGGTTGAGGAGAGAAAGAGATTGAAGAGAGAAAGAGGTTAAAGAGAGAAAGAGGATGAAGAAAGAAAGAGGTTGAAGAGAGAAAGAGGTTGAGGAGAGAAAGAGATTGAAGAGAGAAAGAGGTTGAGGAGAGAAAGAGGATGAAGAATGAAAGAGGTTGAAGAGAAAAAGAGGTTGAGGAGAGAAAGAGGATGAAGAATGAAAGAGGTTGAAGAGAGAAAGAGGTTGAAGAGAGAAAGAGGTTGAAGAGAGAAAGAAGTTGAAGAGAGAAAGAGGTTGAAGATAGAAAGAGGTTGAAGAGAAAAGAAGGATGAATGGAGAAACAGAATGAAGAAAGAAAGAGATTGAAGAGAGAAAGAGGTTGAGGAGAGAAAGAGATTGAAGAGAGAAAGAGGTTGAAGAGAGAAAGAGGTTGAGGAGAGAAAGAGATTGAAGAGAGAAAGAGGTTGAAGGGAGAAAGAGGTTGAAGAGAGAAAGAGATGGAAGAGAGAAAGAGGATGAAGAAAGAAAGAGGTTGAAGAGAGAAAGTGGTTGAAGAGAGAAAGAGGTTGAAGAGAGAAAGAGGATGAAGAGAGAAAGAAGATGAAGAGAGAAAGAAGGATGAAGAGAGAAAGAGGTTGAAGAGAGAAAGAGGATGAAGAAAGAAAGAGATTGAAGAGAGAAAGAGGTTGAAGAGAGAAAGAGGATGAAGATAGAAAGAGGTTGAGGAGAGAAAGAGATTGAGGAGAGAAAGAGATTGAAGAGAGAAAGAGGTTGAAGGGAGAAAGAGGTTGAAGGGAGAAAGAGATGGAAGAGAGAAAGAGGATGAAGAAAGAAAGAGGTTGAAGAGAGAAAGTGGTTGAAGAGAGAAAGAAGATGAAGATAGAAAGAGGTTGAAGAGAAAAGAAGGATAAAGAGAGAAACAGAATAAAGAAAGAAAAAGAGATTGAGGAGAGAAAGAAGATGAAGAGAGAAAGAGGTTGAAGAGAAAAAGAGGTTGAAGAGAGAAAGAGGTTGAGGAGAGAAAGAGGTTGAAGAGAGAAAGAGGTTGAAGAGATAAAGTGGTTGAAGAGATAAAGTGGTTGAATAGAGAATACCCTAAGAAATAACGAGACTATTTAGCAGATTGTCGACTGTAATGGGATTTAGTGTGAAATGTTTCCCATGATTTTGTACACTATTAATGACTTCATCAACTAAAAAGTTAACTGAATAGTGTAGTTTGCTTGGGTGACATTACTTGTGGTGGTAGTTTTATACTCCACTTTAGTATAGCACTCGGTGCACCACTTTGGTATGGGTAGGCGCTGCACTATATTAATGATATATGATTGTTACTTAATTTAAAAAATTAGGATTATTATTCGCTTTATCAAAGTTTGCATATTTTGTATTTTCAATAATTGTTGTTTTCGTTTTCTCGCATTTTATATAGAGACTAGCTGTACACTTCGGCTTCGCCCTTTGATTTTTTTGGAAGCGGTGCAATGGTTATCCAGCAACTTTTTCAAGCAAGAATTGTAATTTCTCAGAACGTCCGTATTGCTCTGTTGCAACAGCTAAGAGGTCACGTCCATTTTGAAGGAGTCTTTGTCAATGGCTTTAAGTTAAAGGGAAGTCACATTTTTCTTGGGCCTTTTTTGTTTTTGATAGGCGCATTTCAAAGTGGACAAGAAAATGATCTGACAAGCCACGGTCTAAGACATTGAGTTTTGTTATAAGTTCACTTGCATTTGTAACAATCCAGCCGAGAGTATGGTCTTTGGCGTGTTTCGGTCTAAGTTGTGATCCTTTAGCGCATTTTTCAGCGACACCGCGTTCAAGCAAGAATTGTAATTTCTCAGAACGTCCGTATTGCTCTGTTGCAACAGCTAAGAGGTCACGTCCATTTTAAAAGAGTCTTTGTCTATGGCCTTCGAGGGCACCTCTAGAGCGGAGATAGAGTCGGTGAATAAGACTACGTCGTTGGCTGAAGCAACCCCGTTCCTAACTTTTACTTCCGCCATTCCAGTGCCTTGAACATTGCCTTCCAATTCAACCTCGAGGCTGCTTTTCCCGTGGCAGGGTCCCATTAGCACGTCACTTTCCGGGGTGCCAGAGAGTCAGACTACCGCTCCATACCCAGCTCTCACAGTTCCTTCTAGCGCCTGCACAGACACGTCTATGAAGAGGGCTGATACTCCTGCAGGATACAATCATTGATTCATTGATCAGGAAATATCTTAAACTATCGTACAGATCCTCATGAAATTTCGTACACAGGTTCCTTTTACCTTCTAGAATATATTCTAGATGATCACTAAGAACTGGTTTTGACAGATTTGCAACCTAACGACTGCTATTGATAAAAATATACAAGCTTTTATTTTATTTTCGATATTTCCCCCAAAAGGCCGCAGTCTACAAATAAAGAATGTATTAAATATCACAAATTCCTTATTTTTAATATGCCTTTCATCATTTCCACTTCGTTTTAGACGCGGTCTAAATAAAAACAACAACAACCCAATCTTAATGGCATTATTACATTTAGTTTGTAACACTGTCAGAAAACAAAAACACCTAAATTCTTATACTATTGAAAATCTCGACCTATTGTCATTTCGTGACATTCAAAGGCGTTACATATGCGATGTCTGTTGATAACAACCAATTGATATTTATATTTGTATCTAGCGAGAACAAAATACAGAGAGAAATGGGGTCAAGGGGAACTGGAATGTGTACGCAAGACTTTTGGTTGTTGTTGCTTCTCAAGTTAACGGTCCCAGAACTTGAGAGCACGTCAATGTCTGGCACACATTATGAAGCGGGGCTTTCCATATCAAGTCAAAATCTATGTGGGAGAAATTACAATGTGCAATTTTTTTTAAAAAATGGGGGTTCGTGAGAGCAAGAGAGAGAGAGAGAGAGAGAGAGAGAGAGAGAGAGAGAAATGGAAAGAGAGAGAAGATCGTGAAATTTCATTGTAACATATACACTAATTCACGGTTAAAAATGAGATTCAGAGTTGATCGTTAAAATGTGGCTCATATATTAAAATAAAAAATATGAAACAAAATAAGTGGGTGTTCCGTGGTTAACAACATAAAGCCTAGGATGGTAACATATGGATAGGCCGGTGTGTACAGCCAGTATATAATATAGATTATTGTTTTCTATGTTAAGACATCTTTAATGTTGCATTTATCCTCCAAGGATCGTATCAATTAATGGTTAAATTATTTTGGCGAAATTTATTTATTTATTTGTTTGTCCTTTAATTTTTTTTATAAAAGTAAAATTTTCTTGATATCGAAAATATTTAATAATTGTTTCTACTAGTTTACTCCAACATGACAGATAGAGAGTTATGTTCCCTTTGCTGCTATTTATAGGTTAGCTTGAAAACAGCGATATTTTAAAAGAATTTTTTTTTTTTAAGTAAACATAGTACTAAGTTTATATTGAAACATTTCATGACATACTATATCTGAGTTAGATCACTTGTCATTTCATGAACTTGGTCTTCCTTCTCGTACCACGGCAAGCAATTGGAGCTACAAATATTTCTGGAATTTATTTTCTCAGTCAAGTCTCAAGAAATGTTTATAAAAAATACAAACTCTTCAATCAACTATGTTGAAACCTTACTCCCCTCCTTGAAACAATAAGAACATACAAAAATACACACGTCCTGGTCCTACGACCTGTAGTTTAAACAATAAGAACATACAAAAATACACGTCCTAATTCGGTCCTACGACCTGTAGTTTAAACAATAAGAACATACAAAAATACACACGTCCTGGTCCTACGACCTGTAGTTTAAACAATAAGAACATACAAAAATACACGTCCTAATTCGGTCCTACGACCTGTAGTTTAAACAATAAGAACATACAAAAATACACACGTCCTGGTCCTACGACCTGTAGTTTAAACAAATGATTGCAATAGGTAACCATTTAAGAGATGTTGCACGTTTTAACTAAATCGAAAACAAAAACAAAATGAATAAATAAACTGAAAACAAAATTCTAATGAAGATTTATTGAATTAAGCTCTTCTACTTCAACACAGACATTGACTCAAGCACATTCAACGTCACTAAATTACACTCAGAGTCATGCAATACTATTTGAAAATAAATAAAACGGTTTGACTCACGACTTTTATACTTTCATAATTAGAACATAACAAACTATTATAGTTTAAGTTTTTGAAAAAAAATAGATAAAGCTAGTTTGAAAGTTCCTGGCAACTAGTGTTGATGTACAAAAGATGGGCTTTGTTTACTTTTTCCCAAATACTTTTCTTTCCCTATCGTGACTCACAAATCCTTAAAGTGAACGAGCCTTTAAGCTCCTGGCTGTCTACCTGGGACTCTGGAAAATAGCAAATATCATATGCAACTTAGAAAAATATAGACATGACAAAGAAATTATCACATTAACATCAAAGTATCTAGACATGAATAAACAATAATCTCAACAGAAAGACATATTTCCTCAAGACATTATGACTTTATTATCTCGTATTATGGAAGTATAAAACAAATTGTTGAACACCATTCTTTGGTTTGCTTTTAATGCAATTTCTACATTAGGAATTATTAAATTGTATGCTGCCTATAGCTTTTTAGCGGCCCCCGAAAGTGGAAAAGACGTTATTAGTTTTGTGTGGCCTGTCTGTCCATCTGTCCATCCGTCCGTCCGTTCTGATGTATCTGCTACTTTTTTCTTTTCTGAAAGCGTAAAATCTATTTTTTAAATCAATTATGCAAGCAGTTTTTTCATAAAAATACACCATTTTTACAACTATTCACAATTAATAGTAACAAACACTGGAGGCTTTTTAGTAAAGGAGAAACACACTGTTACGATTTCTATAACACATCTATGCAAAGGGGTTTTAGATTTTTGGTCAAACAAATGTTTTTACAATAGTTTTGCTAAGTTATATAAGTTCTGTCTTACTAAATACTACATTTACAAAAAAAAAATGCTAACTTTTTTTTAGATAGGAGAAACTGTTTACTATGCAAATTAGTTGGACATAATTTGAAACAACATTTAATAAGTAGTTTTTCACATTATCGCGTGAACAACAAATACCCCTAATCACAAAACTAAAGGAATTTATTTTTGTTACGGAAATGTTTTTTTCTTGAGGCTTTGAATAAGAGATTGACCCTTTACAAAACAATTAGATCAATTAGATACTTATTATAAGACATCAGTTAGGCCAGGTTCACATCTAACTTCACATTCACTTTCACCTATCCCTTGGTCTACTGGACCGTTGGGGCACCACACAGGATCTGTCAACCTTCTTTCTCCTTTCTTCTCTGTCATTTGCCTTTGATAAACTTTCATTTAGATATTCTTTCTGAAAATATTGAAACCTGCCTTTTTTCCTGCCAGGTTGGACCACTTAGGGGGCCGATTTTGAGTTTCTAATCTAGCTATAAATATTTTGATTGACTTCTCTCATCTTCTGCCTTAATTTAGCACACACTTTTTTTTCCTGCCTTTTATCCATTGAATTTACATTTCTTGACCAATCAAATGCAATCTATTTCTATCTTTTAAATTTATCCGATATTTGGAAAACGTTTCCGCCCACTTGAATTGAGCAAGATTAAAAGTCTCTCACTGCAGACCTCCTACATTCATTGGATCTCTAAGAGGTAGCCTCTTCATATTCCTCCATACTTCGTATTCTATATCTTTGGACCTAGTGGTGAATAAGGGAACAGTGGTTTATATTTTCGGATGGCCGTCTAGGTCTGGATATATCAATAAGTGCATATTCTCTTTCTCTCTATTATGTGCATTTCTGAAAGTCGTAACCTGATTGCGGCTAGAGACACCGACTCGTTCCTGTATTTCCCTTGCACCAGAATTCCTATTAGCCTTTCTGTTAACGCAGCCCTGTTATTCTTTCGCCTGTATTCCTGTGGTAGTCTGTAGTTCAGTTTCTGTCATGAATACGACTTCAAGAGCTCCAGTTCCTGAATTTCCGTTAGTTTCAGCATCTTTGGGAACGACATTTCTAAACCTGCGACTATATACTAGTCTTGGAAGAACTCTTCTTAACTCTGTGGCTGGAGGAAGAAATCCCTACTTCAGCGAACAATGAGTACTAAATTTTACATCTGAAGTTATTTCTCAGCCCCGGCAGCCCACCTCTTCATCGATGATTCTACCCCTTCACCTCTACATCACCCACACCTCGAGGACGTAAAACAGCGTCCAGGACATCCACAGTTCCCAGCTGGAATTGACACCTCCCACGCTGATATTCACGCTAACAGTCTACAGCAGCAAGGCAGAGAGATAAGAATCTTGGAGGACAACCTGTAATGTATGCTGGTGTCATTAAAACCCCTAAGCCTAAAGATAACAATATTAATTTACTATAAATTAATTGATTTTATGTAAAGCGCCCCAGCGACGCTGTCGACGTTATCTATGTAGTTGCATAGTACACATGTTTACATTTTAACAGCGCCGCTTTCATCTATTTTGATGACGTCATTTACATTGATTTTATTTGTGTGCACTAGGAGATCTCCCATAGTCGCTTCGTTATATATTTTTTTAATGTCTTGGCTCCTCTGGTGCATTCACCACAAGTTGTTAGATTGAAGCAAGCTATATTTTGTTCAGCTTTTCAATTTCTCCTTGGATCTGATATTGGATAGCCTTATCGTTGTCCTTGGTAGATATTCTTAAAGGATTATCTTGTGTTTAAGGTGAGTTTTTATTTCATATTGTAAAGTTATTTTTTATTTGGATTCGATCATATTCATATTTTTATAATTAGATAAGAGAATTAGAAGAATCTTTTATTTGTCTTTCTATAGGGTTTTCGTATCAGGACTGAAGTTCTCAGTGTCAGGTTTCAGTCTGAGGTTTCAGGAGTAAAATCGCAAGTCTTAGTTTTAGGTTATAGGACTGAGGTTTTCATCTCAGGTTTTCTGTCTGATGTTTCAAGTTTGAGGTTCGAGTCTGAGGTTCCAGATTGCGGATTGCTATATCCAGACCTGGGTGGTGCTTTGTGAAGTTGTGAGCTTTGATGTTACTATGAACTTATTGATTATTGATCGTCGGTGAGCATTATCTTGGCTGGAAGATAGATCTACTTGTATGGCCAGTTGTTGTCTTGACATATTGTTGTGAACAATATTACTGAACCTTATAAGTTAAGGTGATTATCCGTATATTTAAATACTAATTAAGTATTTATTGTAATCCTATTACAAGTATTGAATTTTCACATCATATTATATATATTTATATTTGATTATCATATCATTGATCATATATTATTTTCATTGTACAAATATTAGATTAAATTCATATTTTGATTTAAATCACCATACACCTGGTTTATTAGTTTATGCACAACTGGGTGTGTATGGTGAGGCTGTCGGGCTGATTTCGGGGGAATAAGTAATATATGTTATAAAGTAATTATAACACACACACATTTGTAATTCACATTGCTTTTAATAACTAAACACATTAATACTTAAAAATTTAATTCAACAAAGACCTGACAGACGCATGGCATTCACATCGACCGATCTTGCTGCCGTTTAAATGTGAGATGATACAATAAACCTACATCTAGATGTATTAACTGTAATTCCTTGAACGAACGTAATCAAAATGAAAATGCGTAAACATACTGAAAACACAAAATTATGTGTTCAAACTATTTATACCATTTTTTCTTACTTAAGACTATATTTTGTGATCACAGCATCAATAAACTCGTCCCAGCGAGACTGCCATATGTCGTAGGCCTCTACTTTCTCCTCGGGCGTCATGGTGCTGTAGCTGTAGAGAGTTCAACAACAATAGAAGCACAGCATTCAAGTAGTACAACTGAGTATTCATTGGCAACAGAAGGGGAGATAAAATGAGCTTAGTTGTCAAAGTACATTTTAAGATGTTAACTTTATTCTCTCATTCTTTCCGATAATCAAATTATATTCAGGCATATACGAAATAATAATAAAAAAAGAATAAAGATTATTAATATTCCTGCAATGGAGTGTGTGTGTGTGTGTTCTATGGTGAAGGTGAGAAGAAGCTACGCGATTGGTTGGTGGCTATGCAATGTGGGCGATGCAACATAGGTGTCACTGTCGTAATCTGTCTAGGCTAGACAAGCCAAGACTGTCAAAGTGAAAAGACATGTTTTTCGTAGCGAGTTAAGTTTAACTAACGAATTCAGTTCGAGGTCACACCAGAACCTTTGTTGAGAAAGTATTCAAATACAAGCCTGTTCTTCCACAATAATACACCCAACATAAAGATTAAGAAATCTTACGTGATTGAGTTGATAGCAAGCTGTTTCAGGAGCCTAAGGTCATCGTGGACTGCACCGAGAGCCATGAAGGTCATATAGAAGTCGTGGGATAGTGGAGTAGACAGCCACACTGGTGGGTCATCAGAGCTGATGACCACTGGGGCTCCGTTAGCAATTAGGTAAGCACCAGGGTGATTACGGAGGTCATTGATAAGACCCAAGACCTGGTAAAAGTAATTTATGACATTGAGTTTTCTCCAAATAAAAGAAGAATACTGAGTGCAATAATTTTACAAAGCCAAAACAGTTCTATACAAACTATTCTGTGGATTAAAACGCTTTTAAGTCAAATTTTTTATCTTAAAAATGTTAAGATTATGGAAAGTCAAGATAAATTACAGTTGACTCTTCATAGCCTGATGGCTACGGGACTGTATGATATCTGCTAACATAAAGCGAGATCGTAAATGTCATCTGACAGTCTTTCGTACTATAAGTTTGGGGTTTTCATGTTTATTACTTGGGCAACCATTTCTGATACATTTTTGTAGTTCTACTCCTATTGAGAAAACAAGTTCAACTTTCAGGCCTTGTGATTTATAGAGCAGATGTTGTAAAAGTCATCTGTTTCTTTGACCCAAGATTAAGGAGGTGCCACGAGGCCAGCACAATGACCAACCGCATTAACTTTTCCTTAACTAATGTCAGGTACCCATTACAGCTGGGTGGACTTAGTGGCGCCCAAAGATCCCGAAATTTAAAATCCAAGTCGTCACCAGGATTCGATCCCGGCACCTCGGATTGGAAAACAAGCGCTTCACCGCTCAGCCACAGCCCTACTTTACTTCAATAGCTTTTATTTGAAAAATGTTTTAAAGATCCTTTTAGATATATGCCTACAAATGGCAAAGCTTTGGCAAAGAAGCTGATCTGAAAGAGATTAACATCTGAACAAAAGTAGATCAATATTTACTTTTTCCACAGAATCCTTTAACTTGTACTATAATTCATAATACAGCATGTGAACTAACTTGCTATATAATATGTGATATATCACTATGTGAACTAACTTGCTCTATAATATGTCATTTATCACTATGTGAACTAACTTGCTATATAGTATGTGATATATCACTATAACAAAAGTTTTCGAGTTATTGAGAACGTATAATATTTGTAAACAACGGTTTTATCAAGGGGAAGCAAAATATGTAGGTCACAGTTGGGTCTGTCTAGATTTCTTCGTAAGTCTCTTAGCTCGTTCCGCGTGCACCAAGTCTGCCTGTTGTCTACCTCAGTACCTGGTTCGAGATAGGGTTCAGCTCGACGGCGATTTGATTCTTCAACACGGCCTCCATGACCTTCGGATGGTGATACACTGCGTAGCCGTGACCAATACGAGTAGCGTTCATCAGCACTGAGTCCACCAAGTTCAAATCTACCCACTGGGTCCAGTCTGTAACAGAAACAAGGGTCAAGGTTATTTTCTGAAGTAAGCATATACGTTCCATTGATTTTTTCAAGACATTAGGACATCAATTTGATTCTAAATATTCTTTCCCAATAAAAAAAATTATGATTAACATAATTTTCTTTTTTTTTCTTCTATAATTTAAAGTTTTTTTTATTCTAAATGATTATTTTTAGCAATAGGGAAAATCGAAAAAAAACAGAATATTAGCGAAAAACTAGAATAGTTAAAATATTAAGTTTGAAAAAACAACAAATTTAAAGCACCTTCTTAAATGTGAATTCATAAAAATTCTGAATATTCCAAGATCCCAGAAAATGGCATTTTAAAGTTACCCAGATCAAGTTAAAGCAAGAAAGACAACTTGATGCCTATTTTGATTTTGAAAATCACAAAATTCACTTGAAAAATCAATGATGAAAATGTTTGTGTTAAACTTTGATTCCAACTTTAAAACTTCTATGGTAGAGTTGAGGAAGTGATCCTACCAATGGAAATAAGATGCAACTGAAAGATCTTAGGTGTCACTTACAACACCGAATCACAAATAAACAGATAAGAAACCGGATTTATATTCACATAAACATAAAGTCTGTGAATGTAGATCCTTCACATAAGCATAAAGTCTGTGAATGTAGATCCTTCACATAAACATAAAGTCTGTGAATGTAGATCCTTCACATAAACATAAAGTCTGTGAATGTAGATCCTTCACATAAACATAAAGTCTGTGAATGTAGATCCTTCACATAAACATAAAGTCTGTGAATGTAGATCCTTCACATAAACATAAAGTCTGTGAATGTAGATCCTTCACATAAACATAAAGTCTGTGAATGTAGATCCTTCACATAAACATAAAGTCTGTGAATGTAGCTCCTTCACATAAACATAAAGTCTGTGAATGTAGATCCTTCACATAAACATAAAGTCTGTGAATGTAGATCGTCAAAATGACGTAACCACTACAAATATCAATAGTTACTATCCACGTATGCCCGCGAAAACTTCAATCGCAGGAATGAAGATTTTACCTGCTGTTTATTCATCTTTTTGTTGCGGCGACAGATTGTGTAATACAATTGTGAGAATCTCCTACCTCTTTAAAACAACCTGTTTAAGACCCACCTGTTTCTCCGGAGTGAAAGAAGAATGGAGCACGTGACTGGCCATCCTCTTCACTTAACAGTTCATTGGCAAACTCGACGGTCCAGTGGGTGTTGTCCTCCTGTTGGAGCAGGTCGAACCCTTTGATCAGGTCAGGGTACTTTTTCATTAACTCCACCGTCTTGTTAACGTTATAGGCCTGGGTGGATGCCCCCCTGAAAACATTTGATTTGATGACAAACTTGTGAAACAAAACGCAATAATAATTGGCGCTAAAGCATGATTGTAATCATATGTAACACAGTGGTCAATATTTGAGAGGAGAAAAAAACAACCGATGCGAAGTTTTAGGAACAGCTTAGACAGAATGTTTGATTTCAACAGATCGTTGATGGGAATCTTATCATTTGAGTCTTAAGAAGCGTAGTCTGAACTAGACATTCTTTAATCTGGTTATGAGGGTCATTGCCCGCCGACCTTCACACTTGGTGTTCTCCGGAGCCTTCAACCGCTCCAGGCCTACTCCTGCACGCTCGACTGGGGCAAAGCTTTGCTGGTCGGTGTTTGGTAAGGCACTGGGCCCTGTCTCACTTTACACTCTCATCTAAAATTCTTATTGTGTCAGCAGATGCTAAGAGCATGTCATGGAAACTATATGAGGATGGTGACATTTAAAACTCAGTTCAACTCTGACGGTATCAGAGAGGATCTTCTGCTGAACTGACTCGTTGATTAAAACCCATCCACATGAATGAATGGTTGAGTTTTAAACTTCCCCAGGTCGTAGGGTTTAGCCTGGGGCTTTCGTGAGACGGCATTTTAATCACTCAAGACATAACTTGGAAATTGATTGAAGCATTTTGACCAATCAGTGGGTTGGTTTAGTTACAGTTATGATATTACAAAATACAAAACTTTACGTAAATAAAAATTTAAAGTGCAACACATTCAGAATAATATACTTTTGGAATCTTTTTATCTCAGAATTTCAAAGCTATTTACCTGCGTCCAGCTATAATAATTTTGACGCCTATAAAATCTGGATACTCCGCTTTGAATTGGTCCACAATGTCTAGTACTAGCTCCAAATAAGCCTCGGTAGCGTCATTCCCATTAGCGTCAGACTAAAGATATGAAAGATAGCAATTCCTTTAGATCATTACAAACATTATCTGTCTATCTATTGCGTCTTTGTTGACATGTCTAGATCTAGACTTTGTTGACATGCCTAGATCAAGATCTTTGTTGACATGCCTAGATCTAGATCTTTGTTGACATGTCTTGATCTAGATCTTTGTTGACATGTCTTGATCTAGATCTTTGTTGACATGTCTAGATCTAGATCTTTGTTGACATGTCTAGATCTATATCTTTGTTGACATGTCTGGATCCAGATCTTTGTTGACATGTCTAGATCTAGATCTTTGTTGTTTCTAACTTTTAGTTGTTGTTTTTTTTTTACGTTTCTATCTGTCCATAAATAGTTTGTGTAATTTTATGTCTTTTTTAGCGGCTTCCGTAAGGGGAAAACCCGCTATTAGGTTTGTGCAAAATGTCCGTCTGTCC
This sequence comes from Biomphalaria sudanica, assembly GCA_036873155.1. Classification (NCBI taxonomy): domain Eukaryota; kingdom Metazoa; phylum Mollusca; class Gastropoda; family Planorbidae; genus Biomphalaria; species Biomphalaria sudanica. The sequence continues at coordinate 221,992 of JAZGLO010006649.1, forward strand.
GTCTGTCACACTCAGATCTCGAAAACTAGAAGAGATATAAAAAATATTATTTCACCATGCGATGCGCTTGAAAAGTTTAGGTTCAAAGGCTACTTTTGGTTTTCTAAAAGCAAATCGTTTAGTTTATAAAATTAATTATGCAGGCTATTTTTTCATAGAAAACCCACCAATTCTAAAACAAATACCTACATGTAAGGGAGGAAATGTTATAGTATGTTAACAAAGAATGGCAATGTCCGTGTACGTTAAGTATCACTTAGTCGAATATATTTATAAAATGTACAAGAAATGTTCACAACAAATATAAATATTAGTTAAAAACAAAAATTCTGGTCAACTAGCTGTTAAAATTAAATTAAAACATTTATGTTTGTTTATAAAGGCTAAGAATGCATTTTATATGTAAATATCACGCACATTTTTTAAAATGGACATTATATGCAGCGACTTTCTTGCAGTAGCGTAACGCCGCGGTATGATATAGTATTAAACTAATTCCTTAAAATTTTTTAATTAATCAGATTTTATTTATTTTTTGTTTAGTGCCCCATCAGAATAAAAGCCGCTTATTTGTGTGCGTTTTGTCTGTTATATGTCCGTCACGTTTAGATTTAAAAAAAAACAACAATACACTATAAGCTATTGAAAATCTGATTTAACATTTAATGTTCCTTCCGAAACATCTCTGTAGTTTTTAGTATCTGTAATAGATAGTTCCGGATGGTTTTGTGAAAACAAGTTAATGTCAGTGTCTGTTTGCTCTTCTAATTTGTATTATATTTAATTTCATTGCTTAAACGTTGAAAACACTTGATCAATCATATGTTGTTCTGTTTTCTTAATGTAAATAGCATATAAATGCTAAATGAAAATCTCTATACTGACTTATATTTCATTAACTATAAAGTTGTTCCGGAAATTGTTATATAAAAATAAATTATGTGAAATGATTGTTGGAAATCACATCATTGACTTACATTACACTTATATTCTTTTACAATACGTCACTATAGTTTAATTATCGATATCAAATCGTTCCGTATTTTCAACTTAAATCAAATGCATGTCAAATGACTTTTTTTTTTTAAACTAAAAACTATCTACAATAGGTTGCTCAGGATTTTAAAATAAGAAAGTAATTTACTAATTTACTACTAAAAGTAATTTACTAGAAACGATTATTGAAAATCATTTTTAGTGGCCGCGTGTTTTGAATAAGAAATCGACTTACATAACATTAATAATCTTACAAATCGTCGCCAAAATTTTCCGAATTTTATTGGAAAAATCTTTAAACGCCAAATAACTGTTTGAAATCCCTTCTGTAATAATTCAAACAAATAATCTTCTTCTCATTTACAATAATTTGTCGTTCCGGATTTTTTATGAACTATTTTTTTTTACTCTATTTATTTAAAATCGCACTTCTATCTTACATTACATTTAATTTTCTAGCTTAAACGTTACGAAATCTAATTCTATCTTAATATTATGTTCCGGATTTTTTAAATTTTTAAGGAAAACAACTTCCTAACACCAAAGTATGGTATGATATTAGTATTTGTATACTAGATCATCCCAAAAAATGAATTCACGGTATTTGATTTATCTTAGATTCTCTGTCTCTCTCTCTCTCTCTGTCTCTCTCTCTCTCTCTCTCTCTCTATATATATATATATATATATATATATATATATATATATATATATATATATATATATATTATTTCTATGTTTTGGAAGGAAAATTAAAGGTTAACCAGATTTCAATAGCTTTTAGTCTTCTTTTGTTCGATATAAATATGACGGACAGACGAACTGACAGACAAAACGCACAACAAATGCAGATTTTATCCTAATATATATATATATATATATATATATATATATATATATATATATATATATATATATATATATATATATATATATGTCAAATATCTTTAAATGAAATAAGAACTCAGTTTCCTTCATATCTATGTACCCTCGTTAGCTCTCCCTCTCTCGTGTTAGTCAAACTATATAAAAGGCCGAGTGACGTCATGTTTTTTTTCTAATCTAGATTTTTCCCACTAGATCTAGATTTTTAAAAAACTAAATCTAGATTTTAAAAAAACTAAATCTAGATTTTTAACACTAGATCTATATTTTTTTACAATAAATCTAGATTTATATTCTAATTAAAATCATTGTAGATCTAGAATATCTAGGTCTATTTAAGAATTAGATAAACTAGATCAAGATCTAAAATTTTAATTTCTAGATCAAAATCTATACTTTTAAAGTGTAGAGTTTGATTTCCATATGTCTAGATCTATATTGCAATGTTATAAAATATTTAAACTAATCTACTATTTTTAAAAATATATATATATATCTTAAGAGTGCTAAATCAGAAGTTTAGTTTAGGTAAATCTACATCCTTATCCTAGTTCCATTTAAATGAAAATGCCTATAGCTTTTTTTTTTGGTAACTGCGCTGGGAAATCGAGCAGACGTTGTCGAAGTACAAGCTCGAACCCTGTTCTCTTATATTTTTTTAAATTTACAAAACAATGCCTAAAGATTTTCTAAAGTCGCTCGTCTGACATATTTTACATATTCGGTTGTTGTCATGCCGTGTAATATATTTTTTATCAATAATTGGCTATTAGTTTTTTATTAAGTTGACACCAAGGGCTAGTCGTGTGCTTAGCGGACTGGCCTGATTATTTAAACGGTCCCAGGTTCATAACTGCTCGCTGACATCACCGTCGTTCAGCGGAAGGTTTGATTTATATTTATGATTTATATTATCTTTAAATTAGAAGGAAAATCCGAAACCTGTAAAATATTTAACAGAAAGTTACATTTTTCTTGTGCCAAATGAGTCTTTAAAACATAATAACTTTGACAATCAAAGCAAAATCATGTCTTGAATATTCCTTGCAAATAGGTTGATCCTTTAGGGATCTGACGTGGGCCGCCTCTGAGTTTGTGTGATAACGCAAACTCTCTTTGTTATCTTATTAGAAATAATATTTATAGATATTTATAAAATATACTCATATGTAAACACGAGAATGGTTTAGTAAAGAACCCAAATTTCCAAATGAAGATCTCAGGGTACCAGTGAATGCTGTGATTTGTACATTCAAGAATATTAATAAACACAACTGTATGTACTCTTACACCGAGTTTCTCTTGACCACATGATGACTACTACCTTGTTTATTTTTACGGGAACAATTGTTTTATAAGGCCTCAGCACTGACCTACGACGTCACAGGTCGCGATGCCAGATGAGCTACTGGTCTAAACTGCCCACAGGTTGCAACGTCGCTTGTCAATGCTGAGGCCTACTGTAACGATAGTCTCGATTTCTATATGGCGTTCATGATGGAGTTACGTACCTTAGTTCCCGTTTTCATCTCGATGTACTGGACACCATCGTCGTAAAACTCTCGAATCCCTTGCTCCAAGTACCTCCTGTAAATAAGGACAACATGATGTGGACATACAACAGCGACAACATCTATGAATGAATCGAACTTCTAAACCTTTTTTTCCTTACGTTTGTATTAAGATGTGGTCAAGTTAAATCTTGAATTTAACTAAATTTCTTAAGTGGCCAAGCGTATAATTTATCATCAAACGCTCCACAAGTAGATCCCCCCTCCCACTATATGAAATTCTGTTCATTTCCGTTCACCAGACATTGATTAAATAACGATCTACTATTCATTCTTAACTGTTCTGAAAGAGAAACTTTGATCAAGCAACATTCGACCCTACTAAGGGACGGCTAGAATTAGAGGGTTTGTTCCGAGCCCACAACACGTGACCAGCCTGTCATTCACCAATGAACCTTTCATTTAATAAATGTACAAGAAATGTTCACAACAAATATAAATATAAGTTAAAGGTGTTTTTTCTGGTCAACTAGCTGCTAAAATTAAAAGAAAACATTTATATTTGTTTATAAAGGCTAAGAATGCACTTTGTATGTAAATATCAAGTACATTTTTTAAAATGCTTTTTATGCAGCGCCTTTCGTGCATTAGCGTAACGCTAATTCCTTTAAAAAAATGTAAATAATTAGATTAAAATTTTTTTTGTTTAGTGCCCCCATCAGGATAAAAGCCGGCCCTATTTTTTGTGTTTTGTTTTTTGGTCGGTATGTCCGTCACGTTTCTATAAACAACAACAACAACAACAACAACAACAACAATAAACGCTCTTGAAAATCTGATTTAACCTTTAATTTTCCTTCCGAAACATCTCAATAGTTTTAAGTATCCACAATAGATTGTTCCGGATGTTTTTGTGAAAAAACAAATCAATGTCAACGAATGTTTGTTTGCTCTTCTAACTTATATTGCATGTAATTTCCGTGTAATTTTTAATGTAAATAGCATAGAACTGCTAAATGAAAATCTCTATACAGACTTATATTGCATTGACAATAAAGTTGTTCCGGATATTATTTTATAAAAAATAAATCATTTCAAATTATTGTTTAAAATCTCGTAATTGACTAATATTACACTTATATTCTTGGACTATACGTCACTATAGTTTAATTATCAATGTCAAATTGTTCTGTATTTTCAACATAAAACAAATTTATTTTAAATGACTTTCTTTTTTAAAAAATATTGATAATAGGTTGTTCGGCATTTTAAAATAAGAAAGTGATTTTTTTTTACAGTAAATAACGCTGAAAAATCTTGGGAAAATGTCACGCATCATTGCTGTCTACTGGACGGAGTCAGTTTCAATGTTTTTGTAATACGAGCCATGCCAAAATTGGCCTTATAAAATTAATAATTACAACTGACCAGCAAAAAAAAAAACTCACTTTCAGCTAAGTTTCAAATATAGCAGTAATCTCAGTCAGTCATTTCAGTCAGTCGTGTCAGTCATATCCATTCAGTCAGTCATGTCAATGTCAGTTAGTCATGTCATGTCAGTCAGTCAGTTATGCTAATTAGTCAGTCATGGCAGTCAGTCATATCAGTCAGTCATGCCAGTCAGTCATGCCAGTCAGTCATGTCATTTAGTCAGTCATGTCAGTCATGTCATGTCGGTCAGTCAGTCATGTCAGTCAGCTCTACAAAGTCGTTTAGTTTAACGATGTGTGTTATAATTATTTACTGGGATTTCTAAAAGGCTTCATTGATACGAATTTACTTTTGTTATTCTGAGAATTCAGGTAGAGGGGATTAAAATGTTCATCCTCCAATTATCTCCCTGTGTGTACATATGAGTATGTAGAGGGACATGAAACAGACCAGACGCTGTAGAAACTGTGTGAGTTGAATACTACATTACTGTCAAATAGGAATAGAAAACAAAACTTTCTTAATTGAAGCAGTGATGCAAGTCAAAACTCCAAAGGGAATATTTCATAATTCAAACTATTGACAACATACATTAAGCACATAATGTCAACATACTAGCACAGCGGTTCTCAACCTTTTGTTCTCGGCGACCCCTATCTACAAACCTCCAGTCTGCCGCGACCCCCCCCCACCCCGCATACACACACAGCAATAGAAGAGTAGACAAAAACAATCCATTTTTTCAATGGTATTTGGCGACCCCTGGCAAATCGTCAATCGATCCCCAAGGGGGTCGCGACCCACAGGTTGAGAACCCCTCTACTAGCAGCAATGGTTGTTACCTCAAATTTCCTGGGGGTGCCACGAGACCTTTCAGCGAGGAGAAGTAAGTCTCAAACTTGCCCCAGACATCGTTAACTGAAGGGTAGGCTTGAAATGGGTCTTCCACCCAGATGGATGTATCGATGATAAGCCTATGGGAAAGAAACATCAGGATAAAGAGACATCAAGTTGTAGACAGAGACATCATGTAAAAGACATAGACATCAGGTTATAGACAGAGATATCATGTAATAGACAGAGACATCAGGTTATAGACAGTGACGTCAGGTTACAGATAAAGACGTCAGGTTATAGACAGAAACATCAGGTTACAGATAGAGACATCAGGTTATAGATAGAGACATCAGGTTATAGACAGAGACATCAGGTTATAGACAGAGACATCAGGTTATAGATAGAGACATCAGGTTATAGACAGAGACATCAGGTTATAGACAGAGACATCAGGTTATAGAGACATCAGGTTATAGACAGAGACATCAGGTTATGGACAGAGTGTACATTAAGAAAATTGATCACGTTTTGGAAACGATTTGTTGACGCAATCTGTATTTCCACATTGTTTATTTTGTTCATTCATTTGTTCTAGAACGATGACTGAATTTAAAAAAATGATAATAACCTTTATTTTGTTACACATTAACAATAAGCAGCTATTAATATAAGATTGCGAGATATGCAATTTGTATTTCGAATATAGTCAAAGTCTCTGTTTACATTTGTTAAGGACACATAAGTTTGAGACACATGCGTGAAAAGTCCATGAATGTTTGCTATAAGCAACTTTTTATTTGTTAGTAGATGAGATAAATGTATCATGACAAATGTCACAGTACTCTTATCAAATGTCATCAGTTTAGTGTATTTTAATGTCATCAGAGTATACAATTATCTTTTTTTTTCTCTACTTACTGCTCGTCAAACTCGTCTGGATCGTTCGCTGCTGACCTCAGTTCATCCATGGACTGCCAATCTATAAATAGAAATAAAATTTAGGTTACCCTAACCAAAGAGTGCTAAATGATGTGCTTATAGCTTTACAAACGCACCCCCACTTTTATATCATCAAGATGTGTGACTTAGGTCGAGGCCATTCGTCAAAGAAGGCCTGAACACTTACCTGCAGCGTTACAACCTGTTGGCAGCTTAGACCAATAGCTCGTCTGTACGAGCAATGTGAAGTTTACGGTTGTTGTTTTTTTTTTATCTCACTAGCATTAAAACAACAAACTTCGCGTTTTGGGTATCTAGCTCTACCTAAGATGAACTTCGATTAGTGACAAGACAGGGAGACCTAGGTCTCCCGTAGTGCCCTGGTAAGGAACTCTGCTGTGTGGCGCAGTGCTTCATAGCTTCCATACAAAACTGGATACGTCTCCCCGCAGCTGCGGGCACTCTTGCAAGACGTGCATCACCGTCTCTTCTGATTCACCGCAGTGTCGGCAACGGGCATCAAAATTTGGCCGGAACCGGGCAAAATAGGAAGGTCTACCAGATTGCCAACCCTGTGGTCTTTCACGCAGTCTTACTTCTAAATACCTGTCTGTAGTCGCTGAATGAACTCTTTATGTTGTATGTTGTATTTGTGTGTATTTTTCTGTTGTGTTGTCTTTATATGAGAAACGAGTCCTTGTAATCACAACAAATTTCCGTAAGGATCAATAAAGCAGTCTCAGTCTTAGTCTTAGTCTTAGTCTTAGTCTTAGTCTTAGTCTTAGTCTTAGTCTTAGTCTTAGTCTTAAATGTTTTGTTTCTCATACTTTCTCTTGACAACTTTGTGTTTCGGTCCTTCTATTTGAAATGTTGTATTGCTCTAAAGAGTTTCTTGGACTAGTCCGTTTCGTTTCTTTGAATAAAAAGTATTGGGCCGGAAGTGGCTTTTTTTCCTTATATATCTTTGTATTTTTCAGTTCTCTCTTTAAATTAAACTGACATTATTATGCTCTAATTTTAAGTGTGCCTGATACAGAAAAAAATTCTGCACAAAAATACGCGTAGTTGGGATCAAACCCGATAGAGGCTATAAAAATAAAAGACCTCAAAACTAGCGCGTTAAACTACACATTTACAGTACTTTATTTGATGAATATTTTACCCAAGATCTGTGTTGTTTTTTTTAGGACTAGCTTATTTCAAGTACCCGGCATTTTCCGATACACAATTTCATACACAAAATAATTGTTGAAAAAATTGTAGTGATTTTAAACTTTAAATGATTAGTTAAAAATGTGTTACTCTAATCAGTTTTGAATATTAGTTTGTTATGAATGTCACTGTCTATTTTGTGTCTATTCTAGTTTCTTAAATTTTTCTTGAAAAAAGGGTTATTCTCCAAATGGGTATACCTGATTTCTCCAAGCAGCCTTTGTAAAATATTGGTCCTAAATATTGCTATGTTCATAAATTAAAAATCGCATGGCTGTATTATGATGAATGTACGTGTTAGTCCAATATATTATATATTACTAGGTAACTAACTAAAAATAACTGTATAAATAGACGTAAGTTTCATTTTTTCTGTTAGACAAAGTCATATGGCAAATTTTTGTTTATACCCTTATTCTGAAAAGTAATAATAAATAGAATTATACTGTAAAAATAATCACTAAGTATTTTTTTTTATAGTTTTAATAGTTTTGAAAGTCTGATAAGATTACAAAGAGAGTTTATGTTTTTGTAAATGTACACAAGGTACATTATGAGTCAGACCATCTCTTCTAATTGTTTAGAAATGAGTGTAAAAATGTAGGCTTCGATATTTTTTAGCCTGAAACTTCAAACTACTAATATATTGCCTCTTCCATAAAATTTTGTATTTAAAAAATAAATTTATCCAATGCTCGAAATCCGGCTTAGTATACTTAGGCCCTATTTAAATCGATCCGGTATCAATGTATTAAGTAGCAATAACTCCGCAAAAAAAGAATTAAATGAAAGAAGATTGAGATGTACATATATTTTTGTTACGGTACTCATCGGTACGGGGTACCGGCACCTTTTTTTCAATGTCGGGAAAAATGATTACTTTTCTTGTATTTCAACGTTAATTGTTAATTTATTATTAGTTGAAAGTTAGGCAATCTATCACTGAGTACCGGCACCTATTTTTTTTTTAAATCACTTTTTATATGTATACTTTGTATACTGCTTACTTTCAGCCGACATGCCGTATTATTAACAACACCTATATGTGAAAGTCTCAATCATCTAGAGTCTTAGACAGTCATTATTTTAGACTAGATTTAAGAACAGTCTAGACCTAGATCTAGTAGGCCTATTACAATTTTAAAAAAATCAGTCATTAGATATCAATAGCAGTTTTATTATTAGGTCTAGGCATTAAAAAGTAAATCTATTAATAAACTATAATAGATCTAATCATCTAAATCTAAGTAGGCCTACTAACTTTATAAATAAGTAGAAGTATTATAATGAATATTGTATAGATCTAGATTGACTAGATAATAGATAGATCTATAGATAGATCTCTAGTCTAGTAGATTAAGTATAGAGTATAGTAAATGTATTACAGTATTATTAGATCTATGTCATATGTCTATATCTAATAATCTAATAAATAATAAACTTTAGTCTTTAGTAATATCTAGAATTTATTCTAATAATAACTGACTATAGGCATAGCATAGGCTAGACTCGGCAATTAAGTCTCAAGATAGAATCTATACTATTACTAGATCTATTCGATTTTTATATATAGATCTAGACTACAATTTTATTAAAGATCTACATATACTAATGGAGATATGATATGCGGTGTTAGCTAATAGTAACGAACCTGGTTTTTTTAAACTCTAATACTTGGTATGTAGTAGTAAATCAGCACCTACCTAAATAAATCGTAACTAGAAATAAAAAAATCTATATTTATCGTAGTATATATAGGTCTGTGGTTGTAAATTGTATAGCCTTCGTAACTTCTTCTATAGAGAAATGACTTTTGTAATTTCTTTTACAGAAAAATTGGGCTATTCGCGTCTGACACATATATCATTTTTATGTTCAGCAATAAACCCTTTTGTATATAAACTCGCCATTTTCCTGACGTGTATCTGAAAGCGTGCACTTTCTATATTAAACTCCTTATCTCTTAGAGGCGTATCTAAGAACTTGTACTTCTGCAGTATACTTACCACCTCCAGGAGGCGTGTCTGAGAACTTGTACTTTCTCGTAGGGTATCTGCCAGGCTCTACACGTGTATACAAGTTAGGCAAGTGTGTCAGAGTCTTGATGACCCAGTCCAATGACGTCATGGCCGAGTCGTGTAGATGAAGTACACCACCTGGAGTTCAAGACCATACAAATACAATGAAAGACTGGTCATCGGTCATAAAATAAGTTTGTAAGAGACTGGTCATCGGTCATAAAATAAGTTTGTAAGAGACTGGTCATCGGTCATAAAATAGGTCTGTAAGAGTCTGGTCATCGGATATAAAATAAGTCTGTAAGAGTCTGGTCATCAGTCACTCGGCAATTATAGTACCACCTCATCGTGGTTGTCGGGTGAACACTCCGCTCTATTGGAGTGGCTAAGAGTACTGGTTGCTTGCCGCTGATGAATGAGCAGCCGGCAAGTGTAAAAGGAAACAAAGGGGTTATGTCCAGCCTCCCCCTTGTGGGGCCCCGAGGCAACGGTGAGTAAGAGACCTAGCGGGATCTCCGAAAAGCGAACAGCGCTGGACACCAACTCGAGGGTTGGTCGGGTTCTCCTGGGACTCGGCCGATTCGCGGGTCTCTCTTTGGGCAAAGACTGGACTGACTGGCGCGGCCTTAGCGGGCTGCGTCGGGCGGACTGGTTGGCGTCCACGAGCTAGGCTCTATCTAGCCCGTCCCCTGTGAGGTAGTAGAGGAACGCGCTTCCCAATAAGCAGTTTCGATACTGGGGATATCGAGCAATCCTCACACAACCACTCCTCTCGTAAGCGAGCTCTTGCCATACGGAGGTGGTGACCAGTGGTGCGGACTTCCCGCACCCTAAGATCCCGGACCCTCTTGCAGGCCCTGTGTACACTACTTTTTAATCGGCAATAACTAAGGCCGCCAACGGTCTTCGACTTCTATGCAAAGATGAATATTACACAACAAACCAGAAAACCTGGGTACGAGCAGACCCAAACAGTCTCCTTCGCGCGGGTAGTGGGCGGCAGGCCCGACAACGAAAAATCCTCTACTACTCGCCCCGTGGTTCCGATCCGGCGGAACCTATCGAACCACGATAAATTATCGAAGGTTCCCCCTCTCAGGAAAAAGCCCTCTTCCCAGGCTACACTGCATTCGTTCTTCCTTCAGAAGAACGGTAGCCAAGATGTGGCTAGCCAACCACACCAACCTGGTGATCATGTCCCGCACCAGGCCAAACCAACTATTACCATCCAAAAGGCCCAACCTCCAAAACACCAACCATTACAACGGTTTGTCGCTTCCAGTCCTAAACCCTTAGGGAGCGATAAACTTAGCCAGATAAAGATACTTCAGCTCAATATCTGTGGATTGATACCCAAAATATTAGAGCTCACAAAACTCCTCCACGAGAGGGCAATAGACATCGCGCTCTTGCAGGAGACTCTGGTAGGCAAGAAACGAAGTAACCACATCAACGGCTACACGGCTTATAAATGTAAATGCAATGAGTGCCGTGGAATCATCACGTATGTCAGAAACGGCATGACAGTTTCTCAAAATCCTGGCCCTTAAAGCGGGCGTACCGACGCCATTTCGCTGGATATTTTTAAAAGCTGGCAGAAAAGTCACGGTAATAAACTGCTCTAACCCGCCAAAACATGAACTTGCCATTAACCTCGGCAATAAAAATATTCTTTATAAAACTCTATTAGCTGGGGACCTAAATGCCAAGTCTCCTGCATGGGGCTATGACACAACCGACTCCTCGGGCCAAAAAGTCCAAGAAATTCTCAACACTACGAACTTATTTTGCCTGCAAAATAAACATAGCCCGCCAACCCTCCTACACACTGGCATAGGGTGTCTATCGAGACCTGATCTGACTCTAATCTCTGCAGATCTAGAGGGGAAAACCACAATTAATGTGCTTGAGGATGTTGGAAGTAATCATAGGTCCATTGAAATCACTATTGCTCTCTCAGAGGCCAGGGGTTGTAGCCACTAAACGGCCCAAGAAATGGAGCTACACTAAGGCTGACTGGCCAGCATACGGGCGGCTGTCGACTCCGCCCTGTCGTGTATCGCGGTGGAGGAAGGGACAGTCGACTCCAAATACGGCGAAATCACTGCAGCGATTTTGGGTGCGGCTAGGAAGCATATCTCGCGGACCTATCCCGGCATACGGCAAATACCCGCCTGGTCCCGAGAATTAGATCGAATAGTCAGGGCCAGGAACGGGCAAGGCGCAGAGCACAAAGAAAGGGGACACCCGAATGCCGCAGGGAGTTCAATGCATTATGCCGGAAGGCCAGCTAGGTGGCCCAACGTGTACGGGCGGACCACTGGAGGGATGCCTGTGCTGGGCTGGATCTTCGGGATACTTCCAAATCCTGGCGTCTTCTTCGCAATCTTGAGGCCAAAGATTCGGCGCGTACAGCCACCCCATTATTGTCACCCAGTGGGGATCGAGTGGCAAAAGATCAAAAAATGGCCGACTTGCTTAATAAATATTTCGCTTCGATAAGCAAGTCCGAAAAAAAGACAGCCACATCTATAGCCCTCAACAAGGAGCGTAAAAGACTCGAGAGGGAGCCGGATGGGTCGAAAGACCTGGACACGTGCAATGCGCCCTTCTGCCGTGCTGAGCTGGACAGAGCGATAACTAAGTGTAAAAACAGAAAAGCTCCGGGTCCAGACAAGGTTACTCCTGAGAGGGTAAAACACCTCGGGGGTATTGCGAAAGACAAACTCCTTGAGTTTGCGAATCGGACCTGGGTAGAGTCCAGACTACCCAGGGCCTGGCGCTGTGCTACCATTGTTCCAATACTAAAAAAGGGCAAAGACGCGACTAACGTGGAGTCCTACAGACCCATATCCCTGACCTCCACTATCGGCAAGATAGTAGAACGGATGGTCAGCGAGCGGCTCATGTGGACCTTTGAGAGTGCCGGTATCTTAGCGCCAGAGCAGGCTGGCTTTAGGGCAGGCTTGAGCCCGATCGACCAGGTCACAGTATTCATGTAGGAGGTGGCCGATGGGTTCCAGAGGGCCGAGAGCACATATGCAGTATTTATAGACCTAAAACAGGCTCATTACCGGATGTGGAAGCAAGGCCTCTATCTGAAACTTAGAGCCATGGGCGTACACGTTCGGACCTATAATGCCGTGGCTGACGCTCTAGCTCGAGAAGGAGCGCTGGCCGTGCCCACTTTCGAATCACCAAGTACGTTTAAACAGGCTACCACAGTTATACGAGAGTGGGTACATAAAAAGTGGTTGAAATCCTGGGATGACTCCAACACTGCCAGGGGAGTCTGGCAGCACATGTGTCGCCCAGATCGAGAGGACCCGTGGTGGAGGCTAAAAAGGTCGGAACAAACAACAATAGCACAGTGGCGCACGGGACACTGCCCAATAGGTGCGTACTTCGCCCGGTTCCGACCAAATTTTGATGCCCGTTGCCGACACTGCAGGGAATCAGAAGAGACGGTGGCGCACGTCTTGCAAGAGTGTCCGCAGCTCCGCGAGCTGCGGGAAGACGTATCCAATGGTTCACTATGTTTGTATGGAAGCTATGAGGCACTACGCCAAACAGCAGAGTTCCTTACCAGGGCACTACGGGAGTCCTAGGTCTCCCTGCCTTGTCACCAATTGGAGTTCATCTCAGGTTATCAGTCATAAAATAAGTCTGTAAGAGACTGGTCATTGGTCATAAAATAAGTCTGTAAGACACTGGTTATCAGTCATAAAATAAGTCTGTAAGAGACTGGTCATCGGTCATAAAATAAGTCTGTAAGACACTGGTTATCAGTCATAAAATAAGTCTGTAAGAGACTGGTCATCGGTCATAAAATAAGTTTGTAAGAGACTGGTCATCGGTCATAAAATAAGTCTGTAAGAGACTGGTCATCAGTCAAAAAATAAGTCTGTAAGAGACTGGTCATCGGTCATAAAATAAGTCTGTAAGTGATGGTCATCGGTCATTTCCGAGCAAGGTGTTTTCAATTGTTCGTTATATATACAAACCTAAAACATTTTATTTTGCGTTTCTTTGAATGTCTTCCCAGCACCCACTACAGCCCAGAATGTAAGTTATAGAACACTTTTGGCTGGAATAGGGGAAGACTTCGTATAATGACAAATAAGTTGAAGCTTAGGGACCATTGAAGAATTGGTAAAGAAATCGCTGGCACTGCAAAGTTCTAACCCTAACCCAAATAATCATTATGATTCTACAAATAAAAAATATAAATAAAATCTTCAATTTATCAAACTAACAATATATCCACAGGTCGTCGCAAATCCGATTACTTTGGCCAAAAAAAGTGGGCTACTCTATATATGTTTATTTTTTTGTGTGGCAATGACTGATTTCAGTTTAAGTCAAAACCTAAATTACTTGTTACTATTAATACTATATTCTATACCTTTAGGCATCATCTTGATGATTTTGTAAATGGTGCTGTTGTCTATCCAAGGTTTACTCTTAAAGAAACTTATGGCGGGAGGGTAAGGCGTGGTGGTCCAGATACTTTGTTGAATTGTTTGATTCTTCAGATTCATCAGAAATTTGTTCACCGCTTGTTCATTTCTGTTCAGAATCTGTTCATGTGGTTTGAAAACATTGTTTATTTATAGCGTTACTTTTGTGTTGTTTTGTGAACTAAGGTAGTTTACATTTGATTCAACTTAAAGTACATAAGAAACTTACTTCTATTCCAAATTTAAAAGAATATCTATTTAAAGTGGAAGACAAACTCTCAAACAGTGAAAAGATTTCTCTAAAAAAAAACAAAAGAAAAAAGAAATTGGAATGAAAGATTGGCGCTTCACCGTATTCTCTGCCTGCAAACGATTTTGATTTTGATGTGCACATTTGAAAAGACGCAAGTGAAATCTGTTTCTCATTCATGCTGATACCTATATTCTTAACCAAAGTTGGCGTACAAAATAAACTTATTTATATAAACGTATATATATATTTTCATCCTTTTTGTGGCCTCAGAGTTAAAGACATACATAGACGAATTGGAACAAAAAGAACTTTCAGGGAAGTTCCGTAAGGCATTGAGTTTATTAAGTCTCAATAGGTTGCAAGAAAGTCACTTTTACAAGTCACTATCTCACCTGTTGATCAAAGAAAGCGTTTTATAAATGGTGAATCTCTCCCTGCAATGATGATACATTAAAGAAAAAAAGATCTACCTGGGGGTCTTCAGCATTAGTATCGAGTACCCAAGGATTAGAGAGTACCGAAGGATTAGAGAGTAATTAAGTATTAGAGAGTACCCAATGATTAGAGAGTACCCAAGGATTAGAGCTTTCGACAAAAAAGGGGGTTAAACTTTCAAGCAGCTTGTACTAGCTGACTTCACTCGTCAGTTAATATTACCTGTTTAGCCCCTACTCTTATGGCCAGTTCCTCTTCTATAAATGCCTGACGTGCTTTGTAGTAAGAATCAGGAAGTCCAGTCACTGTCACAACCAAGGCGAGTAGCCAGACCTGAAGTCGAAGCATTTTCGTTCTTGGAGTTCTTTTATTCTGTTAAACAAACAAAACAACAACTGTAAAACAATGTCCTGTACGATATTCGAAGTACAATTATTTTTAACATCTTATTTCCAATACAAAAAAAAAATGCAAAAAGATAAATGAATGAAAAAAAAAAATGAAAAACGAAATTAAATAAACTAAATAAAAAGAAAACGTTTTCGAACTTCACTTTCAGTTATAACAATTTCGACAAAAAAATGAACATTAAAATTTAAAAACCAATAAATGCCGGAGACCAGAAACTAGAATGTGAGGTAACTAGACCTCGTCCCTTAGTTCCAGTGAAGTGAACAAGCTTACTTCGTGTATATATACACTCTAGACAACATAAGGACCACAGCTTGCTATACTTCAAGATTGAGACATTTAGTCGATAGGTACGCACGTGTTGATGAGAGTTAAAAAAAAGATGATATTGCTCTTATGACCTTTTTAATTCTAGGTTCTAAAATTGTTAAGATAATTGCCGACCATTTTGTTGTCATGCGACATTTCACTAAGTACATTACCATAAATGTCAAGAAGAATTTCGTTTAAATAATCTATTATATAGAGAAGAATGTAAGGTGTATTTATGCCCTTTATAGAATTCTAAACAGTTTGACTAAACTTAATGAAACGTGACATATGTGCTTGTAAAATGAACCAATGAGAAGGAATGTTCTAGGGTTACGTTTCAACAGAGTTCACTGGTGCCCAAACATTTTTAGCCCAGAGGGCCGATATATTTCCGACACGCATGTCACTGTTAAAATCGTGCGGACCATCACTGTATGTATTCATGAGATTTAACAAAACACATTAACTACAATACGCATTAAGGTTCAACTGAGATATGATATGTATTTGTATTTAAATAGGATGGTGTCAGGGGCAGGCATGGCGAGAGTGAATATGTTACTGTGTTGATATTTTGGTATGATAGTTAAATCCCATTGTTTATGTACACCCAGGCCAAGGTTATGAATGTGAATAGTCTGCACGTGTTATGAACTGAATGGTTTAGTCTTCATTGAATGTGAGAGAGAGAGTGTGTTGGTCAGTGAAATTTTGTTCCCGGTTCAGGAAGGTTGGACGGTTGCTTCCTGGGTTGGTGTTTGTGTATTAATATTTACTGAGAGTTGATCTCATTAAATCCTATACTCTTAAGCGAGCAATTCTTATATGTATGTATACATATATATTTATAGTACCAGGTGACTGAGCCTCGCTCGGCTGAAAAATTTGTTTAAGGAAAGATAGTTACCTATTTTGAAAACATTTTGTAATGACCAAAATGAGCTATCGGGTAAAGACTCCCGATCCTTAGCGTTATTTTCGTGTTAAATAAATAAATTATGGCTTTTATATAGCGCTCCTTTTATGCTCATAGCATGCTCAGAGCACTATCGTCCAATCTCATTTGTGGACCAGTGGGGGTGGGGGGGGGGAAACAGCGATATGCTTGCGAAATGGTTTGAACTTCTTATTGTCCAACAGTCACACTGGGCAGGGCACTTATTCCGTATAGGAGACGAATATATGCCAAAGGCAATCTTTTTTTTTTAGTGAGCTGAAAGGAGTAAGCGTAACAGAGATGCCCCACAATAACGCTTCTTTTGAATATTAACACGATGGTTTTAAATCTCTTAGAAAAAAATGTGCTATTTGACTTTGTTACAAGGTGCACGTTTTACCCTATAACGTAAAGATTTCGCATCACTTGATGCTTCGTACTAAAGCCATAATGAATATACTAATTGCAATATTAAATGTCTGAACTATACCATTTAAGAAATTACACTGCGAAGAATTTCTTCCAAACCAATAATAACCCAATAGTTTTACGCAAAAGATGCATTGTACAACGACACGACGTGAGTTGTGGTTTGTCTAGACTACTCTAGAATCTAGACTGTAGAACTTCTATACTAATCGCTATGTACAATTACAGAACTGACAGAACACAAAAGCAACTCTTCAGATTGATAGTCTTTACCCGATCGTTCATTTTCGTAACTACAAAAATGTTCCCAAAATGACGGGTATATATCCTTCCTTAAGAAATTATTTAAACCAAGCCAGGCTTAGCCACCTGATACTATCATTCCTTAACTAATTATTCATCCGAGCGAAGCTCAGTCACCTGGTACTATATATATATATATATATATAACATACATACTTTTTTTTTCGAAAACGGATCTAACGATTTCTTTAAAATTTCAACGTATATGTATATAAATGAGAAAACAAATTCTCAACTCATTGGCCACAAGGGGGGAAACTTGAGGTCAACCGTTATTTTTACCTTTACCTATCCCTTAGTCTGTTGGACCGTTGGGGCACCAAGCTAGACTCGTCGACCCTCTTTCTCCATTCCTCCCTTTCCTTTGCCTTGTTTAGAACCTCTTTCAATGACAGGATCATCCATTCTTTTATGTTGTCCTCCCATGGTTTTCTCTGTCCTCCTCATATTCTTTTTCCTGGTATTGTTCCCTGAAGGTCTTGTAATACGGTCATAGATTTAAAGCTTGCGTTTTTTTACTATAGTTAGCAGGTCATCATGGGAGTCCGATCGCTGCAGTAACCCTGTCTCTAATTTCTTGGTTTTGTGATGCAGTCTTTTAAATGTGATACCTAGGATGATTCTGTAGCATCTCAATTCCATTACTAGGATCCTCCTCTCTAGCTCTGAAGTTAGCATCCAAGACTCACAAGCATTTAAAAATGTGGCCATGACCAGGGAGCGCATCAGTTTGATTTTGGTGCCGAGGGCTAAGCCTTTGTCTTTTCCATATTATTTTCAGTTTTGAAAGGGCTGTGAATTTTGGGCCAGTAGTTCAGGTTTTAGTTCCCTCATCTGAGACATTGGCTCCGATGTTTTTGAAGCTACTAACACTAATCAGCTTTTTCACCTTCAATACTGATGCCCCTTTTTTAAACCCTGTTGGCTAATGGCTATCGTTCATAATTAGTTGTTTTTTATGTATTTATTTGCATACCATAATCTTGTCAATGCGCATCACCAGGTCAGCTAGTTCTTTTTCTTTCCCTTCAAGTCCATCAATGTCGTCTGCGGTTTGAAAATGTTTCATTATCGAAAAATTAATTTTGGCTAGAAAGTTTTATGAATGAAAACTTTTCCATGACGTCAAAGGGAAAACAAAACATGACACGCCTACGTCACTGGCTTATTGCAGTACGCTAAAATATTTCTCCGCAAACAAGAACAAGTTTTTAATGAATAAATGGACCTAACTGAACAATAGCGCACCATCTTTGTGTAGGTCCTATAAGCTTGGTCAACAAAGTTAAACTCACCTAAACGTCACTACCTAAATAAAGTGTAAACAATAAATAACAAGGTTACAAAAGACAGTTTGTGTGGAAACACAAACTCAAAATCGGCCCCCGAAGTGTTCCACCCAGGCAGGCTACAATATTTTCAGAAAGAACATCCGAATGAAATTATATCAAAGACAAATAAGAGATAAGAATGGAGAAAGAAGGTTAACAGATCTTGTGTAGTGCCCCATCATCCAGCAGATCAAAGGATAGGTGAAAGTGAATGTAAAGTTAGATGTGAACCTGGCCTAACTAGTTCCCCTTTCAGACCTTGTGGTCTATAGGGCAGATGATGTCAGGTTCTTCTGTTTTTGTGGCCTACGGTTAACGAGGGTGTCATGTAGCACGACGACCATCCGCCTTTACTTTTCCCCAACTAATGTCAAGTACCCATTAGATTAGATTCCAAAGTTAAAAATCCCAGTCTTCACCGGGATTCGAACCCGGGATACCGGTTCGGAAGCCAAGCACTTTACCGCTCAGCCACCGCGCCTCCCCTGGCCTAACTGATGTCTTATAATTGATCTAACTTTTTGAAAAGGCTCAATCTCTTGTTCGAATCCACACAAAAAAAAAAAAAAGAAAAAAAGAAAATCCCAAATACAAAAGATTTAGGAAAATGAAGTTTACAAGATTACTATTCGTTTTAAATTAGGTCTAATTTATAATGCATACTAATTAGCCTTTTCTCTTTAAAAAAAACTCCTTGTTTATCTGATTTTAAAAATTAGATTTTTCGCTTTCAGAAAAAAAAAGTAGCAATTGCATCAGAACTTTGAATGGTCTAATATATTGTGATGTCCGATTTTAAATATCTTTTCTATTTTACGAGATCTAAACGGGACGGACGGACGGACAGACGAACAGACAGACAGACATTTCACACAAAACTAATAGCGTCTTTTCCCCTTTCGGGGGCCGCTAAAAATCGCAAAGCACAATCACCAAACATAACTGCAAATTTTATTTCATTTTTTTTTCTTCCATAGTTGCATAATAAATTAATTTACTCAATGAGTCTGTGCATTATTAAAATACAAAATAAAGCGATGAATATTTACGACTTGCATTCACAGAACGCTATATTCCAATCTCTTTAATATTACGATGGGGGGAGGGGGTATCTGGAAGCGGGTTTCCATCATACCTTTATACAAGCCTTGTCTTCGAGTACGAAGATTAAGAGTAGTGCAGTATTTTAAGTGGCTACGTAGCACCAGCTGCGACCTATATAGTTTGCCATATCCAACGCAAACATAACCACTATATGCCGGTGGTTGATTTAGATTCTCTTTTCGCCGTCTACTTCTGTCCTTGGCAGTGGATTTTCTTTGGTGTATCCAGCGGCCTATCTCGTATTAAAGCTGCCTGCAGTCAGATGCTCTCATCTATGTTAGTTCAAGCAAGTTGGTGCCTAAGCTGATCTATAAAGCGTTTCTTTGGGACATCTCTGTTACGTCTACCACCTTTTAGCTCACAAAAATAACTGCCTTTTGAAAAAGTTCGTCCCCCCTCTCTATACTGGATAGTGCTTTCTACAGCATAACTGTCGGACCGTAAGAAGCCCCTCTATACTGTCCATACTGACGTTCGCTAGAACATCGCTGATTGTCCATGAATGAGTGAAAACATCTTCGGTGAAAGCGTTCAAGAAGTCTAAATTGCTTTTTGTATGATACTCATTTCTCTGATCCTAATAGAAGGGATGAGAAAACAACTGCTTGGTAGACATTAATTTTTGTAGGCAGGCGAGCGATTGATTCTGCTAACTCACTTCTAGAGGCGTTCAAAAGCACCACTGGCCCTGGCCAGACGGTTTTCGAATTCCGTAGAAATCGATCATTCGATACTATGCTTCCTAGATATGTGAAGTGGTCTACCATATCAAGGGGATCTCCATTTACGGGGATCTTTGGGGCTGAGTAGGTTTTATTTTAAAATTGATTTGATGAATACTTCTTTTCGATAGTAACGCAATGTTTCTAGGTCTTTATGCTTCTTTTGTTAAAAGTAAAAAAAAAGTCCATGTTTTAACCTAGAGATATTGCATCATGAAGTTTCGTACTAAAGACTTAATGACTTAAAGAATAATTGTAATATTAATGTCTAGACGTAACCATTTGAGATATTACACTGTAAAGACTTTTTCTTACAAACCAATAACAGCCCATTTCTTTTAGGCAAAAGTTGCAATGTAAACGACTCGACGTGAGCTGCAGTTTTCTAGACTGTATCTTATCTTATCTTATGAAATACAGACGTTACTTCAAAAAAAAAAAAAAAAATTGAATACGTCATATGCGTGTTCTGTATTGGGACTTTAGAGACTTTCTATTCTAATCGCCATATACATTGTCATTTAGAACTAAAGAGAACAAGAAAGCAACTCTTCGGATTGAGAGTTTTTACCCGATCGCTTATTTTTGTAATTAAAAAATGTTTCCAAAATAAGTAAATATCTTTCCTCAGTAAAGTATTCAACCGAGCGAGGGTAGGTCACCTGGTACTATTCAAGTATTATTGTTATTCATGGATAGCTGGAGTTGGAGTTGAAGTATATTGAGTATTAATTGTTTTATTTAAGTAACCCCAACGAGAAAAGAACTTGACAGATGGGATATTTATTAGCATTAAAATAGGATGGGATATGTATTTGCATTTATATAGGATGGGGTAAGTCTATGTATTTACTACTATAGGTTATATATAAATGTTTAACTACGATACTGTACAATGAGGGCAAGATTTACTTATAGGCAACATAATCTATAGTTTTGGCCTCCAAGAAATATTTAGAACTGACATATAATATTTGGCCTTAGAAAGAGCTCCATCAGCTCCATCAAGGATCCTTATCTCAAAGAGCTCCATCTGGACCCCTAATCTCAAAAGCTCCATCAAAGCCCCTCATCTCAAAGAGCTCCATCTTGGCACCTTATCTCAAAGAGCTCCATCAAGGCCTCTTATCTCAAAGAACTCCATCAGGGCCCCTTATTTCAAAGATCTCCTATCAGGGCCCTTAATCTCAAAGAGCATAGAACCTTTTCAAGTGAAACGTTATTATTATTATTATGTTAAAAGCGAACTAATATTCTTTTCCGGGGTCGAGCTTCGTTAGAGAGAAACAAAATCCATTTTAGTTCCTTTGACAGTGTCCACTGAGAAATTTTCTGCTGATGTTGCAGGTCTACTGATACTGCATATCACACACGCTGGTCTCTCTGATAACAAAACACATCCGTGACATCTCGCCCCTCCTAAAATTATAATCAATTTTTACAAAGATACATAAAACACGATTATAAAACAAGTAGGCCTATCAAACATTAAAACACAATTGTTACGTGCGCATCTTAGTGTAAATGTGAAAACGTGCGCATCTTAGTGTAAATGTGAAATGGTGCGAATGCGTGTTGAAAATAGGAAGAAACCAAAATGGAGGAATATGAACAAGAAAGTGTTTTCAGTATTAATAAAGATTAAAGTATTTATAAACGGTGATTTGTCGTTTTCCCTGTCTAAAGAGTTTCGTCTAATATGAAGACGTAACAAGTGGCGCCCAACGTAAAAGGTAAAACCCACATATCCCTCTATACACAGTGGATCTCCTGTCAACAGACAGTAGAGATAGTAAAGTCTAGATCTAGAGACAGGAGAACATTCGAGTCGATATTATTAGAAATAGACTATGGCGGACAAGGCTGAGGTAGCAGCGTTGAAGGAAGAGGGAAGGTTGTTGGAGCTGGAAGGGGCAGAACTAAGAAAATACGTACAAGAAAGGTTAATGGAGAGGGAGAGATCAGCGATGGAAAGAGAAAAAGAAAAGGAGAGATTAGCGATGGAAAGAGACAAAGAAAAGGAGAGATTAGCGATGGAAAGAGAAAAAGAAAAGGAGAGATTAGATAAGGAGGACAAAAGAGAAAGAGAAAAAGAAAAGGAGAGATTAGCGATGGAAAGAGAAAAAGAAAAGGAGAGATTAGTGATGGAAAGAGAAAAAGAAAAGGAGAGATTAGCGATGGAAAGAGACAAAGAAAAGGAGAGATTAGATAAGGAGGACAAAAGAGAAAGAGAAAAGGATAAGGAGATAGTAGCAATTGAAAGGGAAAAGAAAAATGAATTAGTTGCCATTGAAAGAGAAAGATTAGCGTTTGAAAAAGAGACAGCAGAGAAAAAGTTAAAAACAAACCAAGAAAAAGAAAGTGATAAAAGAAAGAGTGACACTACAGGGAATAAACTAGCAAAATATAAAGGTGCGATATTTGAAGAAGCTAAAATGGACATAGACATTTTTTTGAAGAAATTTGAAATTGAAATGAGAGAACTGGAATACCCCGAAGACAAATGGTCATTCTTATTATCAAAGTCATTTGTAGCAGAGGTTCCATCAAAGATATGCATGAACCAGAGCAACTATAGCGTGGTGAAAGAACAATTACTGCGAACGTACGGAAAAACAGAGGCGTACTACCGTGAACAATTTGTTAACTGTGCGATCGAAACAAATGATGACCCACAGACATTCTTGGACAGAATGACCAGTAGTTTTGAAAATTGGACTGAAACCGCTAAAATAGAAAAGACATTTGATGGTCTAAAGACATTTCTAATGATTGACAAAGCAATTTATGAGTGTCAGGAGGAATTAAAAATATTTTTGTTGGAGAGGAAACCAAAATCCATAGAAGACATAGTAAGACTGATAAGGGCCTATAAGGTGGCACATCCCGATAAGAAACCATCCAGAGGCAGTGACATAGAAGAAATAGTTGCATTTAACTGAACATGTGAGACACAGAATAACTCTCACAGAACAAGGGAGACACAGGATAGACATTATAGACGTGGTACAGATGAAAGACAATATGATAGCCGCAATGGAAGATATCAAGGAAACAGACAGGAAAGAAAGGACTGGGAGAAAGGTGGAATAGAACAAGGCTTATCATTGTCATCTGATACTGGAACATTGGAGATTTTTCAGACATTCGTAGGGAACAAGGCAGCCAAGACCATCAGGGATACAGGGAGCACTATTATTGGAGTGAATAAGAAATTAGTGGAAGACCATGAATATACAGGCGAATCTAGGAAGTGTGTTATGTTTAATGGGAATATTGTACAATTACCGATTGCTAAAGTTATTATAGACACACCGTATTTTAAGGGGACAGTAGAAGCTTGTGTTGTAGATCAGGGTGAGATAGATTTAATTATTGGGAACATTCATGGGGTGAAAATATGTTCAGTAGGGGAGATTGAGAATTGGAAGAAATATTATGGGATAAAGTCTACTCAATGTAGAAATGGGGAGGTGGAAGAAGACATAAGATCCCATACATTAGACGACATGGGTAGCAGAGAGCACGAGAAGAAAGAATTAACAGATAAGGTAGAAAGCAATGCAATTGGAATGGGTCCAAATCAAAGTAAAGTAAGGCAATCAGTGGTACAGGGAACGCGATTTAAACCCACATACACACGTACAAGTCCATACATTTTATGCTTTAATTGTGGGAGAATGGGGCATATTAGAAGACAGTGTCAACAGTTAATCAGAGTTAAGGAATTAAGGTACAATAGTGGAGAGGCGTATACGAGAAAAGATATGGATATTAACAGGCTAGTAAACAGTACAGCTAGATCATTCTGTAGTGGGATCACAATGGGACATCATTGCAAAGGAGGGAAGCAGAAAGGATGGCATGTCAATAATGTTAAAATTATATAGATAGGATTAGATTCTACAATGAATAAATATATGTGTAATGAATTGGATATTGTTGTTACGTATGCATGTAGGTTAAGGATACTACATTATAGAAGTTTAGTAAAGGCTATATAGAGAATGTAAAAGAATATAAATAGTGGAAAGTAGATACATAGATTTTGCACAATGTATTTAATTTTGCGTGGTTCTGTTTGATTATAATTATTCTATTAACATTACATTTGTAAGAAAATTATCGAAATGGTGTGGTAGAAATACATAAAAAGAAACGTCAAGACTGGAATTATTATATAGGCCGGATGATACTAAGAAGTAAATAGCATTTCAATTATGGACTGATCATGCTCCGTTGGCATTCATTAATTTAAATAAATGTGGTAATAATAGAATTGCTAGGTGGGCATTACAACTGATGGACTATAAATTTGAGATCAAGACAATACCAGGGAAAGAAAATGTTGTGGCAGATACATTATCACGCTGTACTTAAAGGTTGTGGAGATTGTGTAGAGTATATCATGACTATTGACATTCTGTTAAGAATTAAGCTATTTTATTGTGTACATTGGTAAATTCTGGCACGGAGTGTAGTAGATATTCAATAGAGAATTGTTCAATTGTGGGTGTACACAACAATGATTTGTGAGCAGATATAGATTTGGATTGAATTATAGGCGGGGAGTGGTATAAACGAAATCTGCATGATTCCATAGAGATATGTATAGATATATATGTGTCAATTTTTCATAATAACAATTAGTATTGTGATGGTTACTGTCACAACTGGGAAATATAAATGTTATATGTTAATCTAATGTTGGAAGTGTATTATTATTAATATGTCATTGTGTGTGATTTTGGTTTGTATTACATTATGGTTCCCTATGTTACAGAGAATTTAGATTATTTTTTTTAACTTGGAATAGGCTGATAAGATATGTGGTGATTTGTATTTTGGACGTTCGATGTACATCAAACTTGTCAAACAGGGGGGGTGTTACGTGCGCATCTTAGTGTAAATGTGAAAACGTGCGCATCTTAGTGTAAATGTGAAATGGTGCGAATGCGTGTTGAAAATAGGAAGAAACCAAAATGGAGGAATATGAACAAGAAAGTGTTTTCAGTATTAATAAAGATTAAAGTATTTATAAACGGTGATTTGTCGTTTTCCCTGTCTAAAGAGTTTCGTCTAATATGAAGACGTAACAACAATACAACAAAAATGTCCGTTCGATCGGCCACAAAGGCTCTGGGTATGCCACACAGGCGTTTATGTATCCAAACAACTTGAACATAGTCACACAGACTTTAATATAGTCACACAGACTTTAATGTAGTCACACAGACTATAGTTAAGACACATAGTCTTAGAAGATGAAGACACACAGTCTGAAAAGATGAAAACACACAGTTTGAAAAGCTGAAGACACACAGTCTTAAAAGATAAAGACACACAGTCTTAAAAGATGAAGACACAAACTCTTAGTTGTAGACAGAAAATCTACCATCAAGCAACAAAGTCTAAACGTCTAAACTGTTGAAGACACAAAGTCCCTGATGAAGCAACACATGCTTGTGAGAAGCCACGTAGGTTTATATTTATGATAAGCGTGACAGAATGTCCGCTCCGACGTTTCCTTTACCTGGAATATGCTTCACTTTGAACTGAAAGTCCTGAAGCATCAGGGCCCAGCGAGTTACCCTGGAATTCACCGACTTACGAGTGTTTAAACAGCGTAAGGGTGCGTGATCTGTGAGGAATACGAATGTTCTGCCCAACAGGTATCTGACCAACTTGGTTACTGCCCAAACAACTGCCAAGCACTCTCTGTATCTGATGGTGCTGTATCTTTGTTCTGCTGAAGACAACTTTCTACTGACGTACATAACGGGATGTAGAATGCCCTGTGATTCCTGTGCTAGGCATCCCCCGATAGCAACAGCAGATGCATCAGTAGCTAGTATGAATTCCTTCTGACGGGTAGACGCAGGATCGGCTCCTCTGCAAATGCCTTCTTTATCTTCTGCAGCGATCCTTCACAGTCATGTGACCATCTGATCACGTTGGGTGCTCCCTTTCTGGTCAGGTTTGTGAGTGGCTCAGTCATCTCTGCAAAATCCGCTATAAACCTTCGATAGAAGTTGCAGAGTCCCAATAAACTACGGACCTGTCTCTTGGTTGTTGGCTGACGAAGATTCATAATTCGTTGTCGCAGTTCAGGTAGTGGTTTCAGTGAATGTCCTCCAATTACATTTCCTAGAAAGGAAAAGTTCTTGCAACCAATCTCCACTTTAGATGGTCTCACGGTTAAACCGTTTCTCCTCAATGTATCTAGAACCATTTCTAGATGTTGTAGGTGATCTGACCAAGTAATGTCATGAATGCAGATGTCGTCTAGGTAGCACAGTACATGGGGTAGATTAGACAACACCTTTCACATCATTCTGCTGAACGTTGCTGGTGCATAGACAAGCCCGAAACTCATGACATTAAATTGAAACAACCCAAAAGGACTACTAAACGCTGTAAGTGGTTTAGATTTATCTACCAAAGGTATCTGTCAATACCCACGGGTCAAGTCTAGCTTTGTAAAAAATGTTGCGTCTGCCATTTGAGGTAACAAGTCTTCAGGATTGGGTAATGGTTCCGAATCAAGCACAGTAACTTTGTTAAGCTTCCTGTAGTCAACACATATTCTTACTGTGCCTGATTTTTTTCTAACCACCACCATAGGTGCCGTGTATGGTGACTCTGTTGGTGATATAATATCTAACTTCAGCATCAATTGAATCTCTTCTTCCACTTCCTTCATATACCCTAAAGGTACTGGATACGGTTTCTGTTTCACTGGTTCACAGTCTTTGAGAATGCTGTCATGTTTAATTGCTGCAGTTCTCCCTAGTACATCGGTCAATATATCATCATATCTAGCCAGTACTTCTTTCACTTGCTTCGTTTGCACTGATAGTGACTCTTCAATTTTGCAATCTGTCCAAGTTTCTGATTGCTTTAAAGTTAATACAGATACTAATGATCAAGTCAATTCATTTTCGACTTTCTCTGGTTCATTAACTATCGCACAGCTGGAACGAACTACTTCATCAGTGTTAGCATTACTTTCCTGTGACTTTCCACCAAACTCTCTTAACATGTTGATGTGAAATGTTTTCAGTTTCCCTCTCATATTGATTTGGTAATCTACTGCAGTTATTTTCTTGACTACTTGAAATGGTCCTTGCCACTGAACAATCAGTTTACTGTCTTTCCTTGGAAGTAGTACATACACAAGGCTTCCTCCTTGAAGTTTTCTTTCTGTTAACAGTGGCTCTGTGTCGTGCTAACTGTGACTCTAATGCTTACTTTGCAAGTTGACATGTTGTTACCACTTTCTCTCTGAGCTCGACGACATGTTGATAGCTTGTTCTAGATTCATTATCAATATTTACTTTTGTCCACAAATCCTTCAACAAACTAAGTGAACATGTCGGGTTTGCTCCATACAATCATTCAAACGGTGAAATTCCTGTACTTTCTTGTGGGACTTCTTGGTAAGCAAAGAGAACTGCTGGGATGTACATGTCCCAGTCTGCTGGTCTGTCTAGTGCCTAATAATCGTTTCAAAGTCCCGTTCCACCTCTCGCAAACCGAATTGCTCTGGGGCCTGTAAGCGTTGTGAAGGTTTGACGAATCCCTAACTGTTTCAGAAATTGATGTGTTAACTCGGATGTAAACTGAGTCCCTTGGTCACTTAGAATTTCTTCAGGGAATCCTAAGCGAGAGAAAATGTTGAACAATACATGAGTTACATTTTCTGCAGTTATTGTCTTTAATGGCACGGTCTCTGGCCAACGTGTGCATAGGTCAACCATCGTAAGGATGTATCTGTATCCTCTTTTAGACATAGGGTTTATGGGACCCACAATGTCTACGGCTACTTTCTGCATTGGTCTATCTTGCAGATCTGTGACCTGTAATGGGGCTTTTGTATAACGATCTCTGGGCTTTGTACAGGCACAAGTGCTGCACGCTGAACAATATTTTTTCACATCTTTAAATATTCCTGGCCAGTAAAAGTTGTTCAGAATTCTTTTTCTTGTTCGTGCTGTCCCCATATGACCCGCAAAAGGTGAGTCATGACCTAACTCCAAAATTCTTTTTCTTTCGGCGGCAGGAACGACTAGCTGTAGTTTCTCTTTGATTATCTTGTCTCATCAGAAGCCCATTTTTCACTTTAAATTTACTGGTACGACGCTCAGCCAATTCAAAAAGTTTAACCAACGTTTGGTCCTCCTTTTGTTTCAGTGCATAACTGGATGTTAATTCTGATTCTGGCTGTTCAATCTGACTATGTAGGATCGGTTGTCCCATGTTTTCTATTACACCAGATTGAGATCTAGTTACCGCATTTGTAACTTCTGACATTGCTGACCTTTGCCACGTGTAGATATCTGTGATGGTAGGCTCAGTTATGCCAGTCACGTTTCCTAGAATCAAGTCAGCTGCAGGCCTCTCCAACACATATGCTTCAACTTTCACAGATAAAAATGGCGTATCAATATCAATGACAGCTGTGGGATATTCTTCAATCGTTCCTCCAAATGTCATACATTGGACTTTCCTACCCGTCAACTGGTAAGGGTGCTCATGTAGTCTCTTCACTCCGATTGTGGTCGCTCCTGTGTCTCTCAAGACCCAAATAGATTTTTTTCCCAACAAATCCAGGATACATTTTTGATTTCCCAGCGTCACAAGTTACAGCTCCAGCAGCCATCTGGATCTGATTAGCTTCATGAGGGAGTTGTTCACCATGTTGATAGTCTATGCAAACTGACGCGTTGTATGGATGTCCGGTTGGTCTTCCCCTGTTGCTGGTTTTAAACTCCTGACTTCTGCTTAACCCCATAGTCTCATTTCGTCTTAATGGGCTTTTGTTTCTACATTGGGCTGCTAAATGTTCCGTTTTGAAACACTTAAAACATTTTCTTTTTTCACCAAAACTTCTTTTCTGCATACGGTCCTGTCTCCATTCTTGTTTAAAGCGACTTCTGTTATCATTAGTCTTTGCAGCAAAGGCAAACTTGCTAGTTATCAAGTCTTTCTCCCTTTGAATTGTTTGCTCTGGATGTGCAGTAATATATTGCTCACACAACTTTTCAGCTGTTGGCACATCTTTCGGTTTCCTTTCATGTAGAAAAGCCACTAATTGAGGATTGCAAGATGTGAGGATCTTGTCTCTGATGAACAGATCAATGAGACCTTCGAATGTCTTTTCAGTGTTAGACAATTCGACCCAACGCATTAAGTATCTTATAATGTCCTCAACAAATTCATGGAATGGCTGGTTTCTCTCTGGTTTAGCTTTATGGAACTTCTCTCTATACCCATCATCTGTCAAGTTGTATCTTTTCATCAATACTTCTTTCACCTTGTCATATACTTCTAAATCTTTCTTAGAAAAGTTGATACAAGCTTGCAGTGCCTTTCCTTGTAACAATGTGTATAGATGACTTCCCCACTGAGATTTAGGTATTTCTGTAGCCTGAGCATGCACTTCAAATCTCGCCAAATATGCATCCATTTGATCCACATTTTCATTAAAAGGTGGCAACTTTGGTTTCCATACAGGTTTGATATGCTCTTTGAGTTCTCCTTTCGTCTCCCTAAGCTCCAACTCTCTGACTCTCAATTAGTGTATTTCTACATCAGCTTCTTTCTCTTTAGCTCTTGCTTCTGCCTCTTTAGCTCTCTCCACCGCCTCTCTTTCTTTAGCTCTTTCCACTGCCTCTCTTTCTTTAACACGTTCCTCACGCTCTCTGTCTTCTCTTTCTTTCACCCACTCCTGTAGAGCTGTCCCCGACAATCCCATTTCTTTTCCAGCGGCTATTATCTGTGATAATTTGTCTGCCATCCTTGTTTATGTGTGTAGCATCAAATATATACAATACAAATTACTTTGTCACTGTGTTTGACCTAGTTTCGTCTCTCTACTGATTGACTTAGATTTTTTCCCGCCGTTGCACGTGAGCGCATACACTTCACGACTTCACGGCCTTCTTGGTCCTTGACCTTTTCACAATGGCGAACCGCAGTTCTGCCTTATGTCTTCAAAGACTAAGTCAAGTAACAGATAAATCAGCCTCCAAATATGTCACATATTCCTTATTATATTTATACTTATAACTCTATAGAATCTACCTTAGGTCTCGATACGTCTAGGTGTCCCTGGTTCAGTTCTAGTGAACGAAATAAAACAATGAAACCACTAGATCAAACGATATACACTAAAGTTTACCAACTCATTGGCCCTTTTCATTCAGCCTCGGCAATGTTCTATACATTTCACCTCACACCATTTAGCATACATACACAAAGGAAAGGTCAGCTGTCCTTGAAACATGCTCCATACACGTAACCACCTTAGTTATTGTGGAAGAAGGCACCTTTCCTTTTTATCCCTTTTGGGGACACAGCTATGCGATTGGCTTTCCATTTGCTTGGAAAATCGAAAGCTTGGGATTTACACACCAGGGTCGGACTTAGGTATTGGCAAACTAGGCAGCTGTACAGGGACTCAGCTTGGTAGGGGCCTCGCTTAGGATTTGAAAGCATCACTTTCGGATAATCAGCACGAAAAATTACACAATGTTTTTTCCAATCGCTAAAAAGTTGTCAGGTAGTCAGCTGGTTTAGAAGAACTTCTCAACTAATAGTCCATTCCCTGCACTATTCACAATCTATTCAAGACTTTGCTACTATGAAAGCATGAAAAGTTGCTTTATGTTGAAGTATTATCAACTATATTTACTACGTTTACGGTTGCCACTTGTTTGAACGTAAACTGAATGCTAGTGAAATTATAAACATAGAGTTGAAGCTAGGTGCTGAAACAAATGATACATACATATATTAAACATAAATAAATAACAGCACCAGGGACCAAGTTTTTAAGAGAGAAAGTAGTGAATTAAAATGCTACGAAAATAAGGGCATGTGCCGACCGAGGCTCAAACCTGTGACTCTGGATTTGACACCACCGATTAACGATAACGCACCAAGCGAAACTAGCCTCTAGACCATTGGAATGTCCAAAAAAACATTCTTCTGATCCAGAGTGATTTTGCCCGTATGCAAATTACCACCCCAGTTTATTTTAATACAATGCCGTTTAAATAACTGTATATACCTAGGTCACCTTATATAACTATATTGCAACACAAAGCTTTACCACGTTTGTATTTAAATATGTGCTCTTCAGAGACCTGTGACATATTGTATCCTACATTCTGTCCTCAGGTCATAATTGTTAAGTACATCCGTTGACCGTGTAAGACCCGTATTGCAACCTCCCCCCGCTTTTTTGTTCGTTTTATCGTGTCAAGGGTCCATCTACTAAGTCAACATCCTAGCTTAAAAAGGTTAAGTATCGGAGATCCACGTTGCATCCAAATATAATTTCATATCCCAAACTTTAATCATATAATAATCATAAGTTATACTTTATGAATAAAACATATTATAAAATTAATTAAAATTATACACCCACTTTGCATGTATTCAAACCAAGCAGAATTAACAAATGACCAGAGGCGTAGTGAGAGGTGGGGCAAGGGGTACGATGCCCATGGAGCCACCCCTAGGTGACAAAGAGGTGACAAAAATACAAATTATTGTAGATATATTAGTAAGGTAATACATTCTAAGGTTATTTGTACTATATTATTGTTAAATATTTTATATTATAAGCTTATATATCTATGTGATATTCATGGAAAATGGAATGGGGGGCGCCAATCAAATTTTCTTACCCTGGGCGCACGTTTTGCTCACTACGCCTCTGCAAAGGACTCCAAATTTTCAATTTTGTCCACAATCTAAATATACTTATAGAAATATCTGCATTCTTATTATTGTTAGGGAACAAATTACTAGCTCGTTGGCCAAAACCTGAAAACTCTATTTCGACAATTACATTTTTTAAAAGTATAAAAATAACTAAGTTTCAATTTTGTTTTTTTTAACTAGGTCCATATCTAGGTCAAACAACGATATTAAAACGACTATCACGTTCTTAAAAGGACCAGCGCTTTCGAGAATTTCCGAATGTAAGGGGTTATTGATTATTGATTATGGAATAGTTTGTTTTTAAAATTAAAGAATTGTACGCACCTTCTATCTATGAAGTTTTGATCACGCAACAAACCGCTTTTTTCAATCTAATCTACATCTATGCAAATTAATCATTCTGTAAGAAGCAAAGAATATTTAATGACTCGGACTCGAGTACAATCTTTATTGTAAGTTGTATAAAGTAGGTATTGTATTTTTTTTGTAAAGTAATTTTTAAATGCTTTTCTTTTTAGAAACTAGCTTTAAATTAAACTGAGAGTGGCCCAATATCCTAGTGACTTAATCTGAGATGAGTTGACAGTTTCTGTGCCATCTGGTCCTTGTCTTTGAATTTGAGATATGAGGTCATTGGTTAAGCCACCAAATGTTTTCTGTCTTGTTAAACACTCGGTTGCCCTAGAGTTTAACGTCATCACTACAATTACCATAAAAACCAAACGCAGACATTTATTTCTTAGGCGCAATTATTTGCATTCTATGTGAGGTATGTTTGAGACTTTTAAACTGCTGTTTAACTGTTGCACGACCCGAAATAATTGTAACTCGGCCGCTAATTATCAGTGCTCTCCTCCAGACGATGTGTTGATCGTTTACCCCCCCCCACCTGATTATCCCCTCCCGCTTTTTCCCTCCCACGTATATACTGATCTGTTTTCCTAAGTGCTACTGTGAGAATTTAAAAGCAACAGCGCGAGGAAAACTAAAGCAAACTATAGTTACCTAATACCATGAAACAACGTAGCTTGGTTTCGAGGATAAAATTCCCCATAAATCTACATTATAAAGTAGAAAGTAAGGCGTATGTATGTTTATATGTATGTATGTATGCATGAATGTATGTAACGAATAGAAATCAAAACCGCTTGACCAATCTCGATAAAACTTGGCAGAAATGTTCCTTGGTTACCAACCTAGACCGTAGTGTATGTATTGTAGCTCTAAAACAAACTTATGACCCTTCAAAAAAAAAGGGGGACCAACTCTATGAAAGCATTATAACTTCATCGATCTAGGCTATGTTTAACATATTTACATAAAAATATCGAATAGATCTAGATCTAGATCTAATTTTTGAAACTACACTTTGCGCAGATAGTTTTTCTATTTTGACACATAAATTTAGAAAATATAGTCTATTGATTTCATTATTTAATACAATTAAGCTTCAAATGTGTGTTTTAAATAAATTCGTTCCTTATATCTGCGTATTTTTCAATAGACATTACACATCTCTCTATCCCTAGGTCTAAAACTCTAACTCCACTCTAAGATGATACAACTTCTCTTCGCAAAAATAGTTTTATAATTAAACACATGAACATATTAATTATAGTTTATTCATTTCATATTTTAATTAAATTAACATTCAAATTTGTCTTTTTAAAACATTTTTACATAGATCTACATTCATTCACCAATGTTTTCATAAAAAAATTGAATTCAGGTCAATTGGCTATTTTTAGCTCCATTTATAATATTTTTTTACCGTGAATTCATGCATTCGCTTTACTTATAACAGTATTATTTTCTTTAATTGTTTCTAATGCACTATATCAGTGACTACATCAGCAATACGCAAGTTGAGACCCGCGGGCAGCGGGTAATATCTGTCTAGTTAAAAATTATTAACAAATATATTTATCTATCTATATATATCTATATATATATCTATATCTATCTATCTATCTATCTATCTATATATATATATATATATATATATATATATATATATATATATATATATATATATATATATATTGTTACTATTCTCACTATCCAGGCTCGCTGTAAACTGCACCACACGACACCACCAACTTAAAGAACTTGACAACTCTGGGCTTCAAAATAACGTAATAGTTTAATGTCAATAAAAACAGCCAATACTGTACAATTGGCAGCACGTAACACAAGACTGTACAAATATCTCTCCGCCGTATCAACTCTTGCACTGGTCTCTCTGTCTCGTCTCGGACTTGTACTGAGCCGCTGTAACGAACTGTAGATCGGGAAGTTGTAACTGACTCGTCTCTGATACCTTCGCTCTTTATATAGGGTCCCTGCTGGCCTTCTAGAACAGGGCCGAACATTGCTCGACCATTCTGGGTGGTCATATGACAACATCCCTCGTGACGCTCCTAAGCTCTGTTCACGACGTCGATCCTTCATGTTGACACTCATCTCGGCTGACCGTCGTAACTCGTCACGGTTGACCGCTCGTCTATAGCTGGGCTGGGGCGATTTGCGTCGTCTGACTACACACACACCACTACCCCCATCTGTGCCACCACCAGGTTTATAACAATATATATATATATATATATATATATATATATATACAAAACGTTATAAGGATACTAAATTCATATACATATCCACATCTCTCATTGAGTAGCATTTATTTTCCATATTTAGAAACCATATATAATATTTAATCACCAACAATCAATTAACTATATGTTGTTTTTTTTTTGTTTTTTTTTTTTGGTCAGGTGCAATGAATAATTGTGTGCAAAGTTTTTATTTGATCCCAGAAAGGGAAAGGGAAGCACATACTTTGTACCAGACAGAAAGAGCAAGTTGAGATAGTAATAATAAAGTTTGTCTTCGAGTCCGAAGATTAGTGAGGAGTGCAGTATTTCCCGTGGCTGCGCAGTCCCAGCTGTGACCTACATATTTTGCCACTTCCAAGGCAAGCATAAACATTGTCCGCAGGTGGTCGATTTAGATTTTCTGCGTTTGTCCTCGGCAGCAGATTTTCTTCGTGAGTGACCTTAAGCTGTCTCGTTCTAAGGCCGCATGCAATCAGGTGCTCACTTCTATGTCAGCCAAGGAAAGTTAACGCCTAAGCTGGTCTTTGAAGCGTTTCCGTGGGGCGCCTCTGTTACGTCGACCACCTTTTAGCTCACCAAAAAAAGTCTGCCTTTTGCGTACGTTCGTCTCCCATACAGGATACATGCCCTACCCAGCGTAACTGTCGGACCAAAAGAAGTCCCTCTATACTGTCAATACGGCGTTCTCAAGTACATCGCTGTTTGTAGTGCGGTCTTGCCACCGTATGTCCATGATGGAGCGCAAGCATCTTTGGTGGAAGTGCTCAAGAAGTCTTAGATGTTTCCTGTATAGTGTCCATGTCTCAGAGCCATACAGAAGGGTTGAGAGAACCACCGCCTGGTAGAGTTGATATAAGCTTTGTAGAAAAAGCCTGCTTGGACCTTAACTGCTTATATTTCGATCTACCTGTTTCTTGCTCAATATGTCTGCGTCGCTATATCTTCATCACATACACACATCACACAAACACACATAAAATAACAAAGACTTACATAAAGCTTTTAAATTAAAAGACTGCCCTTTCTTTCAATTCTTTGTGCCTTAAAAGAAATTAGAATTAATATCTACAAATGAACGATAGCTATAATAGAATTTAAAAAAAAAAAGATAATCGAATAGATTAGTTTGTTGCCAAAATACAAACCCTGTCATGTTACAATGAAAAATAAAATCACTGCTTAGGTAACGAGCAGTATTAGAGACTTCAGGTACAATATTGTCGTATGTCATTCAAATAAACATGCCAGCGCTTCTGAATAATAAAGTTGTCATTTGTCATTAAGGCCAATGTTATGAAATCGACTTTGATCTGGTACATTTGACATTATAAAACGCAAAGTGAAATGTACATCACAATGTTTGATGACGAAACTAGAAGTATTCAAAGCAAGTAACTCTTGAAATGAACGTTTGAAAGAGAAGTCCTGACTTTACATTAACACGTTGGACAACGTCATGTTCATCCACATCTACTTGTCAGTTTCGGAAACATCAGAATAGCCACACAGTTTACATTATTGAGGGATACCAGTCAGAAACGTGTTGAACGGATGGAATTTGAAGAAATAAATAAAGGAGTCTAGTGATAAGAAGTCTTAAAAACTTTTAACGCTCTCTAGACTCAGTTTCTCTGAGGTACGGTATTATGTAATAAACAGATACCTTGAACAGCCGATACAGGGCACACGAATTGGTGGTGGAATGTGCAATGAATGAGATAACTTCTTGCCTTAGAAGCTCGATTTCAAATCCATAGGAAGACTACGAATTTTAAATATTCTTAAATTACTTGTAGCTGAGTTGTGTTTTGCAAGGCAGCAATAATACCTTCTCCAAGATACCCCTTTCTTTCTACCTGCCAGCATGTCTTCAAAAGAGATTTGACTAGAACTCACTGAACAAGCTAGTGAAGCTTTAAAGACGCGCTAAACGCTTAAATTTTTTTTCTGACTAAATCAATGACTTATGCGTGCAACGATTACACATATTTGCAAGGTTGTTAGCTAGTTGAACAGACATTTATGAACTATTCAATGAGACCTGCTAATTTTAAATATGAATCAACACGTCAGCATTTAAACAATGTTTTAAAGCGAGAAATTGTTAAAAGACTGATTCATGTCCAGCTATAGTAAAATAATGTTATCTCCCAGCAGGTTGCTTAGCTAGGTCTAAAACTAGCCTATGGATGGAAGCCTCTAGAGTCGGAAACAGCAAATGCAAAAATTAAAAATCATGATTTAGAGTTAGAAAAAGTCTCAAATCAGTTGTTTTTTTTTGTAATAGGAGAAATACTTTCATACTAGTCGACCGGCAGCGTAACATACGCCGCTATTTTGCAGGGCCAACCTTATGTAACCTATGCGACCTCAGTGGGCCCAGCACTTTTATTGGACCCGCGCTAATTTTAGGTGTATAAATTATTACATTAAGCCATTTTATAACTTATAACATATTTCCCTTGGCCTCCTGTCAGGAGGTCCTGGAAATCTCCTGAAATTGTAAAATATACGAAAAAGTCCGGGACATATACGGAAATGATTAAAATCTTTTGAAAACTCATACCAATCTCCTGAAATATACAGACGAAAATTGTCTTTTTTTCACTTTTAAATTACCTAGAATAACTCCCTCCGTCCGAGTTGCAAAAATAAGAGTGATCTTTCCATTGTGTCCAAACTCTTGAGCGTGCTCTGTGTCGCCTCGATAGTTACTACAGAGTAGATTACTCCCCCCCCCCCCCCCCATCTTTTTTTTTAACGTGAGGTAGAAATAAAACAAAAAGAGTGATATTGCAACGGTCCTGCCCTGCTATGTTGTGACTACGTGTTCTCCCCCCCCCTCTTGTTTTCTCGTGAACTATCCGCAGAGTGATCTTTCCTTTACTCCTTACTACTCGACAAAACTCTTGAGGGAAGAAGAGAATTATATATATATAGATTCCTGCTATGTACCAACATATATCGTGAGTCTTTTGCCAAAGAGAGTGTGACATTGCTAGGAAAGGATAACTAGCTCTTCTTTCATTTCTACCACTTAGACAATTTACTCTGCTGTATTTCCACCTTGTAGTCTTTTTCATCAGGGCGCTAGACAGAGGCTAGGAGAAATAAACAAGGAATCGATTTCTATTAAGGACTTATCATTTATACATGGAGCGACTATAGGGGCTGACGAGAATATCAAGTATCAATTTCGCCAAGCATTAGACGCCACTAACGGCAGCATATTGTGTCTTAAAGAATGCAGGAGAGCTGATCAGTATGCGTTCATAAAGTATTAACAAGGACACGCAAATAGAATGCATCAAGCAACTTTAACCTGGTGGTGTACATGTGTGGACATTTGAAACAGTGACACAGAAACTACTTTCTAATAGTGATAACCTTGTAAGTGAAGGAATTTCAATTTGCCATTTTTTTTATATCATGTGAAAAAATACGTATTGCAACAGTCAAACAGACCTCATTAAAAAAACAACAAGGCAAGAACTTTTCACTTACAACTATATTTGTAGATAATATAGAAAGTATTCTTTTCGATATAAATAAAAAACAATTACCAATAATTAATGTACTAATTGGTTACTTTTTTTTTACATTCATGTTTTGTCAATTATAATAAATAATTTTTTAAAGCTTTAGTATCACCCGAGAATGGGTGAGAGAGAAATAACGTGGTCTATTATTTTAAGGGACAAAACCCGACATATTTAACCATTTCCCAAAACCCCTCAACTCACCCAGAAAATAACAGGGTTACACGATGTATAAATCTACTCAGAGTATTTAAAATTCTAGTTTGGTAATACAGAACCAGAGATGAACTCCAATTGGTAGTAAGACTGGAAGGGCTAATTTTCCCATAGAGCCTTGATAATACAGAATCAGACATGGCAACATTAAAAGACAGAAGTATAGACTAGAATGTAAATATTAGATCTAGATATATGCTATAGATAAATCTAGTTTGGGGATAGGGTTATAGATCCAGTCTTAGAAGATGGTGAGCAAAAAGTTCATAGACGTGTATTTATCTATTCGACTCTTTAATAAATACACGTGGAAATAGCCGCTGACATATTTCTATGCTCATTATACGCCCCTACCTGTACTCCCCTGGATCCACCTGCTTTAGGGTGTGTGTGTATGTGTTTATACCATTCTGTTCATTTTATCGTTAGGTAACACGGAATGGTCCCATTATTTCATAATTGGTTACTAAGGAGTTAGGATGGGTGTAAGAAAAAACAACACACAAAACAACAACGACACGTTCATGTCTTTCCAATACGAAACATATTGAATGATTCTTTCAATTCCTTTGAACTCTGCAGTATTTTCTTTCATCTTTCCTTATAGTTTTATAGTGCATTCATTTCATTTGATATGCCCACTTTCCTAATCAAATAATGACACATTATACAGGGAACTATAGAAGCAAACAGTCTCAAAACCTGGGCACTGGATCTCAAATACAAATGAGAAGTTCTTCAAGTTATTAATATACTTTCAAATGTATGATTACACTTTCCTGAACACTGTCTAGTCACACAGTGAACATGTTCAGTTTGAAGTTGAAACGCTTCAACCAATCAAAATGATCTATTTTGTTTTTGTCTCTATTGTGAAAAGTTTAAAAACATGGCTTCCTTCCCGGTAAAATGAAGTAAATTGACTTTGTAATAACAGTGTATCAACAGAGAGAAGGGGTGAGTTACTTGAATATAGATATAGGATTATGAAAAGGATAAGAGTTGAGATCTCGGACGTACAATGTGGGTACATTACTTAATCAACAAAGATTAAATTAAAAGTTCTTAAACTTTTGTTTCAATATTTAATCATTGGTGTTTTAAATCGTAAATAAATAGGAAACTTTATATTCTTAGAGTATTTTGGTAATAAAACTTAC
Source organism: Biomphalaria sudanica (assembly GCA_036873155.1). NCBI lineage: Eukaryota > Metazoa > Mollusca > Gastropoda > Planorbidae > Biomphalaria > Biomphalaria sudanica. The sequence continues at coordinate 261,780 of JAZGLO010006649.1, forward strand.
AATGCAATCAATAGATTCTATGTTGACCAAGTACCATGTACAATCCTTATACTAAGTGTTTCCTAACAATTTTTGAAGATAACAAATATTTTTAAAAGTACAATCAATGATAATAAATATTTATTTAAAAGTACAAACAAAACCTATCTATAAGATAAATGTTCCTTTCATTAGTTAATTATGTTTATTATATTAGATGTTGTTGCTCATACAGTAGATCTCTATGTTCATTACATTATGTGTATATCCTTTATATTACATATATATGTTCATTACATTAGATTAATAAGCTCATTACATTAGATGTACAGGTCATTCTTGACATCCCCCTAACTTATACGTAAGTTAAAATTCAGTCGCATGTCGATGTCTAGGACAGACATTGTTAGCGAAAGATTCTACACTGGAAAGCTAACAGACCCACAACCGCTACTGCCCATCTATCGACAGATCTAACAAGAAAGTCAAACATGAGGTAAGATGAACCACTTACCTAACTAGTCCTCTGACAACTCGGGTTTCCTGTCGACTTTTTCACCTCTCCTATATCTGGAGTGTACCGGTCTGGGGTGTGTTCATATAGACATTGCACAGGGTCTAATTCTCAGTCGGGGCAAAAAAGTGAAATGGCCCACAGATATACACAAGCGCACCTTGCATGCTTGAAGGTCAGAAGCATAACAAGGGGCTGCAAGGAGCTATATCCTGCACTGGGCGCCATTCGCAGAAGGGTATAAAAATGGTCTCCAAAACAAACAGCGTTAATACATATATATATATATATATATATATATATATATATATATATATATATATATATATATATATATATATACAGAGAGAGAGAGAGAGAGAGAGAGAGAGAGAGAGACAGACAGACAGACACACAGACAGACAGAGACAGAGATACTGGGAAATAGCAAATGTGCATTGATCAGGGTTTCTCAGATTGTGGCGCGATGTCCACTAAGTTGATAAGCTGGGCGCAGTGTCCTTACAAAAAAAATAATAAAAGAGGGAAGGGGGTGAAGGCGAAGAATCTGTATTTCTTATTAAAGGGGGACCAAAAATAGTTGTAATTTTATTGTAGTTATGAATCCATGTTTGGTGATATACTAAAACAAATGACATGTTTGACATATATAACTATTTTAAAAGTCGCTTCATCTTCTTATAAAAATTTTAAAAAATGTGAACTGTTGTTACATGAGACGTTTTCAACAATGTAGGAGTCAAAATTTTTGAAGACTTATTTCAAGATTTCCCAGATAGTGGGAATTCTTCTAAAATGTTTTTATAAGAATTATCGAAATTATCATTGTTGTAAATTGTCATGTTAAAACTTAAACGTGACCAAAAAAAAAAACCAACAAAATAAAACAAACGAAATCTGAAAAAATCCTTTTTTAAAATAACAAAGCTACTTTATTTGTAAAGAGCCCCAGTATATATATCAATAATTTACTTCCCTTATTCGATATTAAACAAACAATTAATTAATTGACTAAGTATTTTCTTTTATTGACTCATGTTTTGTTAGGTACAATAAATAATTGTTTAAAGTATCAACTTGTTCGGAGAATGCGTGAGAGAGAAATAGCGTTAACAATAATTTATTATCATTATTTAGCCATATATGTCAATATGTGGTAATTTAAAATTTAATCATTGACATAATTGGAATAATGAATAATTCAATTTAATCCGCAAATGAGGGTGGGAGAAATAACGTGTACACACGTTTTAGCAGACAGACAGAAAGACAGACAGATAGAGATAGTTTAAAATAATATTGTATTAAATAATAATAATAAAAAGCTCAAGAAGTCTTCCACGAAGATAATCTTATGATGACCAATCCCATGACAATCGTACTTCTGTTAAATGTACCGCGAATGTTCTACTGTAATAGTAGTAACAAAGACTGCCACTTTTTGGCGGCCCCCGAAAGGGGAAAAGACGCTATAAGTTTTGTGTGAAATGCCTGTCCGTATGTCCGTCCGTCCCGTTTAGATCTCGTAAACTAGAAAAGATAGTGAAAATCCTACATCACAATATTTTAGGCCATTCAAAGTTCTGATGCAACGGCTACTTTTTTTTCTGAAAGCGAAAAATCTATTTTTTAAAATCACTTATGCAAGCAGTTTTTTAAAGAGAAAAAGATAATTAGTATGCATTTTAAGTTAGACCTAATTTAAAACAAATCTACAAAACTGTATTTTCTTAAATAATTTAATCTATGTATACATACTTATTTACAGAACAATTACATCAATTATAAGGCAAGGAGAGGCGCGGTGACAAGTGGTAGAGCACTTCGCTTCCGAACCGGGGGTCCCGGGTTCGAATCCTGGTGTACTCTGGGCTTTTCAACTTCGTTATCCTTTTGCGCCTCTGAGTCCTCCCAGCTCTAATGGGTACCTGACATTAGTTGGGGAAAAGTAAAGGTGGTTGGTCGTTGTGCTGGCTACATGACACCCTCGTTAACCGTAGTCCACAAAAGCAGATGAACTTTACATCATCTGCCCTATAGACCACAAGGTCTGAAAGGGGAACTAGTTAGGCCAGGTTCACATCTAACTTTGCATTCACTTGCACCTATCCTTTGATCTGCTGGACCGTTGGGGCACTACACAAGATCTGTCAACTTTCTTTCTCCATTCTTATCTCTCATTTGTCTTTGATATAATTTCCTCGGGATGTTCTTTCTGAAAATATTGAAGCCTGCCTGGGTGGACCACTTCGAGGGCCGATTTTGAGTTTGTGTTTCCACACAAACTGTCTTTGTAACCTTGTTTTATTAGACTTTATTTATTCGAATTTTTTTTTCAGAATGATAAATATTCTCTATTACAAAAAAACACTTTAATATTTACATGCCCAAACCTTTTCTTTACTTGCTATAGAAAAAAATTAGCTTTAAGCTTCCACTGGCGGTTTCTAATTATTTAAACCACTATTAGCAAATAGTCAATTTTTTAATTTCAGGACATTTTCATGACATTTTCTTATATTTTTTAATTTTAGGAGAATTCCAGGAACCCTTTAATGACAAGTTAAAATGGTTTAATTTAATAATTTACACGTAGAATTCTCATCGCGCGGGGCTTATAAAAGTGCGGGGCCTACTGCGGCTTACATAATTCATTTTAAAAGTGAACAGTTTCGACTTTAAGAAAAACAACAACAAAAATAGGCGTTGCATCTAAAGTTGGGCAGCGCCAAAATATCAAGAAATTTGATTTTCATCTTTTTTTTTTTGAGATTTAAGCCTGACGGATGGACAGGCGCGCAGGCAACACAAAATGGTGTCATTTTATCCCCGATGACTTCATCCCCAATAAAAAAAAAATTTCTCAGTCATTGTGCGATGTTGCAGTTAAGGTATTGTCTTCAAGTACTCATTTCATCTAATAGCCTGCATAAATATGTTTCACTTAAAATTTATTGTATAGTTTTTGGCATGTTCTTTTGCTATTTCTAGGGCTCATCCTTTTTCATTCTTATGTAAATCAGTAGTAAAATGCTTGATATATTGTAAAGCTGGACGTCTCATCATTGCTTCTATTTAATGAAGATGATGTCAAAAAAATCAACTTCAGCGTCTACCACATGACATCAAGGCCCTAAGTGTGCTGGCTCACACATCACTTCGTTAGCGCGGGACTGAATCTACGTTGATAGAAAAACACTTGGCCATTAGAAGTAAACAAAATGTGTACAGAGCCACTCTATACCTACTACCGATAGAGCTGATCTATCTGAACTGATTTACACTTACACACAAAACAATTACATCAGCACTAGATCTATATCTATAGAATATATGATGAATAGTTAAGTCTTGTAATGCTTTTTTTTGTGTGTATTATTTAATGTGCCACACTATTTGTCATGTAAAAAAAATGTATTAAATATTACTGATATTATCATTTCTATAAATATTTTTTTGTTGGGTAAAAAGATTAGGTGATGAAATGACCAGGGGATGAAATGACCAGGGGATGACATGACCAGGGGATGAAATGACCAGGGGATGAAATGACCAGGGGATAAGATGACCATGGATGAAGTGAACGTGGATGAAGTGACTAGTTATAAGGTGACCTTAGATGATGTGACAAGGGCTAATGTGAACTGGATGAAGTGACAAGGAATAATGTGACCTTGAATGTAGTAAGAACGAATAATGTGACCTTGGATGTAGTAACAATGAATAATGTGACCTTGAATGTAGTAACAAGGAATAATGTGACCTTGGATGTAGTAGCAAGGAATAATGTGACCTTGGATGTACTGACAAGGAATAATGTCACCTTGGATGTGTTAAAAGGAATAATGTGACCTTGGATGTAGTAACAAGCAATAATGTGACCTTAGATGAAGTGACAAGGAATAATGTGACCTTGGATGTAGTAACAAGGAATAATGTGAACTGGATGAAGTAACAAGGAATAATGTGACCTTGGATGTAGTAACAAGGAATAATGTGACCTTGGATGTAGTAACAAGGAATAATGTGAACTGGATGAAGTGACAAGAAATAATGTCACCTTGGATGTGGTAAAAAAGGAATAATGTGACCTTGGAAGTAGTAACAAGGAATAATGTGACCTTGGATGAAGTGACAAGGAATAATGTGACCTTGGATGAAGTGACAAGGGAAAATGTGACCTTGGATGTAGTGACAAGGAATAATGTGACCTTGGATGAAGTGAGAAGGGACGAAATGACCAGGGTTAAGGTGACTTTGGATGTAGTGAAAAGGGATAATAAACCTGAATGAATTGACCAAAGATGAAGTGATCAGGGATAAGGCAACCTTGAGTGAAGTGACCGTGAACACACTAAACTAGTAAAGTTGTTTTTTTTTCTGCTTTAGCTGAGCCGCAAAAAAGTAGCTTTTCAAATTATTTGTAAATAAAGTAATATGTATAAGGATTTAAAGGTATACTCCAATCAATTGTTGTTTCCTGGGTGTCATGCACGAGGCGTTTGTTATGCTAACTTGATATTACTTTATTTAATTACTTCCTTGTATTACTGCATGTTAAGACTGTATGAGATTAACTTCATTTCATTATTTCATGGTGTCACTGAGGGATATTATTTCACAGTATTATTTTGTAGTATCACATCATGTTATATACTCGCTGTATTATTGCAAGATATTTCTTTATCGATTACTTTGTAAAGTAGCTTCGAGATGAAATGTTAATCCTAACACTGTAAATAAAACAATGACTACCTCGGCCAATGTAAATTAACAAAGTTTGTCTCTCATAGCGAAATAAATGCAAGAGATTTGTTTTCAAACTTCATGATCCAAACCCACCGTGTTTTTCCACCTACATTCCAAACCTAGATCTAGACATTTGATTCTACTTCACACAATCAGCAAAAGAGATTGAATTACACTTACTTCTCGAGTCAACATGAAAAGTTCAAAGTTCAAAGCGATGAAACCAAAACTCCACAATGTTTTATCAAGGTAGAAAGTCCAAATTTTTTTTATTACGCCTTTGGACAAAAATTCACTATATAATGACTAGAACTGAGGATATATAAGAAAGTTTAAAATATTTCCAATGTCGAAATAAAACTATTAGACTTCCATGCCGGATACTTAGAGCACAATGACCAAAAGATTTACTTCCTCAACGTAGGTCAGCTACATATTAGGTTAGGAATGTGGGGGTGTGGGGGAATTGACAAGATTTCTTCATTGAGATTTGAGATGGAAGAACATTTTATTGTATCATCTCAGATACCATAGAGAGAGAGAGACAGAGAGAGAGAGAGAGAGAGGCAGACAGAAAGACAGAGAGAGAGACATACAAAGTGAGACAGAGAGAGAGAGACAGAGAGAGAGAGAGACAAAGAGAGACAGATGCAGACAGAGACAGAGAGAGACAGATAGAGAGAGAGAAAGAAAGAGAGAGAGAGAGAGGTCACAGTGTGTAAAAGACAATGCTAACAGTGGAGAAATAAAGAGTTACTTACATAAATTGTCTAATCCAGTATACAAAACTAAAGGAACCTAACCGGTTAAATGACCTACGCTTTAATTAAAGAGTTTTTGTCTGATAAGTGTACAGAGGACGGGGAAGGGGGTGACTTCAGTACTCCTGTCGTCGTCTGCTTTTTCTATCAACAGTTTTTTAAATCTCAAAATATAAATGCAGCAAAGGTGGATTCAGACATTTTGTGCTTTGAGCCAGTGGCGTCACTAGGTAGGTACCGGGTGACACCCAAAAGGAGGTGACACCCAAGTGGAAAATATGACCTTTTGCATACAAAAAAAAATGTTACAGAAGTAAGATTGAAAAAAATAAGATTGGTTGTATAACATTGTGCCTAATGGTACAAGTTTAACAGCAAGACGTTGTCTTTATTTTGTTGTTTTAATACATTTTGGGCATGTCCAAAAACTTGAAAATAGCATTGAAAATAGCTTTGAATCTTTTTCGTTGAATAAAAGGAATTTTTATTGAACTTGTTGAAATGCTATCCAAATATGACCCAGTAGTGAAATAATAACTTAAAGATTGCAAGGCAGCGAATCATTAAAAAGGTTAGTTTACAGCCTTGTAACGAAACGCAGGGAGTTAATAAATGTTTTAGCAAACCAGATATAGGATAGTGCAGCAACAATATCTGGAATTCATAAAAAAGTGCAGACAATATTAAACAAGATCCGACAAGCAATCTTAATGGATGTGTACACTGTTCACTGAAGCTAAATGGTCAAAATACTTCAACATTTCATGTTTCTAGCGTCACATTTTCTCTCTTCCCCGCTTTTACCATTGGATGAGATATTTTAGTTCATCACAATATTTTTATTTATTTAAATATTTTAATGTTCACACTTGGATTCTGAGATGCACGAATTCAATGTATTCTCCTGGTATCTACCGCGCATTGATTATCCAAGAACACATATATGTCTACTAATATAGGCCTACATTACATATATATAAGTAGACAGCTAAAAGCTTACGTACCAATGGACCTCATTCACCAATCGTAATCGAGCAACATTTTGCCACGGGGTTCTCTAAATCTTCTATGCAAATTACGCAATCCATAAAGGCTGTCACGTGATACGTATATTTTTTGTTTTATTTATTGTAATAACCAATAGATGTTGTTCGAAATTGAATATTTAATGTTAGGAAAGACAGTAACAGGGCCAAGCCTTTTGGGACCGGTAGAAGGGAGCTGGGTAATGTGAATATATCGAAATAAATAATCAGCACAAATACAATTACACGTTGCATTATTTCATGAATGACAAATAGTGCATAAATTATAGATATATGTATATTATCTTTTTATCAATTAGTGGAATCGTAGATCTACATCATAGATCTAGAGCAACTTCTACTTTGGTCATGGACAGGAAAGTCATACAGCTATATGAATGTCGGAATGTGTTCAGCAGGCTAGACCGCTTTATGGGTGGTGGCGCCACTTGTACGAACGATGTTTTCATAGTAAATATTACCCTATATCAACTAGGTATTTTCTCATGAGTTATCAAAGAAGACTTAGTATTACTGGTAGGGCCAATTAGTTTCAATGAGCCTTAATGAAGTGTTAGAAGGGCTTAAAATTGTTGCTAATTGTCAATGAGTTTGATATGATTAGGCGGCGAATTTATTAATTTTTTTTAGGGGAGGGCGTGAGATGGGTAATATGTACTGCAAGTTAGCGCAAGTTTAGCAAGTTAGGTTGATTTTTCCATTATACTTTCTTGTTCAAAAACTCCGAAAGCAGAAATTCCTATTGGAACTGCACGAGACACTGGAAGATAGAGAAACAAGAGAAACCAAGTTATTTCATTTGTCATGTATCAGTAACAATTACATTGATTTATATTCGTGGCAGCTTTACTTTATCATCATTCACATCACGCACTGTGTGATTGGGACAATTTACAAGGAATAGAAGCATAAGACTATTTTAAAAATATGTTCAATCAAAAACATTTTCCCACATAATAAATAATTTAAAAAATGAACAAGCGAACAAACTATTGACTGTACATGTTGTAAAGTTTATCCGTGGGCCTCGTGCCTCCCTACGGTAAAGAAACAGACTGCAAAGGTTGACTGTGGCTATCGAAACAGTAAAAAACTTTACTGAAGACTTGATTCTTGTTGCCATGGACAAGCTGACGATGAACGCTTATCGTGCACAGTGCTGAGAGTCTTCTTCACGTTCCAGCATCGTTTTAGGAACCCTAACGAAAAATCCGGTTATGTAGCCCCGCAGGCAGTGGGCCAGTGGTAAAATCACTACACTCTGCCAAGCTCTCCATCCACCTGATCCCAAATTGCGATGGCTCTCCATCCCTTTGGATCTGGTCAGTATGGAAGAGAGGCGATTATTGACATGTCCAGCTACTCAAAATCCATGGGGGGTGGGGTAGTGTAGGTGCACGACCTTGCATCCCCCCCTCCTGCGGGCGCCCATGAATACAAGTCAAGTTGGAATTAGTATGAACGTAATAGTTCTACCATAAAGGTTTAAAATAATACTTCCAAATATTCACGAGAAACTAAAGAATGTCAAGGACGCTCAATTGAACGTCACTGTTGTCAACTCTATACAAAGTGAGCTCTAACAAGATCTGAATGAGGGACAATGTCTCTCTATCAAGTCTCATTTATTACAAGTAATTACTTGCCCATTTGCTTTCAACAAAGTTTTAAGCCATACATTGAAAGTCTGATGCTTCCTAAATAGTAAAATTATTGTGTGCTTTAAAAGGAAGAGTTTTAAAAGTGTAACACAAATTATCCTATACCTTTTAAAAAACACAGCTTATCAATACTTCCTTTATTTTGTACACCGGATACACCAGAAAGCTTGCTTTTTATAGTTTTTTCCACATGTATGAGAATCTGCTGTTAAGTGTTTTAAATTTTATGTCCCACTTTTCAAGACGTTTGTTGCTGTGTGTGTGTGTGTGTGTGCGTGCGTGTGTGTGTGTATGTGTGTGTACGTGCGTGCGCGCGCTTCTGATGCATCCATGAGTGAAGAGATTGGTTTACTTTTCTTTAAAGATTCTTATGAAACCACAACGAGGTCTGTCCTAGCTCAAGTTAATAAATAGGAGTGTGAGATTGAAAGAGAGTAGAGTGACAGCAACAGTTGTATTGTAGGAGTGAGCTATAGAAGTATGTTTCATTTATTGATGATATTACTTCAGCTGTGTATCTTAATTAGTATTGAGAGCGGTGTAAATTAGCACACAAAAAAATGTATAGTCATTTTAGAAGTATTGTTAAAGTACACTTCAAGTTCTACATTAAAACTTGAACGTCCCGGTACAGGTGTACTAAATAGTTGGAGCTACAACTCAACAACTGAGTATCAACAACTTCCGCCTACAGAATGACTCGGGTGTAAATTCTATTCTATTCTTGATTGTTATTGCTTGGCTTAGCCGAAAATTGTTGATTGAATATAAATATGGAGAACAAAAATCTAGGCTAATTGTAATGAATAAATCGTTTCTTTGTCCTTTGTATAGTACATGTTTGGCCTTTGTGATCTTTGCCCCTATATTGAAAAGCAAATGGTTTAGAGACAAAAGATGGCTTACCAATGTTTTATTTATTTGAACATGATAACAATGGTCATGAGCCTGATAATTGGAGGCACAACACTCCAGCTGTACACAGTTATTGTCCCTGCTAAGTCGCTCTCGTGTTTTTAGAAATAACAATGAGGTTTAATTATATGATTGGTTGCAACGCACTTCTGTTCAAGGGGGAGTAACCAACAGTCTAATTGTGCAATCTGCAAGGGATACCAGGGTGGGGCGATGAGATCGACATAATTATTTAATTAGCGGAGTCAGCTAATGCACTCTGTGTCTAGTGATATAATTGTGTTGTGTGATTCAATAGTTGCAGCGTTATATCTAATAGACGGGAACAAATTGTGAAGCCTTAAAGTTTTTATAGACAAGTAAAGAATTGCTTTCTGAAAAGCCTTTGGACTTTCGATATCTTTTCCATTCTTTGTCATGCCTTCTTAAGCAAATTAAAATAGTATTTTTATATGTACGAGCCTTAAATCCGTTTTCAAATAAAATGAGAATACCCATTCTTTCGGTGAATGTTATTGAAGTCTGTAGAAGTATAAAATTGTGTATGAACAGACTACATAAAAGATTTGACAACAGACTACATAAAGGATTTGACAACAGACTACGGCAATGATGGTCAACACACTACTGGAAGTGTTGTTCAACAAACTTAAGAAACGGTTGTTAACAGGCTTGAAAAGGTTGGTCAACAGGTTTCAGAAAGGGTTATTCAACATACTACATAAAGGGTTGTCAACAGGTTTCAGAAAGGGTTATTCAACATACTACATAAAGGGTTGTCAACAGGTTTCAGAAATTGTTATTCAACATACTACATAAAGGGTTGTCAACAGGTTTCAGAAAGGGTTATTCAACATACTACATAAAGGGTTGTCAACAGGTTTCAGAAAGGGTTATTCAACATACTACATAAAGGGTTGTCAACAGGTTTCAGAAAGGGTTATTCAACATACTACATAAAGGGTTGTCAACAGGTTTCAGAAAGGGTTATTCAACATACTACATAAAGGGTTGTCAACAGGTTTCACGGCTTAGAAAGAGCACAAAAAGCTTTAGTTAACATTCCAAAATCTCTTTAAATGAAAACCACTGAGATGCTTATTGAAACTAGCTGACTTTCATTTGTACATCAAACTTCCTTCAAGATTGTACAGTACATGAACTGTGGGTGAACTCCATAACTTGCAGTAGACATAATCAAAATAAGTCCAACACAAACAAACTAATCAATGTCTTTATTCTAACTTTGAACAGGCGTGACATTTATGTTTTGAAAAACAGATTTAAGAGTCTCTGTTCACATCTCCGTCTTGGTGCTTGGTACTCAGACACTGTGAATACAAAGCGAAATAAAACAAATGAGATCAATGGATGCCTCTACTTTGAAACAGTGACGTGTTTCCATGCTAGGAACAAGGAGTAAATTATCTCCAGCTGTGCTAGAAACAAAACAAGCAAAATTAAAAAAATACCTTTTTAAAAACAAAGCTTAAATTAAGAGTAATTGTATCAATTAGTTTGGATCATTCAAATGATTAAATTTGTTCTAGGTCTAGACTGACATAATACATCTGTACAATTAGAACAATTGTTACCAATAGTTTTTGTTTAGCTTTTATTTTTCCAATGCTCTGTGATCCTATCACGTGTCTGACCCAGGTGGGAGAGGAGGAGAGGTGGGGGAGAACGAAATGGGTATCTGAGTAAATGTTACCGTGATCACTTTATAATGCATTAAAAAAACACAACAAAGATGTACTACTTGAATTCCAACTTGAGGGCTCAAGCCTCTTCAAGCCAATTCACTAACGTCACTAACCACCGTGCCAGCGAATTGCTTATGAAAATAGAAAGTTGTATACTTATCTATTGTTAGTTTCAAATGACCTACTTCTCTACACAAAATATAACGGGGACTAGTTCAACTTATACCACCACATAAGTCAAGTACTATTTCTTTACATTGTTTGATACCAAACAAAAAAATTAATAACTAATTGTTTTTTTTTTAATTGATTCTTGTTTTATCTGAGAAAATAAATTATTGTGCTAAATTTCAACCTGATCCGAGATTTGGCCTAGGAGAAATAACGTGTACAAACTTTTTAACGGACAGAAAGACAATCAGACAGAGTGAGTTGATATAAGCTTTTTTTTAAAACAAATGAGGATAAAACTATTTAGTTATATTAAGATAAATGTTAGAATCTCCAAAAGTTCAGCAATGAAACGAATCAAATGGTTCATGTTTTTACCTCACAAGTTGTACTTGCATATGACGTCATCAATGAACTCCATCCAACGAGATTGCCACTTCCGCCTGGCTATCACTTTCTCCCTGGCCGACATGGTGCTGAATCTAAAAGCCACATTACAAATTAGAACTCTTTCACCGAACCACGAATGGTAATTATGTAATATTAACATAATGTAATGTAAGGTCTTTATGTCAGATCATCATTTAAAATCATCATGTAAAGCCACATGTAATGGTTATGTTTGGTCAGCGTGTAATTTCGCCCCTCAAGAAAGGTCATTATGTAAGATCAAATAAGTTCACCCTAAATGAAACAAAAATTATCTTTATCAATCACCTCCGCAAGTTGGATCCATGAATTCTACATTTTATTATAAGACAAACAAAACTAGATTTGATTTCGTTTTGTTTGTGTTTTGTAAATGGATACACACATTGTTGAAATAAAAAACCTTGTTGGGAGTACAGAAATGACTTCAGTTTAAAACACCTCTGATAAGTTTTTGTTTTTTGTGTAAATGGATACACACATTGTTGAAATAAAAAACCTTGTTGGGAGTACAGAAATGACTTCAGTTTAAAACACCTCTGATATGTTTTTGTTTTTTGTGTAAATGGATACACACATTGTTGAAATAAAAAACCTTGTTGGGAGTACAGAAATGACTTCAGTTTAAAACACCTCTGATATGTTTTTGTTTTTCCGGCAATGCTTCCCAGTCTCACCTGGTGGTTGTGTGAATACGGTCGTTAGATGAGACGATTTGGCTATTAGGAAAGGAAAAAGAACCTCCTTTGTGGTGCCTAAGGACCGAGTCAATTCGATTGAAGACCCCCCCCCCCCCAAAAAAAAATATTTAAAAAAAATATAAATTATGGCTTTTATATAGCGCTACTTTCATGCTTATAGCATGCTCAGAGCACTTTGGTCTAATCTCATTTGTGGACCAGTGGGGGAAAGGGGTATCTTGGAGAAGTTTTTTCCGTATGCTTAGTAAACATCCTGAAACAGTCGACACGTTGAACGTCAAATTTTTTTTTTGCAATTTTTATATTCGTAATGAAGACAATGTCAACATTTACAGCATTTTTTTTATGTGTAAATATCTTGAAATAAATCACTGCGATCGGAATTCGCTGAACTAGTGACCTCGTCCTATAAAAGCCAGGCCCCCACTTCTCTTAGTCTAGTGATGATGGAGAAAACCAATGAGCAGTGCACACACTTCTACGTTAACAGCTAAACAAAATGTTCTAACCAAATCCACGGCCTCCTCGTTAGGCATTTGTTGCAGTCTTTATAGAATCATTTAGCGTTCCCTTTCAAGAGCTAGACACACCGAGACTTTCTGTGTTAACAGTAGCTATTTGGCTTGTGGAGTGAGCTTTAGCACAATCACACTTTAAAAAAAAAAAGCTAAACTACATTACGTAACGCTCAGGGAGAATCTAAACACAAATTATACAGAAGCGTCGTTAGGATAAGTGTCACACGATGCGATTAATTTATTGTGACATCCTTAGTATCCTTCCGTCATTACCACGTTTGAATCCTTTCCCAATAATTTTTTTATTATGTTTGTTGTGGCATAATACTAAAAATATAATTTCTTGCATAAATTAATTGGTAGATAACTGTAAACTATACACCAAATATATCTATTTTAACATTTAATTTGTTGTTGCTAAAAATTTTTTTTTCAGTTTGGTTTCATCAGCACCCTTGCGATGACACTGAAATTGTATTATAACAAATTATGTTTCTCGTATAATGACAACTATTACAGAAATGAAAAAACATGTCTGAAAATGAGTTTTTAGCAGATATTACATTAGAAATTATATAAATATTAAAAAACAATTCCTACGTTATTGAGTTCATGGCTAATTGTTTGAGAAGCCTCAGGTCATCGTGAACTGCTCCGAGGGCCATGAACGCCATGTAGAAATCATGGGACAATGGACTCGCAAGCCAAGCTGGTGGGTCATCAGAACTGATGACCACTGGGGCACCCATAGCAATAAGGAAAGCACCTGGATGGTTACGAAGGTCATTCACAAGACCTAACACCTAGAAATAGCACATTTTATTAAAACATTTCAGCACATTGGTTAGTTCTAGCACATCCAGCATACTCTATTACAAACGTAGCACATTTGATGAGAACTTATCACATTTCAGCACTTGTTATGTCATTTATGTCTTCAACGGGTATATTTACATTTTTGGGTTAGTGTTAAACCTACCTGGTTAGAAATTGGGTTTAGTTCAATGGCTATCCCTTTGGTCATCACAGCTTTCATGACCTTGGGGTGATGATATGCAGCGTACCCGTGACCGATGCGCGTTGCGTTCAACAGGACAGAGTCCACTAGGTTCAAGTCTGCCCATTGAGTCCAGTCTAAATGAGTATGACAATATTCTATTAATATAGCTCAATACCAATTTTTTGTTTATTGATAGCTATTTTTTGACTCTCTCACTCTTAGCTTTTTCTCTTAGTATTACTCTCTCTTTCTCTCACTCTTAGCTTTTTCTCTTAGTATTACTCTCTCTTTCTCTCTCTTTCTTAATTTTTCTCTCTCTCTTTCTCTTTCCTTCTTTCGTTACTTAGATCAAGTTGAAACTTTGCATAATTATGCATTGTTCCTAACAAAACGCGATTCAATTTAAAAAAAAAACAATTAGTTAATTAAATTGTAGTAGTAATTTAATTTTGTTTGATAAAAAAGAAATTAAATCTAACAGTATTGAGAAACTTTGCTATAAATGGTGAGTTCTTCCCCTAAGATAAACTTTGTTTAAAAAGAAATTTTTGTTTTATTAGCTACGATAACGAAACAGCCGTGAAAGTGAACATAGATCAGAGCCCCATGGTCTAATTGCTAGTTGGTTACTATAACACAGATATCTCCCTCGTTATTGTCCGGTCATGTTCTACTAAGCAAGAAAAATTGAATCAATGTTTTACTGGGAAAAAAACATAATTACATAGACATAAAAACATGTTTAATCGTATTTTCTGTACACACTTTGTGTAACTTATGAAATTATAGTTTCGGACATTTCTGTTATACTTCATGAGAGAAAGAGTTCTATCGAGTCATACTTTACCAGTTTCACCAGAATGAAAAAAGTAAGGTAGCCTAGACCGGTCATCTTTTAGCAAATCTTCGACAAACTCCACTGTCCAATGAGTGTTATCCTCCTGTTGAAGTAAATCAAATCCCTTGACCAGATCAGGATATTTCCTCATGGACCTAATAGTCTTAGCCACCATGTCCCGTTGACTTGTCTCTGACCTGAAACAGGGGAACTGATTTCAATTTTGTTTGTATAAAAGTTATTTCAATCAATCAATCAATCCATGTATTAGATTTAAAATACAACATGCTGTTTGATAAAAATAAACTTTAAATTATGAAATATTACAAAATGTAACTCATTAACCTTTTTTTTTCCTAATGAGCCAGAAATGAGAAAACATGAAGAGGTCAAGAAGTCAAATGAGGCACGGTTAAGTTTTCTAGCAGCAGCCGCAAGGGGAAAAGCCGCTATTAGTTTTGCGCATACTGTCTGTCTGTCTGTCTGTCACGTTTAGATCTAGAAAACTATTGAAAATCTACTTTCATCCTAGTTTTGATATACAAATTTAGAAATTTTCTTTAGTTCTTAAATCCCTTAAGCAAGCTCTTTACAAAAAATACACCTCTTATAAAACAAAGCATAAAAAGTTATGTAACATTACTGACAGTGTCGGCCTTAAGAATTGCGATGCCCAATTTAGGCCCCTCTTTTATTTTAATTTTTACAATAACAACTATTATTATTAATGAGATCATTATACAAAAAGTTAATATACAACATGCATAGGAAAAACTTCGATCTTAATAGGTGCCAGTGGGTTAATTAAAGCCACTTCCATCGTTAAATATTACATATGTTAATCCTTTGGACTTCCCTTAAAAGTGAGGCATCATTTGATACTATATATATACTCGTGGTTTAAATGAAAGTGGAATTTTACTCCCAACAAAATTAGACAGTTACCTACGTCCAGCCAAGATGACCTTTGCCCCGATGAAGTCCGGATGCTCAGTCTTGAAGTCTTCAACCACTTCTTGGATCAGCTGCAAGTATTCATCTGTGACGTCATTTCCGTCTGCGTCTACCTGGGGATAGAGCAGTGCATGTGAGTCGGTCATGGATTGCTGACTGTTCAAGTACAAACCTTCAAGTACTATGAGTTTAGTGGAGTCTATCCAGTTTGAACCTAGTCACGTACCTTGCCTGCAACCTTTATCTCCATGTACTGGACACCGTCGTTGTAAAACTCTTTGATGCCTTGCTCTAAGTAAAGTCTAGACCAAAGTGAAATTAATTGTATTGTAAACCCAAACATATTTTTATTAGGTACACATGTTATATAGCATATCAAGTTACTTTTATCAAATATTTATTATTACATTCTCATAATATATGCCAGATATAATCCTTGAACTACTTATTTCATTAGTTTTAAAGGTCTTGCTGACTTTAATTCAACAATATAGATTCGACTTGTAATATAAGGAATCATGTCTTATTTCACTGTTGTTTGTTCAGATTCAGATGTTGTTTTTATCATTATTTAATCATTTCAGTTGAAATATGAGAAAAAATATGTTTATTAAATTTAGACGATTTGAACTTTCTAAACTTTTTGAAATGTTTGTGTGCATAAAAACATTTTGTTCAATTCGGTTTTCAAACCGAATTTTTTAATGAATAACACAATTTTATCTATTTTTGTATCAATAGAACAGCTGACGTATTTGATCTAATAGAACAGCTCACCCAGTTTACCTAAAAGAACAGCTGACCAAGTTTATCTAATACAACAGCTCACCTAGTTTACCTAAAAGAACAGCTCACCTAGTTTACCTAAAAGAACAGCTCACCTAGTTTATCTAATACAACAGCTCACCTAGTTTACCTAAAAGAACAGTTCACCTAGTTTACCTAAAAGAACAGCTGACCTAGTTTATCTAAAAGAACAGCGCACCTAGTTTACCTAAAAAAAAACAGCTCACCTAGTTTACCTAAAAGAACAGCTGACCTAGTTTATCTAAAAGAACAGCGCACCTAGTTTACCTAAAAAAAACAGCTCACTAGTTTATCTAAAAGAACAGCGCACCTAGTTTACCTAAAAGAACAGCTCACCTAGTTTTTCTAAAAGAACAGCTCACCTATTTTATCCAATGCAACAGCTGACCTAGTTAACCTCTTAATAACAATTGTATGTTGTAGTATTTTAATGGTCAACCTACTTTGCAAACAACTTATTCACATTTCATGACAAATGACATTTAGAACATTATTTCATGTCAATCCAACAGATGGCATCAACAAAACTAATTCTAAGCTTACTTTGTGTTTTTTCTACTAGGGATCAGGTCATACACAGTAGAGAAGTAGGTTTCGAACTTTCCCCATACATCATTCACAGATTGGTAAGCACGAAACGGGTCCTCGACCCAGATAGACATGTTATAGACCAACCTGTAAACAGTCAAGACAATCATTTAAGACATGACAAATGACCAAAGTACAATTTGTGACAGTACATCACCCAAACTCATTCTATGTCACATTCAACTTTTATAAGCTTAATCCTTTTCCTAGCTAAAAAAAAATTACTGCATATCACATATATATATCACAAAGTAAGCCTATGCACCCATGATCATGCACACCGCTTGCTTTATACCCACTGCCATTTTCATGTACAAAACCGTCTTCGTTTAATATACCCAGCCATCATTATATTCACACATATTGCCATATACTCATCTGCAGTGGCCTTTTTATAGGGTTAGGGGGGTGCAGGCCTAACCAGGTGACACCAAAGTAGACGAAAAACACACTTTAGTTAAAGTTAAAGTATATATAGCTAGTTACTCACACAAACATGCATATGACCTTTTATCATCTGGATCTAGATCAACCTATCTATCTGTCTATTATTAATTTGTTTTTGTACTAAAGTCCAAGTTGACAACTAGGCGCGAAAGTTTTTCTGTTTTTACAATATGTCTAGTCGGACGCTGATTTAAAAAAAAACGGCAGTAACGATTTACCTACAAATGTAACGATGTAGGCGATATCGCTGAGAAAGGAATCATTAGCTCGTAGGCTACATCGGAAAAACTCAAGTTTAACCGTTATAGTAGCAAATAAATAAACGTAAATTGGTATAGAGACTTACTAATCTATATAGTTCTAGAGCCAAATGGCGTAGCAGCTTATTACAGTTAATAAGCGATAACAGTTAATTTAAAGTTGCTTCAATTTTATTAAAATCTTAATGGTTAAATCTAATATAAATCACATCTAGATCCTAGATCTAGAAGTAAATCTAGACTAGATCTTAAGAGTTCTAAATCAGAATTTTAGGTCTTGCGTTAGACCCAGATGTCGATATAATGAAAGAACCAATAAATAATTGCATGTCTTCCCCGCTTCAGAAGATGTGGACGTTCACCTTCAATGCAATCAAGCAGCTGACGTTGGCATGGGTTCGATACCCAAGTTTGGTCAAATATTACTTTTATTATTTTTTTTTTTCAATTTTCATTATAGTTTAAGTTTAATGATGGAGTTATTTTTTTTTGAAAAATAAATGTAAATTTCTTTAAAGACTAATAGAGAAAACAAACAATTTAATGCGAGCCTGTTAGTAATTTTGAAAATCTTATACTTTGTAAAATGCTATAAAATTTGATAAAAAGTTTTTTATAAAACAATTTTAAAATAGAATCCATACAAGTTTAACAGTAATGTATGTTGTAACTCATCTCACTGTATTAAAACCAAATAAAAAGAACAAACTAGCGATAGATTTTGTAGGAAAATTTGTAGTCAAAGTTGATTTTGAGAGGGGAAAGTTGACACCGTGAGATGCTCGGTCCAGGAGACACCGACGCCAGTGCTCAGGATGCCGCTGCTCAGCTGTCTTTAGATTATGTTTGAACAGAAAAAAAGTATGTGCTCATTTTAAACCATTTAAAAAAAAATTCATATCAGCAATTCTGGAGAAAACAAAATGGTGGCCCACGATTATAAGCTAAGATAATTTGTATTGTCTAATCAAGTGGAAATTCAGTTTGACTACAATTGACCACCTCAGCAATGTTGAGCTTCTAATATTATTTTAGTTTGAAGTCCATGCGGGTTTTAAGGCGCTAGCTCAGAAGTAACCCAAACCAAGCAAACTGAACTCTGAGTTTACTCACTGCTCATCAAACTGGTCTCTGTTACTGGCCGAAGCTCTCAGTTTAGCCATTGACACCCAACCTGCACAGACAAAACGATTCAAATATCAAATTTAACCAGACATTTGGGAACTATTCAGTCATGACACAAAGAAATGTTGTTTTTTTATAATTGCACGTGAAACGAGTCATTTGGCTAGGTCTGCCTTTGAGCTAATGTTCTATTTAATATGTTGATGCATTTATTAAAACCTATTAGGAGGCTTCTGTACATAACGATTAAATGTTTTAGACTATTCTTGCTAAAGTTGCTGCCTGGCTTGTGAAAAAAAAGGAGGTCATGCTCATGAAGTCCAAAGCGAAAGTAACTTAGTTCCACAAATCATTGTGAATGGCCACTTAATGTTGTCGACCACCATCAGGAACCTAGGTAGCATAGTATCCAACGACGCTTCACTTTCTAACAACCGTCTAAATAAAGCCAACAGCACTTTTGGTCGCCTGCAATGGTGAGTATGGCGCTAGAAGTCTCTTCTACTCATAAAAATCAATGCCTACGGAGATCCTTTTTGGCGAGCTTAATGAGGATGCTCAGGACGGAATAACAGAGATGGCCCCAGAAAGCGCCATAAAGCTTTGATTAGGCGCCTTTTTGCCCTCACTGGCAGGAGATGGCATCTGAAAGTGACAGATGGATAGCTCTCTCGCGGGACAATCATTTGAGGCCCAAAGAATAGTGCCCAAAGAATAGTGCCCAAAGAATAGTGCCCAAAGAATAGTGCCCAAAGAATAGTGCCCAAAGAATAGTGCCCAAAGAATAGTCCTTGTGAAGAAAGATATAGAAGAAGAAAAGAAAACTTGAATAGATCTTCGAGGAACAGTTTTGTCTGTACGAGATGTGGCATTGGATGTGGTATTAGGTGTAGCAAAATATGTCGGTCGCAACTGGGTTTGCTTAATCATATCAAATACTGCACACATTCTTAATCTTCGGAATCGAAGACATTACCATTATTTATTATAAGTATACACACACTAATCAATGAACCATACAGATTGCATTCGGCAAACTATGGTACGAAAGGGACTCCACGATACATATCATCTTTCCTGTAATGTCTGATATCTATAAAAAGCGTATCGGGACCCTAATCTTTAGAAAAAAAGGTCACACCCGAATCAATCTTTGGTTTAGCAGTATTTAGGCTTATTTAACTTTTACGCAAAACAAATTTAATCAATGCATCAAAAAGATTGCGTTAATTTGATCGCTTAAAATACCCAGATAATAGAACACGTGACCAGCTTGAGCCCCGCAAGGGTAAAGGGTGTAAAGTAAATAAAATGTATGAGCTTACCTGGCCCGGGGTGTGTCTTCGAGAATTTGTACTTTCTGGTCGGGTATTTACTCTCTTCTACACGTGTATAGAGGTTAGGTAAGTAGGTCAGTCGTTTAATGACCCACTGTAATGACGTCATGGCCGAGTCGTGTAGATGTAGCACACCACCTTATGATGATTGGTTAAAAAAAAGTGAAGGCATATTTCAATCTCTTTGTTTTTCTGTACAAAATAACAATTGAATAATTAAGATATTTTATTTGACATACTCATAAAATATTCATTTGCAAGGAAACCGTTTACAGGTTATAAAATTTTTCTCCATCTCAACTTTGTCCTCTATTTTCTTTAGGTGAAGTTTCATAGTTTTCATTCGTAAATAACATTCTCCCATGTCGAGGCTCAATTTAGTCTCTGTTTCCACTGATTAATCTAAATCTATGGGAAGTATTTGTTTACTTGTGTTTTCTTTTGGAGTTTCAATTCATTCCGATTTTCTGTTTAAACTTTCTTGTGTTTTCTTTAGGAGTGTTGTGTCTCCAATTTACTTCTTAAGGAGTGTTTTTTTTTTTTTGATTAGTTATATTTTGTTTCCCCTTCTTTCTACTATGTCTATAAAGACATTCCTTATAGAAAGAAAGGATCTGGAGGGTGGTTTGGTCCACCAACCAGGTACTCTACTAATAAAACTGTCCGGACAGGGAGCAGTTCAAGCCTCGATGGCGTCCATCAACGCCGCCTTGAGGCTCGGGCCGGAGGAGGTGGGTTCCCTGTACCGGTTTGAGAACCCTTTCCTATGGTTCCTCGGTGTTTCCTCACCGCTGGTGAGGAACAGGATCATAGGAAAGGTCTTTGGTAGCGAAGACACCTTCAGGGTGGAAGTTACCAACCTGGAGGAGGAGAAAATAAAAGTAAGGCTTCACTGGGTGTCACCATTTCAAAGAAAAAAATTGAAGAGATTTTCAGTACCCTCGCCGCAGAAGGCTGCAAAATAGAAGCTTTTAGGCTAGGGGTTAGTGACATGTGGGTGGCTTGTATTAAACCCCGCAAGGGTACCGAGCTACCCCACTACATACAGCTGAAGTATGAAGAAGACCCCAGGACCTACAAGGTCTTAATTACTACACCGGGGAGAAGGCAGCAATGTTGGTTCTGCCAGAAGGAAGATCATTGGTCAAACCAATGTCCTAACAGGGCTGCCCCTAGGGGTCATAAAAAGGACGTTGAGAGGTCCTTGGAAGGTAAAAAAAGATCTTAAAAAAGGATAGTGAAAAGGGGCAGACCAAGGCTATAACCCCTGAGGTAGATGAAGATGGGTTCGAACCAGTAAAAAGTAAAAAAAAAGGTACAACACCTGAAAAACGTATAGACAGTGGGAGGGGTATCCTTTCTCCCCCCCAAAAAAGGCGAAAGGAGCACAGGGTCTAATACACACACAAAAATGAAAACCACCGGACACGCTAGATCGGAGCCTAGCTCTCCAAACAAAGCAAACCGGAAAAGGACTCTTTCTCTGGCCTCTACCTCTGATGACCAGGGGGAAGGCTCGGAGGTGAGAAGGGAAAGAGGGAGAACGGGAGAGGGAATGGATGATTTGGAAGATATCCCCAACTCTCTTGCACCTGTAGTGATTGACGAGGGGGAGGACCCTGACACATTTCCAAACACATGAACACTTTTAAATAGTAGGCACACACACATACAAACGCAATAACCCACCTACACACAATCATGGCAGACATTATAATTACATACTCAAGTAGTGGCAATACAGGGAGGGTGTTTATAATCAAAATAGAATCACAAAAATACACATTCGTAGAACTAAGGATACATACACACATACACAAATGATCACAACTACTCATACACACCCAAACTCATATACACACAACCCATCATCACGCAATCATGGCAGACATTAAAATCTTAACTCTTAACATCCGTAGCTTAAATAATAAACATAAATATATAGTACATCTCGCTAGAAAATATACACCGGATTTTATTTTCCTTCAAGAGACAAATACTTCTACCACATATCCAGCAAAACAAACTACAACACATATGGGATTCATGGGAGGTCATTTTAGCTTAGGTAGAGACTATAAGGGGGTAGCCATCTTACAAACATCCGATAGATACAAAATCACACACACTCACAACGACAACAATGGGAGGGTAGTAATACTTTGAGTAGTTTCACAAGAACAGAAATACACACTAGTCAATATCTACGCACCCGCTCAAAGAGGGGGAGAAAAACGTGAGTTTTTCCAAAACCTCAGTGACACACTACAAATCACAAACATAGGAGAACAACTAATAATAGGAGGGGATTTTAACTTTATAGAGGCACAACTGGACAAACAACACACACACACACAATATCCACCCTCTCAGCCGGTAACAGAAACACAACTACATGGGAGAAATAGTAAACTATTTCCACCTGGTAGATGCTTATAGGAAATTAGAGCCAAATGGCAAAGAAACTACATTAACACAAAGGTCCTACCAGGTTGAAACCAGAATTGACCGTTTTTACATACCCACGGACACCAACATACTTAGTGTGACACATTTAGGAGAAACCCTACATTATTCCGACCATAAAGGTGTACTTTTGGAACTTGGAAAAAAAAATCCCATAGGAAGTTAAATAACAACCCTTTTGGAAGACCCACAAATCAAAAGAGTAATAAACCAACTCCTGCTAGCAACAGCACAAGACATAGAAAACGAATACAAATTAACCCAGACGTGGACAATAATAAAAAATTCAATCAAACAACAATTCAAAATCTTAGCAAGAATCAAACAAAGAGGGTAAATGAAGAAAACAGAATAAAAAATCTATTTACTCAAACGCAGGATGAAATTGAAAAAACAGACCTAACCACACAACTTGAAGAGTTATACAAACACAAATATAGAGGAGCCGAAATCAGATGCAAAAATACCCAGATATCAGAAGGGCCAAACAAATTATACTTGGCGCTAGAACGAAATACACACAAAAATAGAATAATAACCAACATAACAGACAAAGAAGAAAACAAAATACAGGAGAGTGACAAAATAATATAAATTTTTACAAAACATTTCGTCAACATGTATAATGAAGAACAAACAAAACATACTTGTAAAACACTGTAAAACATTACCTCCATCAGAAAAACAAAAGACAAATAGACCCTTTACATTAGAGGAGCTGAGGGCTGCTTTAGACACAACACAAAATAACAAATCCCCTGGCCCAGACGGTTTGACATATGAATTCTATAAAACTTTTTTCTCCCAAATAGGACCCCTACTATTAAGACTATACAATGACATGTTAGAAACAGGACAGACGCCTACAGACTTTAATCTTGCATACATCACACTATTACCAACAAAAAAAACTGAAAAAAACACAACACCGAGTGACTTTAGACCCATTTCCCTTTTAAATGCTGACTATAAACTGCTGACCAAAATGATTTTGTTAAGAGTTAGGCTCCTTATACCCCACCTACTAGGACAAGACCAGTACTGTAGCAACCCGGAAAAAAATATAGACGAACTGATCCACTTTCTACAAGACATCATATATTACTGTAAAGACAAAGACTTGAAAGCAGCCCTCATGTCCATTGATCAAGAAAAAGCTTTCGACAGAATTGACCATGACTACTTATTCAAAATATTAGACAAGACAGACATATAATATAGTCAACTTATAATAAATCAAACACTAAGCAACAAGATTTCTATTAGAAGATCTGTTAGGCAAGGTTGTCCCCTATCCCCCTTTTTATACACCCTTTGCCTAGAACCCCTGTTAGAGAATATTAGGTAGACAAAGAAATTTTAGGAATAAAAGTCCCCGTTCCAACCCCCGTAGTCAAAATTAAAGCTTATGCCGACGATACCACACTTTTCCTCACCTCAGAAAAAGACATAGCTAAAATTATAGAGAAATTTACATTATCTGGGAGGGCGAGCGGGTCCAAAATAAACATTAATAAATCCTCAATTATGGGACTGGGTAGGTGGGAAATCCCCCCCCCCAAAATTCCCTTTAACTTTAAAATACAGAAAGAAATAAAAGTATGTGGCATCGTGTGGACTAGCAACCCAGCACACTATTGCCATGAACAGTGGGCGGAGATTCTGGCCCACACAAAGAACGTGATAAGAATGTTTCAGTACATGGCGACAACCATATTTGGGAGAGCTATATTAATAAAAAAACTTGGTCATCCCGAAGATAATCTACTTAGCCAATATAGTAGAACCTCCTCCTAATTTCACAAATAACATCAATACCACTATCAGAAATTTTATTTTCAAAAACACAATAAGAAACATTAAAACATACAAAACTCATACAAGACAAAAAAGAAGGAGGGATAGGCTTACAAGACATTCACACAAAAATCAAAACACTTAGAATAAAATTTGTAGGGAAAGTAGTAAGGTCTCCCAATAACTTCCCCTTAGTATTATATTATTTTGGACTTAGACTAAACAAACTCCTCCCCATTCAAAACAACACACCCCATCATTTTATTAACCATACACATCCATTCTACAGATCACTCACAAGACACCTACCCAGCAATGAAAACATAACACACCACGACTCAAAAACAATATAACAATATACACTATAACACAGGGCAACAGCCAAAAAATCGTCGGGGGTTTCTCAGCTGATTTAGACTAATTTTGGTGTCCTGAGTCCGAATATCACATTGGTTTTGCTCAATCAGGTCAAATTTTTGAGCTATCTGACAATCTACACAATGGTAATAAACGCACAACAAAACACCATCGATATCCACCATCGATATCTTACCAACATAGAAATTAATTTAGATCAATAGAACCGATATTAAAATAACATAAAATGTGTCACAATCATCAATTAGTGGATGTCAGATGACAAGATCTATGAAGATACTATGATAGATGTCACGTTGAAGATTATCTTGATCTATAGCACACTATCAATGATCGTGATTGCCGAGGATCTTGAAATCGTCTTTTAATAAGATGATCGTATAGAAGTAGCTAGATCTAGTTGATGATACGATCATTTAGAATGTTGCCAGTTGATCATCTAGAAGTTGTCAATTGCTAAGTCGATCTAAGTATGTTACTATATTCAATGAAGAAACTTCTCTTCGTCTAAAACAATTACTTTAATTCAGAACTTGGAAAAGCTATTCACAAATAATTACAATGGTTAAATGTACTTGAATAGAATGATAGATCTACAATAATATAATAAATGCAGCCCAATTTACAATAATTAACATGTCTGCACGTGGGAAAAAACCCGAGGTACTTGACGAGCTAAAAATAGATACTGTGTACGTGACAAAATGATACAAAGACTACTGATTTACAAATATGTATTTATAGGGCTTACTCTGCTGCTATTTCATTTACTAAAAAATAACTATCTAACTAATATCTAAAATGGCTTCAGCACGACGTTCATGCACGAATAACCCTGACGTTTTCTGCTACATTTGCGGAGAGTACACACTGTCAGCTGATAGGATGAACATCACAAAATTTGTTTAAAAAAAAAATGCCTACCAGTCTTGGGCACCGCACACGGTGTGCAAAACATGCGTGGAATACCTCCGGCGGTGGACGAAAGGCGAGAAAACATCACTAAAGTTTGGAATTCCGATGGTATGGAGGGAGCCATTTGACCACGCATCGGATTGTTATTTCTGTGCCATCAATACTGCAGGCATCAACCGAAAAAATCGGCGCAGCCTCCAGTACCCCGACCTTCCATCTGCTCGTCGTCCAGTTCCTCATTGCGAAGAAATACCCGTGCCAACGCTCCGAGAGATTCCAGGCAGCGACGACGAGGCCACCACTTCAGACGAGAAAGGTGGTACAGAAGAGGAGTATGAAGCACAATATGGTCCGCAGCCCTTCACACAATGTGAGCTCAATGATCTAGTTCGGGACCTAAGCCTGTCGAAGAATTCCTCCGAGCTGTTGGCTTCCAGGCTCAAAGAGAAAAACCTGCTTCACAAGGACGCGCGTATTACCTTCTTTCGTAGATGGCATGAGGAGTACATGGACTACTTCTGCCAGGAGGAAAACCTTGTGTACTGCCGAGATGTCGCCGGTCTTCTTGATAAACTGGGCGGTCCTCAATACGATGCAAGAAATTGGCGACTCTTTATTGACAGTTGCAAGCGTTCTTTGAAGTGTGTGCTCCTCCACAATGGGAACCAGTTTGCCTCAATCCCGCTTGCGCACTCCACGACTCTCAAAGAGAAATATGAAGCAGTGAAGTATGAGCTCGAAAAAATCCAATATCAGCAACACCAATGGATCATCTGCGTCGACTTGAAAATGGTGAACTTTTTACTTGGTCAGCAGTCTGGGTTCATGAAGTACCCATGCTATATGTGTATGTGGGACAGTCGAGACAGAGCCCAGCACTATGTAAAGAAAGAGTGGCCGGCGCGAGAGCAGTTAGTACCTGGGGCGAGAAACATCATAAACGAACCTCTTGTTGACCGGGAGAAGATATTGATCCCACCACTACACTTGAAGTTGGGTTTAATGAAACAGTTCACGCGCGCTCTGGACAAGGATGGGAGGTGCTTCAACTACATGTGCCGAGCATTTTCTCAACTGACTATTGAGAAGCTGAAGGCCGGCATTTTCGATGGCCACCAGATACGGCAGCTCATAAACGATGCAGAGTTCTGTAGCTCCATGAACTCACTTGAGTGCGCCGCCTGGGAATCCTTTGCGCAGGTGATGAACAACTTCCTGGGGAACACTAAGGCAGCAAACCACGCAAGGCTCATCAGCACCATGATTGAGGATTTTCAAGAACTCGGGTGTTTGATGAGCATAAAAATGCATTTCTTGTTTTCGCACATGGATAAGTTTCCGGAAAACCTTGGGGCGATGAGCAGGGAGAAAGATTCCATCAGGACATGCACCAAATGGAGGAAAGTTACCAGGGGAGGTGGGATGCAGTCATGCTGGCGGACTACTGCTGGTCGCTGAAGAAAGACAACCCAGCAGCTGCTCACACACGGGAATCTAAGAAACGCAGATTTATGCCCTGAACTTTTTCTTCATATTATGTCAATTATGCTAATAAAATTTGATAAACTAAACAAAAACTGAATTAATTGAATTGTGTTGACTTTAATTATTGAGGAATACCGAAAAAATCGGCAGGGGTTTATCGACTGGTGAGCCGCAAAAAGTTTGTTTTTTACAAAAAACGATTTTTTAAAAGTTTCTGTAGCAAAACAGTCTGACCTGATTGAGCGAAACCAAGCTCATTTTCGGACTCAGGGCATCAACATTAGTCTAATTCAGCTGAAAAACCCTGGACGATTTTCCAAAAAAATTTTTTTGTTGCCCAGTGTAATCAGAGACAAGTTGAAAGAAAACCTAGAAGTTAGAATAAAGTGGGTCAGGGAGTTAGGGGTTAAACCAACCAACTGGACAAACACATTCGCGCATTTACACAACAAATACATAACACCCAAAGCACAAGAGGTGGCCTACAGATTACTCTTCGGGATGACCCCAATAAAAGGAAGACTCTCAACTACAACAGGGTCCAAATATGTCCTGTGTAATTTGTAAAAAAGAAAACCAAAACCCAGAGAAACACCTATTTAGTGAATGTGAGCTGGTTGAGGAAGCAAAAAAAAACTTTAGGAGATATTATTGAAGCAAACAGTCAAACCTGTGCAAATGTAAATACTGCTATTTTCTTTAATAAAGTACCTAAAGCCATAAATTAAATACAAAACTAAGAGACATCAATGTAATTATTTTATCAGAATATAGAAACCTTATTTGGAATACCTACCTATAAATTGTCTACCATAATAAACTGTGCAGTGAAATATTATAAGATCACATTTTTAAGAAAATTATTGAACGCAAAGGGAAACAATATAGCGCTAAATAAAATTACCAAGATTGTCTATTAACTTAAAGAAAAGGGAATATATATATATATATATTTATATATATATGTGTGTGTGTGTGTGTGTGTGAATATGTGTATGCGAGTGTGTAGAATTATATCCACAATGATCCTTTTTATATATTTAAAGACCCTGTAACCATATAATTTAAAAAACTCCAAATAAAACAAAAAAACAGTGATAACCCCTTGAAATTGACAAGGGATAAGACAATTCATTGGCTACACAATTGCAGACTCTTTGGCCCACCAGGGAGGGCAAATTCCACCCACTGATGAGGCTGTAAGCTTTCATCAAGTCCTGGCTATAATACAAAAAACAGAAATGGAAAAGTGGTTTGAGTGCTGGGACAAGTCCCAAAAGGCCCGTGGAGTCTGGGAGCGCATGAGGCGCCCTGACTGCACTTCCCCGTGGTGGAGGCTGTCCAGGCCTAAGCAAGCTATTATAGCACAGTGCAGGACAGGCCACTGTCCTGTTGGCTCATATTTCTCGCGGCTATGGCCAAATTTCGATTCACGGTGCCCCCGCTACGGGGAAGAAGAGGAAACCGTTCCTCATATTCTGTTTGACTGCCCCAGACTTGCTGATCTCCGTCTCGACAGGTCTGGGAAGCCCAAAATTCTCGACCTGTATGGCGACATTTATGCACTACGCAAGACAGCAGGGTTTCTGTCCAGGGCTTTTGCAAGAGAGGATTTGAGCCTCTCAAGCCCTCACTCTAATGTAGTTTGATGTTGATGATGATGATGATGATGATGATGATGATGATGATGATGATGATGATGATGATGATGCTGATGATGAAAACAATTCAAGACAGTACACAATCACGAAGGCCACGCCTTGACCTTGTGACTGTAAAGACTTAAACCAAAGTTTTGATCTACAAAGACGAGCGAGTTAGGCAGGAGAAAACGAGAGATCTCATTCCATTAAAACAGAGAATCATATCGAAATGGAACATTAGGCCGAAAAGTCAAGGCACGGAAACACAATAAGGAACCAGGAGCGAACACGTGAAAACCCAAGAAAAGGGAAAGAAGAGTAACTCCAAGAAATCAAGATCAAGGGCAGAAGTTCTGTTGTTCCTGGATTGAGAATCAGGCATGACCACATGATATCTAAGCAAACAATTCTTTGGATAAATTTGTACTTTTTAACAATTATGTCCATAGTGACTTCTTTACGAATATTGAAAAAATACCACCACTACCCGTATTGTGCATACCTGTGCAGTCTACATACAATATATTATTTCTTACTACCTTGCAGACGTTTACAGTCTATACAGATATTGTTCTTCTTCTGTTGTTCTAATATTGAGCATCAACATAACCTCATATCTCAACAAGCTTCTACATCAAATTGTTACAAAATTAGTATTTAGTTTCTTTTTTTTTTTTTTTACATATGTAAAAGTTTTTACTATTGTTAAAAAAAAATTCTCCACCACCATTGTCAATATTGCGCATGCTTGTGCAGCCTACAGAGAAATAATATATTAAAGAGGGGAAGAGGAAAAATAAAACAAAGGGGGAAAAAAAGGGGGGAAAAATATTCAAGAAAAAAAAGTATATATATACACACATATATATATACATATATAAAATAACTTTCAGTTGGACTCCAATTGGCCCCTGTGACCAAAAAAAAAAAAAAAAAGCCACAGAGAAATTGTCTCTGAACAGAAACTCCCGATATACTGACTCTAGCAGACAGGATTTCCACCTTGATGATGAGGAAGTAGTTTTCTAAATCTCAAGGGAGGAAATCAAAAATTGTTATAAAAAGGGAGACAACAAAAGAAACAATATAAATGTTTAAATGCTTATGTTCGTATAAGTGTGTACACACATAGATGTGTATGCACGTTTGATAGAAGTTAATATAAAGAACTGGGTAATATAGCAAAGCACAAAGGAAACAACCATAAGCAATGTAGACAAAGTGGGAAAAAATGTGACTACGATGTTTAAAATGTTTTAATATCATCTAAGTTTCTACTTTCACTTTTTGATTGTTTCTATTTCATTACCTAGTGTTGACATTCTCACCACATATATTTTAAGAACCTTAAATTTAAAAAATATTCATCATATGCTATTGGAAAAAAAAAAACGCCATATACAAAGCAATTTAAAACGTTAAAATATTATGACAATCTAAATGTAACTATGTGCAATGCTATGTTTTGCAATCATTGTACTTTAAAATGTAATTACTTAATTTGTACGCTTACTAATAAAATATGCATCTTTTTGTTAATAAAAAATAAAAAAAAAAAAAGCCCAGTAAAGAGGCAATGCCTAAAAAAAGAGGCAAAGAAAAGAGGCAAAGGCCCAAGGATTCCTAGGATGTAAACAGCCACAACTGAAGTCAAAAGCTAAAAAAGATTAGGTATCCTATAAAAAACAAAAACATAAACATAAAGTAAAGTCTTAACGACAGCGTCTTTGTATGTTTCCATCTCATTTCTGGTGGAGTATAAGAATGTTAATGTTGTCACGTGTTTATTGTGTTTATTTGACTTGGAGTTCTTGATGCTATAAACTTGTGACATATGTGGGTTCGGAGGTGCCTTGATTATAGTTCAAACACTTTAATAATCAATGAAGTAACAAAGTGCTGATAGGTTTTCTTGAGTTTTAATTATTTAAAACTTGAACTTGAAACAATAAATGTACGTACAAAGATATATAAAACAGATACAGGATTCAGTGAAAATGTTCAATAAAATGAGTAAATATTTACTTTAAACTTAGCGGCTTCTAAGCCTAACTTTCTAGCTCTCTCTCTCGTCTCAAGCTAACACTCCGCTTTTATATCTTTCTTTAGAATCAAGAACCGTGGCATCTCAATACCCATCCTTGACTCCTTGACCCGTTTACATTTAATTATCCCCTCAATTGTTTCTGTAATTTAACCTACGCCAATTATGTCTCCCTGCTGTAGCCTTGAACCAAGTTTTAATCGGCGTCCTTCTGGCATTGAAGCGCGAGCGCGCTGACCCGATTTGAGATAGGTACAATGTCCCATTCTGTGAACAACGAGGTGTCACTAGGAACTGTTTTTGTAATTTAAGCTATGTTAATTTTGTTTCCCTGATGTAGTCTTGAACTAAGTTTTAATCTGTGTTTTTCTGGCATTTAAGCGTGGGTACGCTGACCTGATCTGAGACGGGAACAATGTCCTCATTTTGTATACAATGACAAATGTAACCAATATTTCTAGAGAAAAAAAAGGTAGTTGGACTTCACATAATTTGTTCAACAATGTCAAGTGAAGCAGATATTGTGTGGAGCAGTCAGTTAGGACAACTGCGCCGTCAGAAATCTTTATCGCTTTGTTTTGGTTGTCCTTCGTGTTGTGTAGACATAAAATACAAATAATGAAGGTCACAAAGACAGTTTGTAACACAAACTCAAAATAGGCTTCCGAAGTGGTCCACCCAGTTAGGTAAAAAGACAGGTGTCTTATAATGAATATCTAATTGATCTAAATGTTTTGTAAAGGGTCAATCTCTTCTTAAAATCCTCAAAAAAAAAAACTTTTCCGTAAAGGGCGCATTTTTGCAGTTCACGCGATAATATGAAAAACACTTATTAACTCTTTCTCTCCTAACTAACGATACCAAAGTTGATTCCACTAGAATGTGGTAAATAATTACGGAGAGAAAAAGTTAATTGTTGTTTTAAATTATGTCCAACTTACAACATAAATACTAAATAGATTTTTTCTCTTTAAAAAAAGTAAACATTTTTTTTTTGAGTATGACAAAACTTACTTTACTTTGCAATACAATTTAGATATAAATTACTAAAGAGCCTCCCGTGTTTGTTACTATTAATAGTGAATAATTGTAAAAGTGGTGTATTTTTATGAAAAAAATGCTAGCAATAATAATTTAGACAATTAGATTTTTCGCTTTCAGAAAAGAAACAAAGTAGCCGTTGAATCAGAACTTTTATATTTATGTATATTTTGGTATTTCATGTATTGTCATTAATATTATTATTATTATTATTATTATTACTTACTTACTTACTTACGCAAGGCAAGAGGGAAACAACCAGAATTTAAAAAAAATTACTCTAAAAAATTAATTTGTCTGGATCAGTCATGGAATTAAATTTGTAATAAGCCTCAGAGGACGATCTATAAAAGGGACTTATTCAGCTTATACCACCTACTTCAGTCCTGTGCTATTTGTTTTCCGTTGGAAAGGAGATTAACTCAGCTTATACTACTTACTTCATTCAAATACAATTTCTTTCGTTGTTTAAGATACCAAACAAAATAATTAACTACCAAAAGTAAATTAACTAGTTGTTAATTTTTGTTATTAATTCTTGTGTTGTCAGGTAAAAGTAATAATTTTGCAAAATTTTTAGCTTGATCCGAGATTGGGTGTGGGAGAAATAACGTGAGTGAGTTGATATAAGCTTTGTAAAAATATTTTCATTTCATTTGCGCTGTCTCCGAATGATACTTGACCTTTCTGAGAGAACGCCGCCTGAGCTGGCAAAGGCAATGTCCGCCGTATGGAGGATTAACGTATCCCGAACATTATCCCCTATAGACAACTTGCGATGGGCACAAGAAACAAATGGCCGCCCCCTCCCCCCCCCCCCGATATGTGAATGTAGCCACACGGTACCTCAATACAATGGACATGGCTGTTGACTAGTCCTAGATCGCACTATGTAGAGAGAGATGATGATATGGAAAGCTTAATGGCAGTGTAGAAAGCATTGACCTTACATGTGAGGGAGCAGAGCGCCAAATGCAAAATGGGTAGTCACTTTACCACCAAATTGAATTTTACCTTTACCTTATGTGCACGAGACAGTCTCTCCAGAATAGAGCTCTACAGTCACATGAAAAAGTGTTCTACGCGATGAACCATTGTCTTACGACTGAAGGAGGAGCCCCAGTTCTTGAGTTATTTCATGAACAATAAACAACTTCTCAATAATTTGAACCTCTTGTCCGTGTTGTACAGTCTGGACTCTTTTCGTGGAACCGTTATCTTGTTTGTACTGTGTCTTATTGTAATTGAAATAGATACTTACAAAGAAATGAGAAAGACACAAAAAAAAGAGAAATGCAAAAGGAAGTAGTAGACAGACTGTTTCAGCTCCATAGATTGGCTGAGAACGATGTGTCGATGAACCAGTTGTTGGTTAACAAGTTGTCTGTGAACCAGTTGTCGGTGAACGAAATCTCGGGTGAACGAATTTGGCGTGAATAATTTGTCGGTGAAAGAAATGTATTTTTTCTTGTTCCCATCTAGAACATTTAGGGCATCCATATTTATTCAATCAAAGACACCTGGGCCGCATAGGTCATCTAAAACATGTAAGACATCTATGCAAACCAAAAAAAAAATCTAGGACATCTTGGGCAACTAAAGCATATAGGTCATCTATGTCATTTAGAACATCTAGATCATCTATGAAATCTGGGTCATCCACACAATCATGCATCTAGAGAACATATAAGGCACTGTGACATCTAGAACATCTAGGTCATCTAAGGCATCTATGTCAAGTAGGTCATCTTAATATGTATGACATCTAGGTAATCTAGGACATCTAGGACATCTAGGACATGTAGGTAATCTATGATATCTAGGACATCTAGGACATCTAGGACATGTAGGTAATCTATGATAACTAGGACATCTAGGACATCTAGGACATGTAGGTAATCAATGATATCTAGGGATCTTACGTCATTGTATGTTTTATGACTCTATATAGATCACAATACATTTAGCTACGCCTTGCTCCATTATTTAAGTCCAAACAAGTGTATTACAACACATTACAACACACAACACCAAAGAATTTCCTACCCTAGGATCAAATTATTAAAAATATTGGAAAACTAGAAAAGTAAACATTTGATCTACTGTTTTAGTTTTACCTTTTGGCATTTTCTGTAGTATTTTAAAGATGGTACTGTTGTCTATCCAAGGTTTGCTCTTAAAGAATGTAATGGCTGGTGGGTACGGGGTGGAGGTCCAAATACTTTCTTGGATTGTTTGATTTTTTAAGTCCATTAAAAACGAGTTCACTAATTGTTCTCTGGGACTTAGAGTCTGTCAAAAGAATTCATATTACAAAGTAACAGTAAACTCATAGGTTGGAAAATGTCTTTATATAATAAAAACGAGTATCTTTGTTTCTGTTAAGTATATTCTTTGTTTCTGTTAAGTATAAATGCCCTTTTTTAGACTTATGAAACATATAAACTTCAAACATTGCCATAATATTGCAGCATTTTACAGTTGTGTTAAAAACACACATAGCCTACATTAAGAAACTGCTATTGGGTGTTTACATCGATTTATAGTGCCCATGATCAAACAAATAATTGCAATAGTTTTGTAAATAATTGGGCTCATGTATTGCCAATGTTTATGACCCCGATCAAGTCGAATAATTGCCGAAATATATATCCATAATAAAGACAAAGAATTGCTAATGTTTTAAGCCTATTATCAGGCCAAAGAATTGCTCATATGTTTATGTAAAGGATCAGGCTGATGAATTACCCATATGTATGCCCATGATCAGGCCGAACAATCACCCATTTATATATATGTCAATGAACATGTCAAAAGACGTACCAGTTTGGCGCCAACTCGCATGGATAGCTCCTCCTCAATGAAAGCACGTCGTGCTGCCAGGTAAGAGTCAACATTTGCAGCTATTGGCACCAGCATGTAAAAGATGACTGCTAGCTTGTAGACCATCATCTTGCCAGGTGTCTAGGTACATTAAACAAAACATTTTTGTTTAAATGGAGAGTATAATTATTTTAACTTCGTATTCTTGTCGTATGAATTTATTTGTAAAAAAATCTTTCTAGAAAGCTTGGATACTTTTGTTTGTCATTTGACTCACGTGATATTACAAATATTGTTCAATAATTCTTTTGTTAGAGTTTTCTCCTCTGAACTAATTCAGAAACATTCTACAAGTAGGAAATGACATGTGTATAAGTCCCAAGGATCACAGTAAACGGACAGCCCCTTAACGTGGTAGACCACTTCACATATCTAAGTAGTATAGTGTCAAACGACGCCTCATATTTCAAGGGAAGTTGATAACCGTCTAGCCAGGGCCAGTAACACTTTTGGACGCCTTCAGGCGAGAGTTTGGTGGAACAGATCGCTCCGCCTGCCTACAAAAATCAATGTCTACCAGGCGGTGTTTCTCTCAACCCTTCTATATGGCTCTGAGACATGTACACTATATAAAAAACAACTAAGACTTCTTGAGCGCTTTCACCAAAGATGCTTGCGCTCCATCATGGACATACGGTGGCAAGACGCACTACAAACAGCGCTGTCCTTGCGAACGCCGGTATGGACAGTATAGAATGACTTCTTATGGTCCGACAGTTGCACTGGGCAGGGCACGTATCCCGAATGGGAGACGAACGTATGCCAAAGGCAGTTCTTTTTGGTGAGCTAAAAGGTGGTCGACGTAAAAGAGGTCCCCAAGGAAACGCTTCAAAGACCAGCTTAGGCGTCAACTTTCCTTGGCTGACATAGAAGAGAGCACCTGGCTGCATGCAGCGTCGGAACGAGACAGCTGGAGGTCACTCGCGAAGGCCGTATTTGAGACCAAAAGAAAATCTGCTGCCGAGGACAAACGCAGACGACGAAAAGAAAATCTAAATCAACCACCTGCGGACAATGGTTATGCTTGCCTTGGGTGTGGCATATTTAGTTTTCGTTTCAAATAATTGTCATTTGAAGTTAAAATGTGAATCAATAAACTTTGTTATTTTTTCTTTCCATTAATTCATTCTAGCAGGTTTCGTGTATGTCTCTATTGTTTCATGTATACCCGTTTTAACCATTCACTAGTTTTGTTAATGTTATATACATATTTCTATTTCCCGTAACGACAATATACACAATTGAGATGTACAATATATTAGGATATTACAAGTTTAATAAATTTTTCTTGTAAAATAGTATACATAACTACTGAAATTTAAATTGAATAAAAATAGTGTTACCTTGTCTATTGCTTTCGACAAAATAATTGCAAATATAAAGTCTCAGAGATTGAAATTATAAAATATGATAATGCTTAAAAATGTTTGTCCAGATTAATGGAGTATCTTCCGTATTGTAATTTCCTACATACTCAGCTTAACTTGTGAAAATAAAACTCGGTTTAGTCTCGTCATTGAGGTCACGGAAGACAGGGTGTGACGTTTTTGGACTGCACAAGTTTGAGACCAAAGTTTGGAGAGACCATTACGATAATACCTAGACTCATGAGACTCCTGAAGACATCTGAGAGGTCTGTGTGTACTAAGGGGCACACTAACTTTATGGCGCCTCCCCTTCACCCTTTTAAAATCATGGATCTAGGCATATAGCTTAACGTTGAACTACGCAAGGGAGCTCTGCAACCAATGACTCTTTCTTTATGCTCTCTCTCTCCATGTGGATCTATCCAGTGCTAATTTTTTCCAGCTGCTAGTGTCGATGTTGAAAAGTCTCAATGTCAGTCACTGTGTCTAAGTGTCTCCATGTTGGTCTGAGTGTCTTTATATCGGTCAGTGTGTCTGATTGTCTCCTTGTCGGTCAGTGTGAGTGTCTCAATGTCAGTCAGTGCGTCTGCGTGTCTCCATATTGGTCAGTGTGTCTGAGTGATAACTAGTAATAATATCATGACTGTGTGTGTATGTTTGCATACAATACACTGCTTCATGCATGTGAATATTTAAACACAAATCAACTGAGCAATCGGCATTAGCCAATACAATTTTTACTCAAGAGTATTTACAAAGACGATTGCATCTAACTTATTTGTTATTTATTCTATATGTTGACACAAGACATCAAAGTCAAAAATGTGTTAATTAATACACCTGCGCCAGCCATAGGTGACAATTTAAAGATTCTTTCCCCATCGGTCAGGTATCCGGGAAAACGACTAAAAAGTGTGATCGGCCTGAGAGTCCTTTCATGTCAAGTCTTATTTGATGAAATCTCTCTTGATATGTGTGTATATGCAAGTACGTATGCTTCTGTTGGGTGTGTATGTAACTGTGTGTTGAGTTTCTTAAGAACACGCACCCCACCCCCTCCTTGGTTTTCCATTGCAAGAGGCAGTGTTTGAACTAGACCACATCATTGCAGTCCATGAATAGGGCGCTCAGCTTTGTAGTCCATGTTTTTAAGTCAACAGATCTTTTCGTTTCACCACTTGGAATATGTCTTCAATATTTAGTGAAGAAATCACACACGTCCCGCCTCCTACAAACATACACACACACACACCTGGAATCTCTCTAACGCCACTGCGTAGAACCAGAGTCCAAAATTGAGGTGAATAAATCCAACCTGATGCTGACGTAACATAAATACCTAATGCACTGGTTCCTTTTTTCTTCTTTTCCTTTTTGAACTATTTCACTGAGACTTCTTGACCTCTTTACAAGTGATCAGGAAAACGTGATTAATCATAAGTCCTGGCCTTTAAAAAAGGTTAGGGGCTGGTCAGAGTATGTACAGGGTTAGGGCTGGTCAGAGTATGTCCAGGGTTAGGGCTAGTCAGAGTATGTACAGGGTGTCGGGTGGTCAGAGTATGTCCAGGGTTAGGGCTGGTAAGAGTATGTACAGGGTTAGGGAATGTCCGAGTATGTCCAGGGTTAGGGCTAGTCAGAGTATGTACAGGGTTAGGGCTGGTCAGAGTATGTCCAGGGTTAGGGCTAGTCAGAGTATGTACAGGGTGTCGGGTGGTCAGAGTATGTCCAGGGTTAGGGCTGGTAAGAGTATGTACAGGGCTAGGGATGGTCAGAGTATGTACATGGTTAGGGCTGGTCAGAGTATGTACAGGGTTAGGGTATGTCCGAGTATGTCCAGGGTTATGGCTAGTCAGAGTATGTACAGGGTGTGGGGTGGTCAGAGTATGTCCAGGGTTAGGGCTGGTAAGAGTATGTACAGGGCTAGGGATGGTCAGAGTATGTCCAGGGTGGCCCAAAAGTAGGTTTACATCGATCACGTAGACGAATTCTTTGAAAATTGGACACTAGAACAGCCAAATTGAAATTGCTATCGTTTGAAGAATTATAACGTTCAAACTATAGAGGTATTGTAATAAATAAATAAACAAGCAAAACATTTTCTACATTGTATTATTGTAATGTCGAATCGCTTTTTTAATATCAAATACAAGAGATTTACAAGCATTTGGAATTAAAGGTGATACTTATATATGACGTCATTAATAAATGTGTCCCACATTATTTGCCATTTCCGTAAAGCTTCGTTCTTCTCATCAGAAGTCATCGTACTGTATCTGAAACAAGAAAAAAATAGCATTTATTTCTTTTTCACAATAGCTATATTCAAGTTACTTCATCATGGAGGACCCTGGGTGGGAGTACGGACAGCTGATCTAAAACAAAAACGGCTCTAACGATTTTCCTGCGTATTTAATAGTTGATGTATATCGCCGAGAAAAGAATTACTAGCTCGCTGGATACATACTGAAGCTCTAATTCGACCGCTATAATTTTTCAAAGTAAAAATAAATACATTTAAATTTGGCTAGAGAACTAGACTTATATCTAGATTCTGGATCCTTCATCAGCTATCACCTCAGCATTGCATTGCTTGGAGATGGTCAGGAGATGGCTCCATGCTCTAACGCAAAAAATACACAATTTCTGATCAAGGTGTGGTCCTCATATACTTTTCTTTATATATACAATTAAAAACTTAAATGAACTTTGGTACAAACA
The DNA here is from genome assembly GCA_036873155.1 of Biomphalaria sudanica. NCBI lineage: Eukaryota > Metazoa > Mollusca > Gastropoda > Planorbidae > Biomphalaria > Biomphalaria sudanica. The sequence continues at coordinate 301,023 of JAZGLO010006649.1, forward strand.
AGCAAACTTACTTAAAAGAATTCATGGCCAGCTGTTTCAACACGCGCAGGTCGTCATTGATAGAGCCTAGCCCCATGAACGCCATATAAAAGTCATGTGACAGAGGACTTGCAAACCAGGCAGCCGGGTCATCAGACGACACTACAACAGGTGCTCCGTTAGCAAACAGGAATGCACCAGGGTGGTTGCGTAGATCAGAGACCAGACCTAAAACCTAAACTCAAAGATAAAAGTTGTTATGAATTTGTTATTTCGAAAGGTCAATATTTAGAGCTGGTCTCTTTGAAGCAGGACTAATCTAGTCATTAATAAAGCCACACAAAAGGAAGATGGTGATTTAGTTTATGGAATGTGGCGTAATCATCCTGTCTAGGAGTCTACTATCTAGAAGTCTACTGTCTAGAAGTCTACTGTCTAGGAGTCTACTGTCTAGGAGTCTACTGTCTAGGAGTGTACTGTCTAGGAGTGTACTGTCTAGAAGTCTACTGTATAGGAGTCTACTGTCTAGGAGTCTACTGTCTAGGAGTGTACTGTCTAGAAGTCTACTGTATAGGAGTCGACTGTCTAGGAGTCTACTGTCTTGGAGTCTACTGAACAAAAATGTCATAATTCGTCAATGTCTTTAAAGTCGTAAAAAAAAATGCTTTTTCTTTCCACCTCTTGGAAACTTTAATGAAGTAAAAGACAACTGTCTTCAAAGACACGTGAACTTACGACATTTGTGATTATCCAGCTAGCAAAATATATAACAATTGAATTAAAGCGAAATTGTCACCCCTTTTTAGGATAAAATTAATTCTGCAACCCTTATGTACAAAACCTCTATTCAGGTCTCTCCTTCATGGAGGGTGGACGTACGCTGATCTCAAAAATGGTTCCAACGATTTTCCAAGAAATTTAACTTTTGATGTATATCGCTTAGATAAGAATTACTAGCTCGCTTACCACAATTGGAAAACTCTAGTTTGACCGGTATAATTTTTCAAAGTAAGAAATAAATAAATGTAAATTTGGCTAGAGACTAAATCAAGGTCTAGATCCAACATCGGTTTTAAAAGGACTATCGCGTTCTTGAATGTAAGGCTTTTTCTTGATTCAAGAGTTTCATAAATTAATGTTCAGGAAATTAAGCTCGTTGTCTTCTAAGTGGAGATCTCAATGGACTATTAAAAGGTGTACTAGATGTATACATTCACTTCACCAGCAGTCTTTCTCGGGGGAGAAGGGGGTGGAGTTTCAACAAATAGTGTCCAATCTGACAGTCATTAATGTTAAAGAGACAAACAAATACTCAATAAATTACATAAAGAAGGTAATGTCTTTTTTTTTGCTCTTAAATTGTATTTTGATGCTGTATTTAAGTCTACAATTCTCACTATTAGCTTGCACTATTCATGTGTGAAAATATCAACAAATAAATGTTCATAAAGGTTGTAGTTGGTCCGAGTCTAAACTAAAACTTTGCAATACTTCCTGGTACATTCTCTGCTACACTAACTGCTACACTAACTGCTACACTACCTGATTGGATATAGGATTCAATTCGACTGCTATTCCTTTGGCTATCACAGCCTCCAAGACTTTAGGATGATGGTAGACAGCGAAACCATGCCCTATACGACTGGCGTTGAGAAGGACAGAGTCCACCAAGTTCATATCAACACCTTGTGTCCAGTCTAAGTGAGAAGAAGGAACGGAATGTGTTGATATGCAGGTGTTAAGTGTTAAGTGTTAAGTGTTAAGTGTTAAGTTACAGTTGGTCTAGAATAGAATTTAAAGAATATTATTCCGATTTAGAATATTGAATACTTTGATTTCACAAACTATACTTGTAGAGTAGACAGGTCACAGAATACTTTGATTTCACAAACTATACTTGTAGAGTAGACAGGTCACAGAATACTTTGATTTCACAAACTATACTTGCAGAGTAGACAGGTCACAGAATACTTTGATTTCACAAACTATACTTGTAGAGTAGACAGGTCACAGAATACTTTGATTTCACAAACTATACTTGTAGAGTAGACAGGTCACAGAATACTTTGATTTCACAAACTATACTTGTAGAGTAGACAGGTCACAGAATACTTTGATTTCACAAACTATACTTGTAGAGTAGACAGGTCACAGAATACTTTGATTTCACAAACTATACTTGTAGAGTAGACAGGTCACAGAATACTTTGATTTCACAAACTATACTTGTAGAGTAGACAGGTCACAGAATACTTTGATTTCACAAACTATACTTGTAGAGTAGACAGGTCACAGAATACTTTGATTTCACAAACTATACTTGTAGAGTAGACAGGTCACAGAATACTTTGATTTCACAAACTATACTTGTAGAGTAGACAGGTCACAGAATACTTTGATTTCACAAACTATACTTGTAGAGTAGACAGGTCACAGAATACTTTGATTTCACAAACTATACTTGTAGAGTAGACAGGTCACAGAATACTTTGATTTCACAAACTATACTTGTAGAGTAGACAGGTCACAGAATACTTTGATTTCACAAACTATACTTGTAGAGTAGACAGGTCACAGAATACTTTAATTAGTATAACAAGATATACTAACTATTGTCATACACGCAATCCTCAACCCAGTTTTTTTTAAAGCATTTCATTTTAAGAATGCTACCTGCTAACTATTTTCTCAAAAACAAACGCATTATTATATCTTACTTATTATATCTTACTTTTTTATTTTACTTATTTTATCTTACTTATTTTATTGTATGAAAAAACAGACTGTTGATAAATTCAGTTAGATTTCCTTCTACTATGCTTGAAATAAATCTAATCTTAAAGCTCCTAGAGTGAGTGGTGATATTTGCAAAGGTGCTGTGTCATTCCTAGAGGTTAGTGAGAACTATTCAGCTCATTTAGATTACTTAGCTCATTTCTCTTTTCCAAAGTTCATTTCAAATCTTACCCGCGCGAACAACGGCTTTTGTCTGCATCGGAAGCACTAGCGGATCCAGAACTTTGGAGTGGAGGGGGCGATTTTTTTCCACACCCTAACCCTAACGCCAAGTAAGCACTAACCCTATGCATAAACGTGCGTACAGCGCACACACACACACACACACACACACACACACATACATATATGTATACACACACACACATATATATATATATATATATATATATATATATATATATATATATATATATATATATATATATATATGAGAATTTTAAAAAAGCAGCTTTCTCCTGCTCCTGACGTCTACAGCTCATTATTCATCAATGGAGTTCGGGGCGAAGCCCCAACGCCAAAAGCGTTTTCTTGCATACTTCACAGAAGAAACGCATTCTCCTGACCTTAAGCTCATTATTCATACTATTAAAAAAGGACTTTTGGAATAATGTTGTACTTGAAAAATATTCTAATATGAATTTATAGATTAATACATTTGCAAATAAAACCGATTTGTTTCTTGAAAAGATATTTAGATTTTGGCTTTGAGGATCGCCGCCGAAAAAAAATTATTCGATAAACAATATTTAATACAATGGAAGTATAAATTGTGAGTTAATAGTCCCAAATTTATTTAACTAGAAAAATATCAGATTGAGTAAAGTTTGGGAAAAGGCGACTATGAATATATAATTTGGGTTTAGAACTCATCTAAATCATGACTCTCATACTGAAAAATTTCGTTTGAATTCTAGCTAAGTCTTTCTTGAAATAATTATGAAAAATTAATGTGACATTACATCAACTCTGTCTGGAAATGGGAGGGGCGGTAGAGTGAAGATTAATAATTTCTGCTAAAGATTGCATTTGGCATCAAAGAATATGGGGGGCAGCCATAGTGGGGGGGGGATCGCCCCTACCGCCCCTGGATCCGCCAGTGATCGGAAGTGACAAACAATGCAGTTTACAACCTGGTCTGTGTATACACTGGTAACATTGCAATCAGCCTTAAACTTCGGACTTGAAAAAAATTAATTTAATTATTCAGATTTTTTTTTTATCCTGGGAACCAAGTAATTTTATAAATAGAATAAGCTAGCGGTTTAAGTATTAATGGCAATATTGTGAAAATGTATCACATATTATGAACGCATGCATTACTTAAGGGTGGCTTAATGAATACCAGTTTGTAGACTGAGACATAGGTCAGAATAAAAATCTTGGATGAATTATACATCAATTATTTTCACCGATATATTTTACACATTTTTCAATTGATAATCTTATTTTAAATAAGACCAGATTTAGACTTGCCAAGGACCTAATCTATTTGAGGTATGGGGCCCCTTTTTGTCAAGTAATACATTTTTTCCCTAGCCCTTTATTCAAAATGAATGAAAATATCAATGGAACCAATTGAAAATATCAATGGAACCAATTGAAAATATCAATGGGACAAAGAAGTGAAGACCCCCCAAGCTATAGCTATAGATTCAATTCCAGAACAGAATTTTAAACACTTGTGTGCGAAATATTAATTGTGAACAGACTGGAGAAATATAAAACTCCCCAAATATTTCTTTGCTACACCTCTAATTAGTCTCGGTATAGTGAGAAAAGAAATAAAAATTCACTTTCTTATTTTAATAGGAAAATAGAAATTGGGGAGGGGGGCAGTGTATAAATTGAAAAATTAAACTATTTAAACCTGTTACATTGTGAAGGGTATATACGTACATACGTGCTTGTCTAGAACTGCATTGTCAATGTCAATCAAGTATTTCTACACTTTGTCAACTTGAATTATTTATCAAATTATAATAATCTTTTTTTTTTAATGTTAAATAAGTAATATTAGAACTAGATCTGTATACTGAACTTCTAAACTTACAATTTAACTTTGCAGAAATAACAAACTGTGTGCCATCCACTGTCCATATAGTCAATGTTTAATGATATGAAACATTTGGATGTAGCGAGAAATTAGCCCTAGTTCTGAAACCAACTCAAATGTGATTTATTTCTCTTTTAAAGTATTACGTGCAGTTTGTATAACTTAGATTAACGCTTATTGTACCATAAAGTGTCATCATTGCCAAGAAGTAAGAAGCAGATCTATTTTAGATATATAAACATTTAAAAATGAACAACATTTAAAATACTTTTTTTTTAAAAAGACAATACCTCCTTCATTATTTTTATCTTAAAAAAATAATACACTTAGACTAAAAAACAATGGAACATTATTTTACTCAGAAAAGTCTTGCATTTCGAAAAACCGATGTTGGATACAGATCTAGATCTTGATCTCTAGCCAAATTTAAATTTAGTTCATATTTGACATGAAAAATGATAACGGTTAAATTAGAGTGTTCCATGTGTAGCCAACGAGCTTGTCATTCTTTTCTTAGCGATATACATCAACTGTCAAATTTCTAAAAGAATCGGTACAGCTATTTTTTAGATCAGCTGTCCAGGTATTTGCTGGATTCAGGTTCCTGGATCCAGGTTCCATGAAGTTCTGACTTACATAGTGGTATTGTAAAAAAAAAAAAAAAAAAAAGTTTATACTAGGTGTAATTGTATCAATTAGTTTGGATCAGTCATGTTATTAAATTTGTAATGGATCTAGACCAACAACAATAAATATGTGCGATTAGAAATATTTTTACAAGTTTGTTTTTTTTTTTGTTTGTTTAGCGCAATTTAATGCTTTTAACTTTCTCAGTGCGCTTTTATCCTATCACTTATCTGGACTAGTTGAAAACAAAAACAAGAGTTACGGGGGTTGAGAAGGAAAGAAAAGGATATCTGGGTGAATTTTACTGCAATCTTTTTTTAAGAGCGTTTAAAAAAAAAGGGGGTGGGGGATCGACCTACATTCGATGTCATGACTTTAGCCTCCTCAAGAAGACATTCTAACCACTCTGCGCATGAAAATAGAGGATTGTATAGTTATCTATTGTTTGTTTCAAACTTACTTTAAGCGGCGACCAAGGGGACTAATTCAGCTTACACCACCACCTCAGTCAAGGGCAATTTCTTTCCCTTGTTCGAGATACCAAACAAAACAATTAATTACCAATATTTAATTAACTAATTTTTTTAATTGACTCTTGCGTTGTCAGGTAAAAGAAATAATTGTTTAAAATTTCAGTTTGATCCAAGATTGGGTGTCGGAGAAATAACGTGTACAAACTTTTTACCAGACAGACAGAGAGCGTTGATATAAACTTTGTAAAAATGTCATCCGATAATAAATTCAATAGCGACACTTTAAAGAAGCACTGTACAGATTATACACACTGATTCCGCTTTAAAAAAAAATCATTTGAATTAATCGTCATGGTTTAATAATTACTAATTCAATAACTTGTATGAGTGTCGGTGCGTAGGTTATGGCATTCTAGCACCAATGTTTATTAAGTGCACAATTTTCTTTGTTGCCTTGCTTGTAAGCTTATGGAGTGGTTTTGTTATTATGCTGGTGTAACGTCGTGTGTTTGAGATTCTTCTGTGTTCCCCTGTTTAGGGTGAGTATTTAAGGCATTACTGCATTTCGCAATTGTTTCGCTGCCTTAGCTTTTTGAGACTAGAACTTTCAATGTGTCTTTTCTTATGTCTCTACAGGGAGTTAGCTATAGGATTATCAAGATTACATTGGAGTTTGTTATCGGCAGTGGGCCAGTGTTGAACGTACTATTGTGAGGCGTTGTGTGATAGCAAGTTGCAGAATTATTGTTTAATTACTATAACCACAATATTCGTGGCACTGTGTACCGTGTGGGTTACCTCAGTTTACACCAGGACTGTTTGATTCCTTTGATGCGGAAACTTCTAACCCATACAACATCCTAAACACCATCCCAAAACCAACTCACCAACCACTAGCCAGATCCACTCCTGTTAAACCTAAATCTACTAAAATTAATACAACAGCCTCACTAAACAAACCTACTAAAGAAGTAATACCAAAATACCTTAAAACCTTAGTAATAAATTTTCAAAGCATTAGGAACAAAACAGCAGACTTAGAAATTTTATTAGAATGTGAGAAACCAGACATAATTGCAGGAACAGAAACTTGGCTACATCCTGAAATTTATAATGCAGAAATTTTCAATAGTAATTATGAAATTTTTAGAAAAAGATAGGGCTGATAATCATGGAGGAGTTCTTTTAGCAATAAAAAACACTCTTATAGCAGAAGAAATTACCTTACCTAACTCAAAAAACATAGAATCTACATTTTGTAAAATTAATACCACCTCAACATCCCTTATAATAGGCAGCATTTACAGACCACCAAATTCTAGTTTAGAATACATGCAGGAACTATGTAATCAGATTACTACACTTAAAGAGACAAATAAAAATGCAGTTTTTTGGATTATGGGTGACTTCAACCTACCTGATATAAATTGGAAAACACTAACCATAGATAAACACCAAAACCTTAAGGACATAAATGAGCTTTTCATAGAAACTTTACACAACCTAAGTTTAGATCAAATCATTAAAAAGCCAACTAGATTAAACAACACATTAGATCTCTTCTTAACCAACAGACCTGGATTAGTAGTTGATTATGATATTATCCCTGGTCTATCAGACCATGAGATCATAAAAATACACAGTCAGATAAAAGCAGTAGCCAATACAAAAACCACAAGAAAAATCTTACTCTGGAATAAATGTAACCTAACACAACTACACCAAGCTGCATTAAACTTTCAACAAACATTCTTATTAGAAAAAGACATTAACCAACCAGTTGATGACCTCTGGAATTTCATTAAAAACGATCTTAAAAGCATTATAGAAAATCATATACCAACTAAATACACATCAAACAAAATAAATAAATGCTGGTTTAATAATAGACTAAAGAAGCTTTGTAAACAGAAGGAAAACCTATATAGAAAATTTAAAGAAACCAAGGCAGAAAGAGTTTACAAAAAGTATATAAAAATTAAACACCTAACCCAAAAAGTAAGCAGACAGCTGCAGAGTGAATACATAAACAATGTAATATCTAAAGATAACAACAAAAACCTTTGGTCATACATTAAGTCTAAGAAAATGGAAAAAACAGGCATAGCGCCATTAAAAGATGAACATAACATAATACATAATGATAATGAAACTAAAGCAAACATTCTAAACAAATACTTTGGATCAGCATTCTCAGCCCCAGGAGACAAAGACATATTTCTTAATTTGAACCAAGTAGACAACATAGAAGATTTAGTAGTACAAGAAAATGGAATTAAAAAACTATTAGCCAACACCAAACCAAATAAAGCGTCTGGACCTGATGGTATTCCAGCTAGATTACTCAAAGAACTAAGCAATGAGCTAGCCCCAGTGTTCAAAATACTCTTTCGCTTAACCAGGGCAGAGTACCAAAGGACTGGAAAGAAGCTAATGTCACCCCCCTATTTAAAAAAGGAGAAAAATCTGATCCAGGAAACTACAGACCAGTATCACTTACCAGCATCACATGTAAAATACTAGAACACATAATATGTAGCAATATCATAAACCACTTAGACAAACATAATGTCCTCACCCCATACCAACATGGCTTTAGGAAATATAGATCATGTGAAACACAACTAATAGGACTAATTGATGATTTTTCAAAAGGTTTAGATAATAGTGAACAAATAGATGCTATCTTACTAGATTTTTCCAAGGCTTTTGACAAAGTTCACCACCATAGTTTGCTTAAAAAATTAAAATATTTCGGCATTAACGGTCCACTGCATCTGTGGATTAAAGATTTTCTGATAGGGAGAGAACAAACTGTAATAATAAATGGCTCTAAATCAACACCAATAACAGTAAACTCAGGTGTACCTCAAGGAACAGTTTTTAGTCCACTACTATTTTTAATTTACATAAATGATTTACCAAATTGCATTAGTTCAGGAACAAAAGTCAGATTATTTGCAGACGATTGCATAATATATAGAACAATAAAAACAAAACAAGACACAGATATTTTACAAAGAGAATTAGATGAATTACAGAAATGGGAATCAAATTGGAGCATGTCTTTCCACCCAGAAAAATGTCAGTTGTTAAGAGTAACAAAAAAACTAAAACAAATTAATTCCACTTATCTTATTCATGGCAAACCAGTAACACAGACTAAAAACTCAAAATACCTAGGTGTTATAATAAATGAAAAACTGTCATGGAATCCACATATTGATGAAACTATAAAAAAATCCAACAAAGCATTAGGGTTTATTAAAAGAAATTTCTATAAATCAAATAAGAACATAAAACTAAAATGTTATTTAACCTTGGTTAGGCCAATAATAGAATATGCATCCACCGTGTGGGACCCCTCAACTCAAGAAAACATTAAGAAACTGGAACAAACACAAAATAGAGCAGTGAGATTCATAACAAACGAATATTCACATTTGACTAGGGTAACACCATTAGTAAAATCACTAAATTTAGAAAGCCTTCAGGACAGAAGACTCAAAAGTAAAGTAGCAATTATACATAAAACACTGAACCATAATCTTCAAATAAAAAAACAAAATTAATAAAATACTCTGAAAGACACAAAAATAAAGGCACATTCCTCGTCCCATATGCTAGGACAAATTTGTACAAATACTCCTTCTTCCCTAGTGCTATTAGAGCATGGAATGGGTTGCCTGAGCTAGCCAGAAAAACCAGTGACTTGGCAGAATTTAAGTCATTGGTTAATATGCATGACTAAATGCATGACGCGTAGGACGTAATCATCTTCTTTTTTGAAGTAACGTCTGTATTATATAAGATAAGATAATATTTTAGACTCAATGTCATTACTCCTCCATCAGTTGTCATTACTACTTATATTCATGTCATTAAACAATTACATTGTTAACAGTGAGTCAATTATTTATTGTAAGCACCAAGGTGCCTGTTGAATGTCAGGGGCCCGGGCAACCCTGACAATGAGTGACTCAGTTTTCAAGGAATTCATTTGAATAATTGAATGATGTGTTGAGGCTTGAGAATGACTGTGTACGCAGATATTCTACATGAGTCCAGGGTTCAGAATCACTCCAACCTGTATGAGTGATTCAGCCTTTAAATAATTCATTTGAATCGAGTATTTGGCTTGAGAATCATAGCTTGCATTGAGAGATTCGGTCTCTTTTATGGATCTACTGATTAACTTATAGGTAAAATTATGAATACATTTCTCGCTGCCTCATGTTTATCTACATATAGAAAACAAGATTTAATTTTGATGGTCAAAAGTAATAATGTTTCAAAGATTCATTTGCCATTGTAAAAAATGTTGTTGTTTTTTTCTGTTTTACATGTTTTGAATGTTCCTTCTAAGTTAAAAATAATTAACATCTCGTTGGACGACGAAGGACGGCAGCGAGCAGGGTATGAACCCTGCCTGGTCGCGCAGTTTGGTCCCGAGTTCAAACCCTGCCCGCTCCCATCTCTTCGTCATGCTGAAGGTTTGGACTAGGAAGTAAAGTATCTTCAACTCTGAAGGAACATCCGAAACATGTAAAACAAACAAACAACCCAGGACCGTCGAGATAATCAGTTCAGCACGCTAACCACAAGACCAGGATAGCTATTAACTTAATAACAAACTGGTTACTTGTTAGCAGCTAGTTGATCAGAAAAAACACCGTTAACTTATATTTATATTTGTTGTGAACATTTATTGTATATTTTATAAATATATTAGACTTTGTGATACTGAAAATACACAAACAGGTGGTCTTCTTTGTTAACAAACTATAACATTGCCTCCCTTACATTACGTAATTGTTTTAGAATTGGTGTATATTTATGATAAAATTGCTTGCATAATTAATTTTTTTAAACTACATAATTTGCTTTTAAAAAACCAAAAGTAGCGGTTGCACCTAAACTTTTCAAGCCGCATCGCATGGTGAAATATTTTTCATTTCTCTTCTAGTTTTCGAGATCTGAGTGTGACAGACGGACAGACGGAGATTTTGCAAAAATCTAATAGCGGCTTTTCCCCTTACGGAGGCCTCTAAAAACGTGAAATATGATAATAACATAATGAATATAAGTCTGTGCGTGCCTGCGCAGTGTAGACATTTTTTTTTCACTAGATCAAGCGCCGCCGCCAGGTCTCTGTGTATGATTACAAGAACTACATGCCTCCTGTATTGACATTTCTTTTATATACTGTGTACACAAAACGTCAGCACCAATATTTTTAGTATCTGGAGAGGAGACAGTCGGTCTCAACTAATGGTTAATCACAGAAGATAAAACAACAAAGAAATTTTAAGACAATGGGAGATAAATGGCGATACCAAAACATAACTTATAATTAACATTACCTGTCTCGCCTGCATGGAAAAAGTACGGGAGGATAGATTGGTCGTTTTTGAGAAATTCATCAATGTAGTACAGAGTCAAGTGGTTGATGTCCTCCTGATCGACTAGATCAAAACCTTTCACGAGATCAGGAAACTTACTCATCAAAGACAATGTCTTGTTGACCATTTTAGCTTGACCCTCCTCACTGTCCTCCCTGGAAAATAATAATTCCTACAATTAGTTTTTTAGTTTTTGTTTGTTTGTTTTTTCGTAATATTTCTTTTTTTGTTGTTAAATGCTTCAGTTCACAAGAGAAATTTCTTGTCACATTTCGTATACACTTATAGATATTAGGTTGTTTTCAGACTGGGGAAAAACATAGGTTTGTAGAAATTTCATGAAAACAAATGATAAAGGGTTATTACAGCGACCCCACGATTATCAGCCAACTATCGTAAAAAAAACGCAAGCTAAAAATCTATTGCCATATTACAAGGTCTTCGGGGCTCGCAAAGACCTTTCTTCAGGGAACAGTGACAGGAAAAAGATAAAGAGGCAGACAGAGAAAGCGATGGGAGGACAACATAAAAGAATGGACGGGTCTACCATTTAAAGAGGTTCTATCTAAGGAAAAAGACAAAGAGGAATGGAGAAAGACGGTGGACAAATCTTGCATGGTGCCCCAACGGTCCAACAGATAGTTAAAGGTAAAAGTGATATTCTGACCACACAATCTTATCTCTCCAATGTTTCATCTATCAAGAAAGTTGTGCAAAGCTGCAATGAATATCAAGCATGTTCATGAACTAATATCAGAGCTAAGTGTCTTAAGCACATACAGGTCAGGGCTGATGGAAGATTGGCAAGGGAAACATTCAGATGATCAGTTTCCGCTGGATTAGTATGGACAAGGTATTGAGAAGAGTGTGGAATCTCAAGGAAGAAAATACGTCCCATGAAATGGAGGACTGTGACTTTGTTAGTAATATTTCTAGTGAAGAGTCAAAGAAAGACTTCATGCTTGATAACTCCTCACTTCCGTAAAATATATGCGCCATTTTAAAGAAAGCGTTACCTTTTCTTTAGGTAAACGAATGTAAAAAAATATAACCACAATTTTTAAAAAATTAGTTTTAATCAAAAGCTAACTTTTGTTGTGATTTCGAAATTTTAATGAAATGCTGCCCCCGATGCAATTTTTTTTTCTTTGCGCCCTCTAGAGAAAAAGTTTCCCACTCCTGCTGAAGAATACTCATTAAAAACCCAGCAAACAATTCTAAATTTTAATCTTTAAGATCTGCAACTATGCTCCAGCTTCAGCATACAACACGCCACTTAATCAACCAACACATTGTCGTGAGATTCAAATAGAATTTGTCAAATGTGTCGTATTTCTTACTTCGTCAAATAGTTTTCCAACTAGTTCTATAAATATATAAAAGAGGTACCTGGAACCAGGTATTATGACCTTCACCCCGTAAAAATCAGGATGAGCGCTCTGGAAATTATAAGCGGCATTTTGAATGATCTCCAGGTATTGCTCCGTGACGTCATTTCCGTTATTGTCTATCTGTCAAAAGAACATTATCTTGTGTACATTGTCACTCAAAGAAAAACATTTTTCAGATCAATCGATATGTATTTACCTGTTGAATATAAATGTAGGTTTTTGTATACCATATTTCAAACATAACGGCCGGCCTTAACTACAAACAGCCAACCATTGAAACACATCTACAAAGTAATACCCAAACAAAAGAATCAAATCCACTAAAGCTCAAAGTAGGCACCCTCGTAACAATTGAAATCTATCCAAAAACAGCTATCCACATATATACCGACGGATCGGCTTTAGAAGCCACCATCAATGCTGGTCTTGGTGCCTTCCTGGTCTTCCCTAAAAAGAAACACTTTGAAATAAGTGCACCTGTGGCGATTACTGCTGAAACTTTCAATCCGAAATTGAGGCAATTACTACAGCATTACAGACAGTGGAAAACAAATTATATGAAGAAGTGCAATCACCATCAGATATTGTTGTGTTTACATACCCCCAAACCAAGCACTTAACATCAGCACCTCATACAGCCTAAGAGAGTTGACAACACTAATTGTGATAACCCACCAGATGATATCAAAATTAAATATCAATATCACACTACAGTGGATCACTGAACACATTGGCATCATGGTAAATGAAAAGGCAGATAAGCTATCAAAGGCAGGATCATCTATGAAACAACCAGATAGACCTTTTAACTACCTCACCCTAAGGTCATTGTTAGTCAACAATCACAAAGAGGAATGGCTCAACCAATGGGCATCAATGGGAAACACAGGCAGAGCCATGTACAAAGAAATGACTATGCTTAACTAACTGGACAGTACTGACATCCTACCCCGCAAAGAACAATGTACAATTTTCCAACTAAGAACAGGACACACGCCTCTATTAAATTACCACCTGAACAAAATAAGTTCTACACAACTCACCCTTTGTAGAAACCTCGCCCACTCTTAGGAAACCGTCAACCATATCCTCTTTGAATGCCCCTTCCTAATCTACCTTAGGCAGACCCCACTTCCACTAAAGCCCAACCTAACCAACACCCTGTACGGCACTGCTGAACAACTGAAGAAGATAGCACACTATTTTTCCTTGGCACAGTCTGCAAAAGTGCTCACAGCTTAGCAGCAATAAAGCTGGCTAGAAGAAGAAGAATACCATACTTTCACTAAACTAAAATTAAAGGTGTTCAAACATACTTGCGTTTTTTTCAAAATGTTGGCAAATAATAACAAGTAATAAGTGGTGTAAAGTAAAAAAATAAAGTTCCCCTTTCTGACCTTGCTATCAATGTTAAAGTCGTCTGTTTCTGTTGCATACGGTTAACAAGCAGGGTGTCATGTGGCCAGCAAAACAACCAACCGCCTTTACTTTCCCCAACTAAAGTCATGCACCCATTAGAGTTGAGTGGACTCAGGAGCACCCTGAAAACCCCGACATTCAAATCTCTTCACTGAGACTCGAACCCAGGTTTGGAAGCCAAGCGCTTAACCACTCGACCATCACGAGCCCAATAAGTTTGTGTGTGGGGGCACTGGAACATTAAAATTTTAAAAATATTTTGAATTTTGGTTTTAAAAATATTGTAACTCCTATTTAGAATCAATGACTATTAGAGTCAGACTGTCATTTTCTCACTAGCATAAGGATGAGAACAGAGACTAGAGTCGTATCCGGTTCAATCAAACTACTGTCTCATTTGACAAATCTTTTATTTTGAACGAATTCAAACATTTCAAAATAAATCCTTTTATTAAATGAAATCTGGTGAATTAGGCCAGCCGGTTATTATGATCCAAACGATCGAGTCATCTGATTTATAAAAGTATCCATATGGAATATTCACCATGGTGCCGCCCCGTAGCTCCATGTACTGTACATTGTCGTCATAAAACTCTTGGATGGCTTCCTCAACATAGGCCCTGTGTGAAGATACAGTACGAACAAAACTGAAATACAATGTCTAGACAGGGGCTGGTTGTCGGTGGGGTGACAAGAGAAAGGAGGATGGGGGGGCCAATGTTAGAACATCCCTACTTCAATGCCGCTAACAACTCATCCCATGGTGACTCTTTCTGAGTAGTAATATTATGCTGGCGGAAAATGAATAAGATTATATAATAATACTTATAGAAACTGATTTATTGAATAATTTATAAGAGTTACCAATCTAGATACTCGAGATTAACTAGTACAAAAAAATTAATAAAAATGAAAAAAAAAATGACTATAAATCGTCCTTTCGTAAAACTATTATGACCGTTTTGTATCATCCAGTCTTGAACTGGTCAGCTAATCCAGGGGAATGGTATTTCCAGTCTTGAACTGGTCAGCTAATCCAGGGGAATGGTATTTCCAGTCTTGAACTGGTCAGCTAATCCAGGGGAATGGTATTTCCAGTCTTGAACTGGTCAGCTAATCCAGGGGAATGGTATTTCCAGTCTTGAACTGGTCAGCTAATCCAGGGGAATGGTATTTCCAGTCTTGAACTGGTCAGCTAATCCAGGGGAATGGTATTTCCAGTCTTGAACTGGTCAGCTAATCCAGGGGAATGGTATTTCCAGTCTTGAACTGGTCAGCTAATCCAGGGGAATGGTATTTCCAGTCTTGAACTGGTCAGCTAATCCAGGGGAATGGTATTTCCAGTCTTGAACTGGTCAGCTAATCCAGGGGAATGGTATTGGACGTGTCCATGAGACTCAGTATACTATGATTATACACTGTTGTTTTGTCAAACCTAGCGTGTGAATTGTGGACGTGTCCTGTGTAAAAAGTCTCTCTATAAAGACTAAATAGAGAGAAATGCAATCACAAAACTAGCGCTTAAGATGAACCGTTTCTTTGTTTACACATTTCGTCTCACAGTTCTGACCCAGTGATTTAAGATCACTTTTATTGATCCAATCAAATGGAAATTCGGTTTGACTACAATTGACAACCTCAGCGTAACTACTGTACAATAACAATATAGATGCACATACGAACGACATTCACACACGAAAGACACATACACATAACCAGTGCTTTATAAATTGACTTCTATGTACTTCTCGATGACGACAGAATGTTAATTTTTAATGTTGGTCATCCAGGGTCTCTTATTACTGAATTTTTTAATTTTCTTCTTTGGTACAATCATGTTTTCACAAAACTGGATGTACGAATTAACAGTTGTGGTAAGTTCATCTGTCTGGGCAGTTGTTTACAAACATGTCCCAATCTGTTTGATCCAGACAACTTTAAAGAAAGGGAGGGCACTTAAACAATATGACTTACATAGATAAAATCATTGGTAATGTCCCTTGTTTTTTTTGTTAAAGATACAAACTATTCCCAAAGATGTTGGAACTGACAGACGTGACCTACTTGACATTTGTGATGTTGTTAATGAGACCGTTGATGGTTTTAAAGTAGGATCTGAACTTGCCCCATACATCATTCACCGATGGGTACGCTTTAAACGGTTCTGGCGTCCAGATCGACATGTTCAGAGCGAGCCTGGAAATACAAAAACTAAAGTTAAGGCACAACTTTGACAAATGTTCAGATTGACGTAACAATGGTCGTAAATGTCCAGATCTATGTAAGATTGTCTGTGAATGTTCAGATTCTCTTAACCATGTATGTGAATATTATATTTACGTAACAATGTGAATGTTCAGATTAACGTAACAATGTCTCAGAATATTCAGATTCACTTAACAATGTCTGGAAGTTTGTCTAATTACTTTATTATATTTATTTTATCTTATCGATATAAAGAAGTCACATTTAGAAACTATATTGTCGGATTATGCAATTACTGATACTACTATTTATTAAATACAAAATGTGATTTTAAAATTCCAATATTGGTATAGATAAATTATAAGTTTAAAGTTAAACGTTTAACATGCCATCTAAAAAGGAATTCACATACATCTCATCAAAATTGTCCGGGTCTTGTGAGGCGTTTCTTAGATCTGATATAAGCGTCCAGTCTAAGGGAAAAGAAAATAAGTTCTTATTAAATAAAAATTTACTTGGTCAAGTTTCAAAATAAATGGTCATCACATTAATCTCTAATTGTGAAAAGAGAAAAAAAGAAGAAATGTGAGGAAACGGAGTAGAAAGAATAGGAAGAATTGGGAAACATTTGAAAAGAAACAGAGCAATTAAACAATGTCAAGGATGCCGTATGGAAAGATCCCAGTTGCCAATTAATTAACTATACAATGACAAATGAAACATCTTCGAAATGTGATAGTTAACAATGCGAAAAAGTACATCAAAATAATCAAATGTTTGATCATCCTTTGCAATGTATTGATTTTAAACGCTGTTACCTCAGCAGCTGACAACTTGAGAGCCTCTAAAAGGCTCCAAATAGAAGATTTCATGGCGTTATTGCCAGATAGTTTCAACAGGAGAGTACCCTTGGGATGGACAAGACCACCCTCTAAGTCCTTCTTTTCAATCAAAAACGTCGGATAAGACATTCTTTGGATAAATGCACAACAATAACAAAAGGAACAGGAAATGAACAATAAAGGAAGTATGACGCGATTGGAACGCAACCGCCTTTAAGGAAATAAAAATATGAAGAATTACGCAAAAAAGAACACAGCAATTGGAAAATTCAACTATAGCGATATACTCCCTTGACCAATAAATACAGGAGCAATCAAAACTCTGTGGCCAGAAGCAGAAAGCGTCTAAAATCATAGAAACTAGGCACTAGATCTAGATCTCAGATATTGCATCCGCCATTTTGAATATAGCAACTCTGGCAATACATTAGACTATTAAAGATTTATTCCTCAACCATCACTTATTATTGTTATGAAAGTCAAATGGTCAGAAGATAGTAAAAATTCTATAAAGTTCCCATTGGCAGTATATTATTATGGAACCACAATGGGGCGACTACTTACAATTCGGAATGATACCCCACATTATTTTGGTGCACTTGTTCACCCATTTTATAGGTCGGTTTCAAGAATCCTTTTGAATAACGAACACTTAATACATACTAAGTGCAAGGAGATTTCCTGTTATCCGTGACTACACTCTTGATGTTTTGACGCAAAGAGCAGATGTCTTTTACGTAGCGTTTTGAGACTTATCAGGTCCAGTTGTTAAGGTGAAGAGTTTGTGTAGTTAAAAGGCCAGTACTTACTTACAGTAGTATGCTTCGTAACGAAAATAAGGCCTATATTGTCTACCCTTAGGGCTCAGGACCCCGCATATGGCATTCGCCCAGGGCCCCCTCGCACTGCTAGGCTCGCCTCTGCTAGGACCGCTTTTTTATGCTTACCCTCTGAGTGGACCTTTCATGTGTTGTTGTTTTTTCTTTCAATGTAGAGCTTCATGATAACTCGAAAAGGGCTCGAGAAGGACTAAATGCCTTTCTTGATTTTTTAATAATTTCATCAGTTTGGAAATTCCATTAAAACGCAAGAATAAGCGAAGGTCGTACATTTCTTCGTTTTGTTTTCTGAGGGACGTCTTTCTATGAAATCTTTATCGCTTTTATGTCGGGACTAATAAGGAACTTAAAGTAAACAACAAAACCATTGGAGACATAGAACTAGATTCCCAGACTATAGATAATTTTATATACCTTGGGAGTGTAGTCAGTGTATTAGGTGGAACAGATGAAGACATAAAACGTCGTATAAATCTAGCGTGTCAGACATTTACACAGCTAAAACCAACCTGGAAATCTCCTCACATCTCAAACAAGTCTAAACTATGAATCTTTAACTCTAATGTCAAGGCTGTCATACTGTATGGTTCTGAAACAACAACAACAAAAAGTGCAGACCTTCATCAACAGATGTCTGAGAAATATCCTACAAATACACTGGTATGACAAAGAAGAAATCACCAAACTGTGGGAAATGAGTGGGCAGAAAAATATAGAAGTGCAGATCTTAGAGAGGAAGTGGAGATGGATTGGTCACACCCTTAGAAAAGATACCAACAACAGAGCTAGGCAGGCCTTAGAGATATCAGAGCTAGACAGGCCTTAGAGATATCAGAGCTAGACAGGCCTTAGAGACAACAGAGCTAGACAGGCCTTAGAGACAACAGAGATAGACAGGCCTTAGAGTGGAACCCCCAGGGATCAAGACGTAGAGGAAGACCAAAAAGAACATGGCGACGCAGTGTACTAGAGGAAGCCGATAGGACCAGAAAGAACTTGGAAGCCATTAAAAAAGTAGCAAGAGACCGTGGAGAGTGGCGTGTTTTTGTGGAGGTCCTATGTTCCATGAGAAACACAAAGGAAAGATGATGATGATGATGAATGAGGAACACCCTAAATTCATTTACCTGCTCCTGGAGAGGAGTTAGCAAACTTGTAAAGTCGGGTACTGTATTGGTCAGTATCCACCTTGGTGTAGAGCCCTGGTAAGTAAGTCAGCGTTTTGACAGTCCAGTTTAATGACGTCATTGATTTGTCATGAAGATGAAGGATGCCTCCTAGAAGGGCCAAAAAATGACATCTGTAAGTATTCGTAGCAATAGATTTTGGTTTCATTCAAATAGGGCATTGTTTACGCATGCGTGAACCTACTCAGAGAAATAAATAGTCATTGGAATGGTTTATGTTTTATTGATATTTATTGGTACTGATTCACTTGACCGCCTTCGGAGGGAGTGGGATGAAGGGGGCTTAGATACAATTGCCCAAGCCCTCAACATAGACTTTAGAAAATGGTGGATCGTATTTTTGTGGAGCGATGACATAAATAGTGTTTTTAAAGAAGTTTCATTACGTCAATTATATTAAATGATTAAATAATTAAATGAACTTAAAATCGCTCCGCCTGATTACAAAAATCAGAGTCTACCAAGCAGTGGTTCTCTAAACAATCTATATGAATCTGATTCATGTGTATTATACACAAAGTAACTAAGACTACTTGACGCTTTCACCAAGGATACTTGCGCTCCACCATGGACATACTGTGGCAAGACTGCACTAAAAAAAAAAGCTATTTCCATGCGAACGCCGGTATGGAAAGTATAGAGGGACTTGTTATGGTCCGACACTTACCTTGGGCACTGCACGTATCCCGTATGGGGACGAACGTATGCCAAAAGCAGTCTGTTTTGGTGATCGAAAAGGTGGTCGGCGTAAGAGAGGTGCCCCAGAGAAACGATTTAAAAGACCAGCTTAGGTGCCAGATCTGACAAAGAAGAGAGCACCTGGTTGCAGGCAGCTTCAGTGCGAAACAGCTGGAGGTCACTTACAAAGGCCGCCGGAAACACATTTGCAACCAAAAAGAAAATACACTGCCGAAGACAGACTTAGAATGCAAAAAAAAAAAAAAATCTAAATCGACCTCGGGCGGAACATGGTTATGCTTTCGCTTGTTGTGGCAAAATTCGTAGGTGGCAGCTAGGGCCCGCGTAGCCACGGGAAATACAGCGTTCCTCATTAATCTTCGGACTCCAAGACAAGCCTTATTTAAATAAACTTAAATATCGTTTTTTTTTTTTACATTTTTAGATGCAAAGTATATTTTGTTTTTACAATTACAATTAATATTCAAAAATACACTTCATAGACATACACTATTTTACACAAATGGATCCAGAAGCGAATCCGTCGAGCCTGCTTGAGTTTGTCTGATTACAAAAAATTCTTTTTGAAATGACATAGATATATAGATAGATAGGTTTAATAAAATAATCATTTCTTGTAAACTTCACGTTTGCTTTAGCAGACATCATGGCGGACGCAAAGACACAGTATTCATTGTGAAATAATTATGATAAAATGAGTTACCAAAAAAAGTACCTTTAGGCATCATTTTAATGACGTCATAGAGAGTGGAATTATCAATCCAAGCCTTACTCTCGAAGAAACTTATGGAGGGAGAGAATGGCTTCGTCGTCCAAATACTCTGTTGAATGCTGGAGTTTTTCAATGACATCATATATTTGTTTACCAACTGCTCTTTGGGGTTGAGAGTCTTTGGACGATAAGGATACAGCAATGTAAAGACAAAACCAAATGGTTTCATTATGACATTATTAGTAATTAAATAAAGAAAGAACTTTGAAACAAAAAAAAACTATTAAAACCAGACATACGGTTTTAGGTAGGACTAGTCACTAATGGTTTCTTCCTGCAATCTTTAATAGCAGCAAATAAAGAAACCGTAATCTATTAAAAGTAGTTATGCTCAACAGAAAATTTAATTTCAATAAATAGATAGATAGACAGACAGACAGATAGATACAGGGCCGCCGCTACCTATTGTGCAATGTGTGCATTGCACGCAGGCGGCCGACTTTAGGGGGCGGCCAAATCATTATTCCAAGGTTGTTGTTTTTTTAATTTAGCTAAAAAAAAAAAATACTAAAATATTTTATATGAATTCTAATTGTTCCATTATCCTTTGAAAATATAAACGATATTCGTACATAAGAAATAATTTTGGAAACTAGAACAAAAATAAATAGAGCATCTTGCGAGGGATTCCAACGGGTTTTTATATAAGCGCCTCATTTCTGGCATTGAATTTTTGCGGGTAGTTTCTAATGCTTGTTTTGAGTCGAATAGCCCGCCCTGTAAGTAGATCTATTACCGGTAATGAAAAGGTCAATTTTAAAAGCATTTTCACTAAGTAGAAGGGGGCGCTAGCTCATCTCATGTGGAGGGGGAGTGCACCACATGCTGACAAAAAGGGGTGTTGGTGGAGTGTGTGTGTTTCCTAGGCGGCGGTGAGAAGAGGTTAAGCGATTGATTGGTTGGTCATGCAGTGACAATGATGAAATTAACGTACCTAGTGCAAGTGTGAGACGATCTTAAGACATGGAACAGTAAAGACTTTATTTTTTGTTTTGATTTTCTTTAAATGTCAGCTTATTTCATTACTATTAGATCTATATCTCATCCTAGTAACAGTTCTATTGAGGTTTTGTTCACAAACAAGTTTGTTCAAGGTATTTAAAGTTGTTTTTTTATTAAAAAATATAAAACGCATTCATCGACTCAGTTATGCCAGCTGTCTAAACAAAATGTTGAAACCCCATTGCCGACTTGAGCGGAAACCTGTCGCATCTTCAATTTTGTCTCTAGGAAGAACTTTTTACAACGCTTTGAAATTTATTAAGTAGGCAATACTATTTCCAAAAAAAAACAACGTTTTAATAAACTTTCATGACGTAACTTTGGATACACAGTGTTAAATTAATATAAATTAAAAATAAAACCAAAACATTGTGACAATATTTCTTTTTTATTTCATTCTTTAAAATCTCACGGACCTCACTGTGGAAGCCTACGTCGTTACTCTGGGCTCCAGATTCTCAAATGTTGTTATCTAGGGAGTCGTCACACGGTAATGTGAGAAATGTTGTTATCTAGGGAGTCGTCACACGGTAATGTGAGAAATGTTGTTATCTAGGGAGTCGCCACACGGTAATGTGAGAAATGTTGTTATCTAGGGAGTCGCCACACGGTAATGTGAGAAATGTTGTTATCTAGGGAGTCGCCACACGGTAATGTGAGAAATGTTGTTATCTAGGGAGTCGTCACACGGTAATGTGAGAAATGTTGTTATCTAGGGAGTCGCCACACGGTAATGTGAGAAATGTTGTTATCTAGGGAGTCGCCACACGGTAATGTGAGAAATGTTGTTATCTAGGGAGTCGCCACACGGTAATGTGAGAAATGTTGTTATCTAGGGAGTCGCCACACGGTAATGTGAGAAATGTTGTTATCTAGGGAGTCGTCACACGGTAATGTGAGAAATGTTGTTATCTAGAGAGTCGCCACACGGTAATGTGAGAAATGTTGTTATCTAGGGAGTCGCCACACGGTAATGTGAGAAATGTTGTTATCTAGGGAGTCGCCGCACGGTAATGTGAGAAATGTTGTTATCTAGGGAGTCGTCACACGGTAATGTGATAAATGTTGTTATCTAGGGAGTCGCCACACGGTAATGTGAGAAATGTTGTTATCTAGGGAGTCGCCACACGGCAATGTGAGAAATGTTGTTATCTAGGGAGTCGCCACACGGTAATGTGAGAAATGTTGTTATCTAGGGAGTCGCCACACGGTAATGTGAGAAATGTTGTTATCTAGGGAGTCGCCACACGGTAATGTGAGAAATGTTGTTATCTAGGGAGTCGCCACACGGTAATGTGAGAAATGTTGTTATCTAGGGAGTCGTCACACGGTAATGTGAGAAATGTTGTTATCTAGGGAGTCGCCACACGGTAATGTGAGAAATGTTGTTATCTAGGGAGTCGCCACACGGTAATGTGAGAAATGTTGTTATCTAGGGAGTCGCCACACGGTAATGTGAGAAATGTTGTTATCTAGGGAGTCGCCACACGGTAATGTGAGAAATGTTGTTATCTAGGGAGTCGCCACACGGTAATGTGAGAAATGTTGTTATCTAGGGAGTCGCCACACGGTAATGTGAGAAATGTTGTTATCTAGGGAGTCGTCACACGGAAATGTGAGAAATGTTGTTATCTAGGCAGTCGCCACACGGTAATGTGAGAAATGTTGTTATCTAGGCAGTCGTCACACGGTAATGTGAGAAATGTTGTTATCTAGGCAGTCGTCACACGGTAATGTGAGAAATGTTGTTATCTAGAGAGTCGCCACACGGTAATGTGAGAAATGTTGTTATCTAGGGAGTCGCCACACGGTAATGTGAGAAATGTTGTTATCTAGGGAGTCGTCACCCGGTAATGTGAGAAATGTTGTTATCTAGGGAGTCGCCACACGGTAATGAGAGAAATGTTGTTATCTAGGGAGTCGCCACACGGTAATGTGAGAAATGTTGTTATCTAGGGAGTCGCCACACGGTAATGTGAGAAATGTTGTTATCTAGGGAGTCGCCACACGGTAATGTGAGAAATGTTGTTATCTAGGGAGTCGCCACACGGTAATGTGAGAAATGTTGTTATCTAGGGAGTCGCCACACGGTAATGTGAGAAATGTTGTTGTCTAGGGAGTCGCCACACGGTAATGTGAGAAATATTGTTGTCTAGGGAGTCGCCACACGGTAATGTGAGAAATGTTGTTGTCTAGGGAGTCGCCACACGGTAATGTGAGAAATGTTGTTATCTAGGGAGTCGCCACACGGTAATGTGAGAAATGTTGTTGTCTAGGGAGTCGCCACACGGTAATGTGAGAAATGTTGTTATCTAGGGAGTCGCCACACGGTAATGAGAGAAATGTTGTTATCTAGGGAGTCGCCACACGGTAATGTGAGAAATGTTGTTATCTAGGGAGTCGCCACACGGTAATGTGAGAAATGTTGTTATCTAGGGAGTCGCCACACGGTAATGTGAGAAATGTTGTTATCTAGGGAGTCGCCACACGGTAATGTGAGAAATGTTGTTATCTAGGGAGTCGCCACACGGTAATGTGAGAAATGTTGTTATCTAGGGAGTCGCCACACGGTAATGTGAGAAATGTTGTTATCTAGGGAGTCGCCACAAGGTAATGTGAGAAATGTTGTTATCTAGGGAGTCGCCACACGGTAATGTGAGAAATGTTGTTATCTAGGGAGTCGCCACACGGTAATGTGAGAAATGTTGTTATCTAGGGAGTCGTCACACGGTAATGTGAGAAATGTTGTTATCTAGGGAGTCGCCACACGGTAATGTGAGAAATGTTGTTATCTAGGGAGTCGCCACACGGTAATGTGAGAAATGTTGTTATCTAGGGAGTCGCCACACGGTAATGTGAGAAATGTTGTTATCTAGGGAGTCGCCACACGGTAATGTGAGAAATGTTGTTATCTAGGGAGTCGCCACACGGTAATGTGAGAAATGTTGTTATCTAGGGAGTCGCCACACGGTAATGTGAGAAATGTTGTTATCTAGGGAGTCGCCACACGGTAATGTGAGAAATGTTGTTATCTAGGGAGTCGCCACACGGTAATGTGAGAAATGTTGTTATCTAGGGAGTCGCCACACGGTAATGTGAGAAATGTTGTTATCTAGGGAGTCGCCACACGGTAATGTGAGAAATGTTGTTATCTAGGGAGTCGCCACACGGTAATGTGAGAAATGTTGTTATCTAGGGAGTCGCCACACGGTAATGTGAGAAATGTTGTTATCTAGGGAGTCGCCACACGGTAATGTGAGAAATGTTGTTATCTAGGGAGTCGCCACACGGTAATGTGAGAAATGTTGTTATCTAGGGAGTCGCCACACGGTAATGTGAGAAATGTTGTTATCTAGGGAGTCGTCACACGGTAATGTGAGAAATGTTGTTATCTAGGGAGTCGTCACACGGTAATGTGAGAAATGTTGTTATCTAGGCAGTCGCCACACGGTAATGTGAGAAATGTTGTTATCTAGGCAGTCGTCACACGGTAATGTGAGAAATGTTGTTATCTAGGGAGTCGTCACACGGTAATGTGAGAAATGTTGTTATCTAGAGAGTCGCCACACGGTAATGTGAGAAATGTTGTTATCTAGGGAGTCGCCACACGGTAATGTGAGAAATGTTGTTATCTAGGGAGTCGCCACACGGTAATGTGAGAAATGTTGTTATCTAGGGAGTCGCCACACGGTAATGTGAGAAATGTTGTTATCTAGGGAGTCGCCACACGGTAATGTGAGAAATGTTGTTATCTAGGGAGTCGCCACACGGTAATGTGAGAAATGTTGTTATCTAGGCAGTCGCCACACGGTAATGTTAGAAATGTTGTTATCTAGGCAGTCGCCACACGGTAATGTGAGAAATGTTGTTATCTAGGGAGTCGTCACACGGTAATGTGAGAAATGTTGTTATCTAGGGAGTCGCCACACGGTAATGTGAGAAATGTTGTTATCTAGGGAGTCGCCACACGGTAATGTGAGAAATTTTGTTATCTAGGGAGTCGCCACACGGTAATGTGAGAAATGTTGTTATCTAGGGAGTCGCCACACGGTAATGTGAGAAATGTTGTTATCTAGGGAGTCGCCACACGGTAATGTGAGAAATGTTGTTATCTAGGGAGTCGCCACACGGTAATGTGAGAAATGTTGTTATCTAGGGAGTCGCCACACGGTAATGTGAGAAATGTTGTTATCTAGGGAGTCGCCACACGGTAATGTGAGAAATGTTGTTATCTAGGGAGTCGCCACACGGTAATGTGAGAAATGTTGTTATCTAGGGAGTCGTCACACGGTAATGTGAGAAATGTTGTTATCTAGGGAGTCGTCACACGGTAATGTGAGAAATGTTGTTATCTAGGCAGTCGCCACACGGTAATGTGAGAAATGTTGTTATCTAGGCAGTCGTCACACGGTAATGTGAGAAATGTTGTTATCTAGGCAGTCGTCACACGGTAATGTGAGAAATGTTGTTATCTAGGGAGTCGCCACACGGTAATGTGAGAAATGTTGTTATCTAGGGAGTCGCCACAAGGTAATGTGAGAAATGTTGTTATCTAGGGAGTCGTCACCCGGTAATGTGAGAAATGTTGTTATCTAGGGAGTCGCCACACGGTAATGTGAGAAATGTTGTTATCTAGGGAGTCGCCACACGGTAATGAGAGAAATGTTGTTATCTAGGGAGTCGTCACACGGTAATGTGAGAAATGTTGTTATCTAGGGAGTCGCCACACGGTAATGTGAGAAATGTTGTTATCTAGGGAGTCGCCACACGGTAATGTGAGAAATGTTGTTATCTAGGGAGTCGCCACACGGTAATGTGAGAAATGTTGTTATCTAGGGAGTCGCCACACGGTAATGTGAGAAATGTTGTTGTCTAGGGAGTCGCCACACGGTAATGTGAGAAATATTGTTGTCTAGGGAGTCGCCACACGGTAATGTGAGAAATGTTGTTGTCTAGGGAGTCGCCACACGGTAATGTGAGAAATGTTGTTATCTAGGGAGTCGCCACACGGTAATGTGAGAAATGTTGTTGTCTAGGGAATCGCCACACGGTAATGTGAGAAATGTTGTTATCTAGGGAGTCGCCACACGGTAATGTGAGAAATGTTGTTATCTAGGGAGTCGCCACACGGTAATGTGAGAAATGTTGTTATCTAGGGAGTCGCCACACGGTAATGTGAGAAATGTTGTTATCTAGGCAGTCGCCACCCGGTAATGTGAGAAATGTTGTTATCTATGGAGTCGCCACCCGGTAATGTGAGAAATGTTGTTATCTAGGGAGTCGCCACACGGTAATGTGAGAAATGTTGTTATCTAGGGAGTCGCCACACGGTAATGTGAGAAATGTTGTTATCTAGGGAGTCGCCACACGGTAATGTGAGAAATGTTGTTATCTAGGGAGTCGCCACACGGTAATGTGAGAAATGTTGTTATCTAGGGAGTCGCCACACGGTAATGTGAGAAATGTTGTTATCTAGGGAGTCGCCACACGGTAATGTGAGAAATGTTGTTATCTAGGGAGTCGCCACACGGTAATGTGAGAAATGTTGTTATCTAGGGAGTCGCCACCCGGTAATGTGAGAAATGTTGTTATCTAGGGAGTCGCCACCCGGTAATGTGAGAGATGTTGTTATCTAGGGAGTCGCCACACGGTAATGTGAGAAATGTTGTTATCTAGGTAGTCGTCACCCGGTAATGTGAGAAACACTGCAATACTATATTTTATTTCAGGTCATTGTATAAGGGACTTGTACTTTGGATTATTGACTTGGTATTAGACTCTAGAAAATATTCAGCTCTGAGTTGCTGCATTGTTGGATACATTTGTAGGCCACTCTGAACCCGTGTATATCAGATGATTGTGGATACAATGCACATCTCTCCAAAATACAAACGTGATCATTATTATGACAGCGGAACATTGAAACAATTCCACTGTCAATAACTTTTGTATTTGGAGCTTTGTTCTTTTCGGCTTATGCTTTAACTTACAATAACAAACAAGTGAACATATCCTAACACTGTTGAGCGGTCAAAGTTATCGAGAAATTGTATATAGATCCTGATCATTTACACTGTTCATTGTAATATACCCGCAGCTGCAAATTAATTATAATAGTTGCAAATACAGGAGCATAAGTGAGCAGTCAGAACGTGATCAGTTTTGAATGTTTATCAGAAAGAACCAAAATGTCTTGATTCTGAGTGTACGTAAATACGAAATAGCTCTTAGTGCCTAGTTGTAGGTTGTACTTCAAAGGTAAAACAACAGAGACAATAGGAAAAGGAAACAAAATGGAATGGTCGACAAAACAATATATTTAAATCAAGGGCCACTTTTGGAAAAGTGTCCAGCTCAGTTTTATGGAATTTTTTTTTTCTAGAAAAAAAAAAGAAAGGGGGCGCATTTGTTTATTTCGCACGCAGGCGGCCACAACCCTGCCCTGGATATATAGATAGATAGATAAATAGATAGATAGATAAATAGATAGATAGATACATACATACATACATACATATATAGATAGATAGATAGATAGATAGATAGATAGATAGATAGATAGATAGATAGATAGATAGATAGATAGATAGATAGATAGATAGATAGATAGATAGATAACAAGATTTATTAATAAAAGTAAGAATAAGAAGCATTGAAAAGAATTTTAAAAAAAGCTAATTTTAAATTCTTCTATTTACTGTTTCGAAAATCTAAGCGCACAGCTCGTTCAATTATCTTTTTTTTTAAACTGAATCATGAAAACAGAATTTTTACATTTTGAACCATTGTTACATGTTAAAGAAGAGTTCACAATTGACCCGGAAGTTGATTTAATGTTCATTGAACAAAACATCACTGTGACCTTTCAGTTTCTCACGTTTATTTAAATGATAATACTCTAACATCAAACACATCTCTATTTCAGAATATTAATACTCTAACATCGTCTTCTTATCTTATATAATACAGACGTTACTTCAAAAAAGAAGATGATTACGTCCTACGCGTCGTGCATACAGTCATGCATATTAACCAATGACTTAAATTCTGCCAAGTCACTGGTTTTCCTGGCTAGCTCAGGCAATCCATTCCATGCTTTAATAGCACTAGGGATGAAGGAGCACTTGTATAAATTTGTCCTAGCATATGGGACGAGAAGTGTGCCTTTATCTTTGTGTCTTTCAGAGTATTTTATTTTGTTTTTGTATTTGAAGATTATGGTTCAGTGTTTTATGTATAATTGCTACTTTACTTTTGAGTCTTCTGTCCTGAAGGCTTTCTAAATTTAGTGATTTTACTAATGGTGTTACTCTAGTCAAATGTGAATATTCATTTGTTATGAATCTTATCAAACACATCTCTATTTCAGAATGACAATACTCTAACATTAATCTCTATTTCAGATTGATATTACTCTAACATTAATCTCTATTTCAGATTGATATTACTCTAACATAAAACTAAAATGTTATTTAACCTTGGTTAGGCCAATAATAGAATATGCATCCACCGTGTGGGACACTTCAACTCAAGAAAACATTAAGAAACTGGAATAAACACAAAATAGAGCAGTGAGATTCATAACAAACGAATATTCACATTTGACTAGGGTAACACCATTAGTAAAATCACTAAATTTAGAAAGCCTTCAGGACAGAAGACTCAAAAGTAAAGTAGCAATTATACATAAAACACTGAACCATAATCTTCAAATACAAAAACAAAATTTAATAAAATACTCTGAAAGACACAAAAATAAAGGCACATTCCTCGTCCCATATGCTAGGACAAATTTGTACAAATACTCCTTCTTCCCTAGTGCTATTAGAGCATGGAATGGGTTGCCTGAGCTAGCCAGAAAAACCAGTGACTTGGCAGAATTTAAGTCATTGGTTAATATGCATGACTAAATGCATGACGCGTAGGACGTAATCATCTTCTTTTTTGAAGTAACGTCTGTATTATATAAGATAAGATAAGAAGACATCAATCTCTATTTCAGAATGATAATACTCTAACATCAATCTCTATTTCAGAATGAAAAAAAAGGATTACCAGCTGTGCCCCGATCCTCATGGACGCCTCTGCATCAATAAAAGTTTGCCGGGCCTCCAGGTACCAGGTGGGAACCGCTGCTGATAATGTCAGTAACACGGACAGGCACAAGAACAAAGTAACCATCCTAGCAGACGAATATCCTCAGGCTCACGTAGACACAACAGAGGGGGGAACTTGTCTCTAACAGCGACAGGGTTTCATTACGTCTTTGCGTGCGTGAGTGCTCGGAGCGATTTTCTGCGACGTTCTGGAAAAGGAAGATCCTTTACTAAAAGTACAACTGAACTTTGTATCAGGACCAAGACACTATAAGAATGTCGGCACTGGAACTACAACAAAACATTTCTACTATCTCTAGACACTTGATATAGAAGTACGATGCATCGATACTAAAAATAGTAACCGATTACTTAAGTGTAACAGCAGACACAGAGAGAGAAAGAGAGAGAGAGAGAGAGAGAGAGAGTAGCCGGCAAATATTTATTTATACACACATACAAATATAAAACATTTATCCGTCAAAAACACATGGGATAAATTATTTATGATCTAAAAATTATAATTTAGTCACAACACAGACACGCTTACACACTAGACAGTACAGACTTTTAATAATAATCAAATGCGCATGCCATACATATTTATGTAGATCTTTTCCCTGGTTTTAACAGGATTTTATCACAGAGCTCGATCCATACTTTGACGTTGTCCAGCCAGCTTTTCTTAAGATGACGTTTTTTTTCATGTTCCCACCACTGTACCAGAAAGATAATGCTAAGAATAATTCTCAATAGACGAAAATCGGACAATGAGGAGGGTCCTCTATCCACAGGCAGACAGGCAGGTAGAAGTACACCTATTGGAGGAGGGTCCTCTATCCACAGGCAGGCAGGCAGGTAGAAGTACACCTATTGGAGGAGGGTCCTCTATCCACAGGCAGGCAGGCAGGTAGAAGTACACCTATTGAACAGACTATTAAATAAGAAAATGACTTCAACACCAAAAGAAACTAGTACAAACTTTTATAGAATTAAAAAAACAACAACTTTTGACTACGCTCGGCATGAAGGCAAGCATGAGGTCTTTTTTTGTTCTACTATCATTTGTGTTTTGTTCTATATAAGATTGAATTAAATAGCATAGAGACAGTTTCAAACACAAGCAATAAATTACACATACAAATTTTATATACAGACAGCATACGATGCACAATACCGATTTTACACATGATTATAATTGTCATGTGGAAAAACTGCTGACATGTGGCGATCGAATGCATTAAGCCTGAGCAGCCATAATGTTGTTAATATAGGCGCCGTTCCTTAGCTTATTATATCTGTTTGGTGTACATCAAGTGTCAAAAAAAAACAGTAAAGTATGGTTGTAAATCTCAACACAAGTACATTAATAATAAAATGAATTAATCCATAATGTAGATTTGTCAAATATAATCCTCCTATAGCCAACTGAATGCATGCACGTGTTTAAACTGAGGCAGGCGCCCTGTACGAAGAGTGTGTCAGTGTGCTAGTTGAATCATAAACAGGGACTCGTTGAAGTGTAACACACTATATGATAGTGTTTTGAGCGAGTATATGCCTCTAGACTTGATATAGAAAAAGTCTTCAAGTCTGAAGAGTAAAGGTGATCTCAGTTTTTCATTTTCCTGCACAGGCCCAGGTGTGACCTACTTATTGTATCCTATCTGACGCATACAAACAGACTGTCTACCGGATGTCAATTAATATTGTCTTTTCGCCGTCTCGCCTGTCTTCGGTCGTGACTTTCTTTTGAGAATGAAAAGAAGAGTATTTTTTAAGAACTTTAAAATTGAAACTTTCATTTCTTATATCAAACGTGCCATTAAAGCTGTGACAACGTCTTCTGAAGCCCTAGAACACTGACCTGAAGGAAAAACAAACATTCTGAATACAAATCCCTAATGCCTATTGAACATACCTAACTCATGCTGGATGGCAAGGCCGAGTGCCGCACACACACACATACGTGCAAATATTACAATCTACGACAGAATAGAAATTAATATATATGAAAAAAAATTGGAAAGGATGTGTGTGGGTGGTGTATCTGTGTGGTTGCATGTGAAGAAAGGTGTGTGGGGGAAGTGTGAGTGTGTGTCAATATGCGTGGAAGGGTTATTGTCAGTTCTTATGTGTAAGAATTCAATTGCACAGTATCAAGGTATCTCTGGTTTCCAATAGGAAATATGGGTCAGTGACCTGCTTTGTATATGTTTCATCGTCGAAAATACTCTTTAATTAAGTGACATACAAAAAAAAAGTTTAAAAACTAAAAAAAATGTTTTTTTTTCCTACCAGTAGACAGACACCAGCTGCTGTGTTCATCAGATTGTCATGGACATATTAAAAGGCAAAAACACATTTCTAATTTATTTATTTTTTTTTAAACTTTGCTCTGGATATTATCGCAAGTCTGGACAAAATCGTTATCTTTTTTCTAGAAAAACTGAGCCATACATTCACACAATTGTATATTAACACATACATAATTGACCTGAAATTTGAACTTAAACAAAAAAAAAGTAACAAGATAAGATTTCTATGATTTTTTAAAGACATTTCTACCGATGTGTTTTTATGTATTTTTTTTATATGTAAGCGGGTAAGTAGACTTTGAAGAGAAGAAAAATAAAGGGGGGGGGGTGACGATCGCGCATTGTGTGTGTGTGTGTGTAGAGCTAGATTTGTAGGACGGGAAAATGTGATTTCTCTCTCTATCGTTTTATCTGTGCAAACATGCAGGGGCGTAGCTAAGCTTGTTCGAGTCAGGTAAATAAAGAGAGTGCTAAAACTTGAAATTGTTTTTGTAGTTGAACACTCCCCTTCTTTCCCAATCTATCTCGGATGAAAACATTGGATTCGAACCGTATCGATCCATAAGTGTGCGCTCTATCTCTATGCATGAGAAATATATAATCTGTTGTACGGAGGGTCTCAGTCCATTTAGGTTCTCTGTTCTTTGTCTACGTCTGTCTACGGCAGTGACTTTTCTACTGGTTTTAAATGTGTATCCTTTCTAAGAAATCTCCAGATGTCTTGTTCGAAATTCGCCTGCTGCTGGGGGATCTCTTCGATGTCAGTGAAGTCTGTGCTAGGGGTGGGAACACATTTAGGTCGCAGCTGGGTCTGCGTAGCCACGGAAAATAGAGTCCTTCTTATTAATCATTGGACCCGAAGACATACTTTATGATTATGTATCAAGATACTTATGATTATGTGTATGAGATACCGTACTTAATTCCATGTGTTCGTTGTTCTGACTTCACCAGGAATATGCAATGCAAGAAATAAATTAAAAGTCCATTATCTTCTGTACCTTGAATTTTGTCGTAGGGCAGCTGTGACAGTTTGTGTACCCAAAACGTTCGAAATTCTTAGAACTGGACTCTAATATGTACCAGCCATACATTTTGGATGTAGAGGCGGTTGGTCGTTGTGTTGGCCATAAGGAACCTTTGTCATCCATTGGTCACTAGCAGAGATGATTGTCTTCATACATCACGAGGTTTTATATTACTGTGGTCCAATACATATGTAATATATTGTCAAGAATAAATAAAGACTACTAGTAGTTTCATAGTATAGTAAACATATGGTATAAGCATAAAAATTGTAAAATTCTCAAAGGAATTGCAAATTTTTTTTAAAAAAAGAGAAAAACATTTATTCAATTATACATTTATTTATCTATTTATAGAGCGAAAGAAAACGGTAAATTTACAAAAGGGAGAAAACTGATAAGCTGAGAAGAAATGTATAATTTTGTACAGTTCCTCCCCTTGAACTACCCAATCTGGAGCGCGACGCTTTGTATGGAAAGTGAGAAATTCTTATTATTGCTAAAGTACTAGTCTTTCTAAGAAATGAAGATATAAATACAAGGTCAAGGTCTAATTTAGAATGGAAAGATAAATTTTTAAAGTTTTCGAAATTGCGTTAATCAAAAATGTAAATCCTTAATATGGATGGCATTACAGTATAAACGTATATTATACTCAGTAACATGAAAGTCCTATTGGGAAGAAAAGATCTACAAAATAAAAAGTTGAAAAGAACACTAAGCATACAAAGATCACAATACCTTGGTTTTATACTATTTTGTTTTAAATCTCATAACAATAATGATAATAAAAGTAATAATAAAAAAACAACATTACTCTAACAAATATACTGTAACCATACATTGGATAAAGAAACTTGTAATACCCAAATTAAAATATTTTGGTCTTTTTTCAACTTTTGTCGTGATTTGGAAGATAATTTTAGTATTTAAACATGTTCCCAGACCAGTTCTGTCCCCTTCCTATTCTGAACATAACAAAATAAAGTAAAAAAAAAAAAAAGACGTGATATTAAAAGCAGAGTGTCCAGAGAATTCCTAGCCTAGACAATTGAAATTATTCTTTATCGACGTCATGTTGTTTTTTTTCTTGTTAGAATAGCAATAATCTTTTCAATATGTCTGCGGTCCCGAGACGTACCTGATGCGTGGGACTCTACTTTGGTCCGGCTGTAGACTATCCAAAATAATCTAGTTTTTTCTACCTGGAAGTGCTCGCCATAGTGAGGCACTAACAATCTCATTTTCGAAAGATAGTAGACTTTGTTTAATCTGAAATGAGAGTAATAGTTAGCCCCTCTCTCTATGTGGGAAGATTGGTCGAGAGGCTAAGTACGCTTAAACTTGGGTTGTCTATGAGGTGGCTCGAGGTTCGACACCCGACTCGAGAAAAATTGTGTTTACGGAGCGCCTACATGCAGCACGGAAAACCTTCTCTCAGATACCCCCTCCCACTGGACCACAAATGAGATTGGACCATAGCGCTCTGAGCATGCTATAAGCATGAAAGTAGCGCTATATAAAAGCTATAACTATCTTTCCTCAATCCATTCAGTGCTGAGCCTTCTTTTCTAGTGCTACTAGCCGGTTATGACCGCGGCCTGCGGGCCTCAGTTTGGGTATTACTGATCTGCTGGATTGTATTTAGATCTATGTCAACTTGGAGAATGATATGTCAAACTTGGAGAATGATATGTCAAACTTGGAGAATGATATGTCAAACTTGGAGAATGATATGTCAAACTTGGAGAATGATATGTCAAACTTGGAGAATGATATGTCAAACTTGGAGAATGATATGTCAAACTTGGAGAATGATATGTCAAACTTGGAGAATGATATGTCAAACTTGGAGAATGATATGTCAAACTTGGAGAATGATATGTCAAACTTGGAGAATGATTCCTTCCCCTTTCCTTGTATTTAGCCACGAAAATAAAAGTAGAATGTGAAAATAGGTGTACCCGTATGTATGTATGTCCCGAATACAAATCAAAACCGTTTGAAAATACGCATTTCCTCCTCTAAAGCAGATGAACAAAATAAATTAAAAAGACAAGTAGTTCTTGCTAATCATATATATAGATCAGTGCGCCAATGACTGAAAATGGACTATTCCTATTAAATCTACCACGAGATAGTATCGCTTTTTTTTTTCCGCGCGCGCTGACGCGCCAAGATTTAAATGTTTACTAGATCTTACTGATCTAAATTACGTTGAGTTCCTGTCAATGTGGATGTGTGAAAACTGAGCGCTATAAAAGTAGTTCGTTTGTTTGTTTTTTTAAACTTACAGTTGAAACGAAATTCGTATTGAAATAATTTTTTTTAAAACAACATTTGAATCAGTATTCTATTCAATGAGTTAGTTAATAAATGTAAAATATATTTTATAATGATCCATTGATACTATTACCATTGTGACCTTACATGCACATTTTTTGTACCAATGCGCTAATCTATGAATGAAGCTTGAGTTATTAATTATGAAGTGGATTACATTTACAAAAATGTTTTTCAGTGAAAAGTGGTGTAATTTTTTTGAAAAATCTGCTTGCATATATAATTTTTAAACTAAAGGGTTCACTTTCGGAAAAGAAAAAAGTAGCCGTTACATCAGAAGTTTGAATGATCTAAAATATCATGATGTCCGATTTTCATTTTCTCTTCTAGTTTCTGAGATCTAAACGGGACCGACAGACAGACGCGCTTGGTAAAACATTGAACTATACATATACGGAGAAGGATCACATGTGGCTACGCTGATCTAATTGTAGTCGACATATTGCGCCACAGCCAACATGGTGATATCGCTTTATGTTGGTAATCAATACAAGCTGTTATCAACTTTATTAATATAATGTACTATTGATCTCATTATGATAATTTGAATGCAAAATGTAAAAAAATAATAATGCTTTAACGTTCTGTCTTTAAAAGATGTATTGTACAATAATGGTTAAAATAGTATAAACAGCTTTTTTTTTCTTTAGACGAATTGAATGAAAATATGCCGTCCGTCTAGTGCACCGCGTGACCTCGTCCAGAGAGCTCGATTCCTTCCGTGACCTCCAAGTCGTCTGCTGAATGAAGACGTGAGAAGTACTTCAAAGAACGTCACCGCGTGACCTCCTTTATGAAGTGATTGAGTTCCAGTTCCACTTAAAGGACCTATTATTCCTGGCTGACGCTATATCAATATATTGCTGACTGGGACATGGGGAAGTCAAGTCTTACAGTGCTAGGTGAATGTCTTTCAAGAAATGAAGAATGTTTGGGATACACACACTTTTTTTTTATGTTGGTGACTATAATTAATTAATGTAATCAAAGAGAGTTGGGTTTTTTATGTGTTTGAAACATAATGCGTGTGTGTGTGTGTGTGGCTTATATGTGCACACAATAACCTGACTTGTTAAAAACTCAGATTCGAGCCACAGGATGAGGAAAGTCTCACAAGTCAATAAGACCCGTCCTTAGTCCGATAGAGGGAGCATTTTTAGTGCCCTGTGTTTTTAGTTTAATGCATGGAATAGTTATACTGAAACTAAAAGTAAAGTTACTTTACAACAAAGACTCTTTTTTTCGTAAAATTCTGTCTCCGGAATTTAAAATGTGTGAATTGATTATATATATATATATATATATATATATATATATATATATATATATACATACATATATATATATATATATATATATATATATATATATATATATATATGGCTCCACCTTTTTCGGAAGACAAATGATGCGCCCACATAAGTCACCGGTTTAGTTTCTTTTTGAAAAGAGGAAGAATCTGGTCTGCCTAAGCAAGCTAAGTCTGGAGCAGCAAAGTTTGATAAAGTTCTTACATGTGTATGTATCTATTGTAAGGCTAGCTGATAGGGTAGCTTTCTTTTTCCTTTTCCTGACTAAAGCCGCTTAGTTTGTTTTGCTATCTGCCTTTTTCGTACCAGCACGCACAGTCGGTTTCTATGCTTCCAATCTTGGGCTATTTCCTCTCACAAACTATTATAGATGCCTGAAGTTCTCATATTTCGCATGCAGACATCTCTGTAGGTTAGTCTTGGCCGGCCTTCGGGTCATACTCCCTCCGCAAGCTCAGCATAGAGGATGCCTTAAGGAATTCTTCCATCTGGCATGCGAGTGACATCTCCAAGTCAACGTAGTGTTCTCTGTGTCAGAAGAACATAGATACTTTACATATTTGCCAATTTCAAAACGTCCTGAATGGAAACACTCCCCCTCCAGGAAATGCACCTTTTGGACAACATGGCAGGCAGCGTCAGTGAAAGTGGATGGATTCAAGGACTATAAAATCCACAAATTTTCAAGCACAGCAATATATTGTGATAGAGCTATCGGGAATTACAGGGATATCGTGACTTGAAGTTCTCCATAAACCATAGAACTGTCGTAAAGTCTTTCATAAATTAGAGAATACTATCTTGAATTTGCAGTCCACTTCTGTTATGAAACAGAGTTAGCATGATAATGTCACTGAGTCCTGTACTTTCTAACAAAATAGCTCCTTTGTTTCTTGAGGTTTCTCTAATTGGAAACAGCAAGTGTTACAGCTTTCTACTATATCTATATAGCTCTCTAGAAACGACCTTAGTTTCTCTCCAAGTCTAGGTATCCCTGGGTTTAGCTGTAGTTACATCAAACATTTAACAACTCGATCAAAACACAGAAATTTGATTATACTTTATGACACATATCACACGCTAGTCTCTCTCCTAGTCTAAAACCTAGCACACTTCCGGTCATTCTGCAATAGATTATACACACAGCCATTCATCCGTGACAATAAGAGAGTTTATATCTGGATCACTGACATGTATGTATTAATTGTAAAATCATAGCTGGCCAATAGTAACATTGGAGACAGATACATACGTGTCATTGGCCGATAGCATTTCATTGAAGCCCGGGAAGGGTCACGAAGGACAGACATCATACAGTATAATAGAATACATTTCAGATACATACGTACCTGTCAGATACATATAATTATAGAATAGTAGAATAGTAGTTTAGGTTGGGTTTTACAACTAAATATAAAAAAAAATAATAAAATAATATAGTTTTATAATACAAATCTGACGCTTATAGACTTCAAAACATTTAACATTTGGTTAGACAATAGAGAATGCGATGATTACTGGTGTTTCCAATATGAATGAGATTAGGTCATGTTAATCTACATTTATTATATCCGTCACTGGACGGCTTATAAACGCATGCACTACTTATAGTATAACAGTATAACA
Source organism: Biomphalaria sudanica (assembly GCA_036873155.1). Classification (NCBI taxonomy): domain Eukaryota; kingdom Metazoa; phylum Mollusca; class Gastropoda; family Planorbidae; genus Biomphalaria; species Biomphalaria sudanica. The sequence goes on from JAZGLO010006649.1 coordinate 339,430, forward strand.
GTATAATAGTATAACAGTATAATAGTATAACAGTATAATAGTATAATAGTATAACAGAACGTGTTAAAGGTTTTTAAATAAGTGTTTAAAGTGAACAAATACAGCTTACTGGGGGCGCCATCAATTGATACATCTTTTACCACAAGGCGGCTGTATTGAGAACCGTTCACCTTGAGAATCTATACTTGTGTATTTAACCTTTGACGCCTGGCTCTATAATCTGACCATTAAATCAAGATTCATTTCCTTGCTTAATGCAGACCTTTAGAAAATGCCAAGTAAATGGGCGCGCATGTAGAGCGACACAGAAATAAAAAGTCAAAGTAAACTTTGTTCAATCAGCTCAATTATTTGACACTATTGAAAAAAGTTAATTTCGGAGACGAATGTTAAGTCCTTTTTTTTTTTTCATATTTAGACCATCGACCAGGAATTCAAAGCGTATTTTAGACTCTGGCGTTTCCTGGAGAAATTGAATTGAATAGTCCACCGGACAAAACAAAATGGCGACGAGCAGACGTGAAAATGACTTGATTGAGATGTAGAGATTGGCTTTTTAAAAAGTCACGTG
>JAZGLO010006649.1:342500-497500 GCA_036873155.1 Biomphalaria sudanica
TTCAGGTACCATTAGAGCTGGGTGGACTCAAAGGCGCCCGAAAATCAGAAATTAAAAATCCCAGTCTTCGCTAGGATTCGAACCCTGGACCCTGGTTTGGAAGCCAAGCGCTTTACCACTCAACCACCGCCCCTAACGTATATTTTATAAGTGCTTATGTATTTTCTACACCAGATACACCAGTTCTGGACGAAAAAAAATTTCAAAGTTTTTTTTTTATATTTCATTAAAGTAACAATCAAAACATACTAAATCTTTGGATTACAACATTCCATAATCTCGATTTTTTGTTTCTTAAAAAAAAGATTGTTTAAAAATATTAATTTTCTTTGAATTTGCCATTACATGTATTTGTTGTTGTTATAACTCACAACTTATTTTCTTTGCAGTGTTGACGCAAAATGTTGCAACTAGATGCTAAAAGAGGTTTTGTATTCTTTTGCTAACCCAATAACCAGCATCTCATTTGCATAATTATTTCTGCGGGTGTCATTAAAGGCCGTAAATATTTTAGCACGAGATTATTTGAACCAACGTCGGATGGCTCGACGCACGACTTTTTCCATTGCTCCATCGTGGGGTAATCAATCAAGGCGCCACCCCTTACTGACTTGGACACCCTCAGAAAGAATGCCTGGACAGATTACCCCTTTCGGTAATGCACCCATCTCCAATTAATGGCATTAGCTAATCCTATTTTTAGCCACGGGAAGACGTTGCCCGATCACACGTTAGACAAATGAGACCCGACACCAGTAATAAGGTTCATTTACAGGACCTACGCCCCTTGGTGTCCCCCCCCCCAGCTGTGCCGCGCCCAGTGTCTCCCCCGCAGTGCTGTAAATCGCTTGGTCTTGCGCTGGGGAAACATGGTGAGGAGGACAAGGGCCAAGAAAAGATTTCCTGGCGCCCCGACTGCCTCGTCCCCCAAATCACGAATACACACATTCCCCTGTCTCTAGTAACATACATACACACACTCACACACTTAGAGGCTCAGAAAGGAATAGGGGTATAGGAATACAGGGAGGAGGGGTTGACATCGGTTTGAAAATCGTGATATTAGAGGCTATCGGCTATAGCCGGAAATGAAGACCCGACTCGATCAAACAATCTGAGCTTTATTTTAGATTTATGAGAGAAAGAAAAGAGAAGAAAAAAAGAAAGAGAGAGAGAGACAGAGAAACAAAAAGAGATCGGAGAGAGAAAAGGGAAAAGAAAGAAGAAAGAAAAAGAAAAAAAATAGAGAGTTAAAGAAAAAGATTGGGCAAAAATAGAGAGAGGGAGAACGAGTGAAAGAAAGCGAGAGAGAGAGAGAGAGAGAGACAAAGAAAGAGATAAAGAGAAAAGCCAAAATTTAGATTGTAATAGAATCTGGAGATAGTATACTTTAGTTATCATGTTAAAAATATTCTGGCTAGTTTTGTTCAAAAGAAGTCGCTCTGCCAATTTTGATACTCAGCTACTACCTTTACCTTACAGAGATTCCAAAAAGCCATGTTGAGATGATATTGAGTCATCCAACTTCCTTTCACCTACAAGACTTCTTCCTAAACAATTATTCGGTTTGTGCTACCAAATATTTCCTTCCCCTTTCAACAATAATAATAATAATAATAATAATAATAATAATAATAATAATAAATCCACAGTTATATAGTTTAAGCACCATATTATTGGAGACTTATGATCTCGGAACTTTGACAGGTACCACGGATCTCTAAAAGAGTTCTAACAATTTTTCTACATTTTTAACAGTTGCTGAATATCTCTGAGAAAGGAATTACAAGGTCCTTGGCCATATGGGGAAAACTCTAGTTTGACCGTTATAATTTTTCAAAGTAAAAAATAAATAAATGTAATTTGGCTCGAGAACTAGACTTAGATCTAGAGGCTGATATTTAACATCAGTTTTGAAAGGATTATCGTGTTCTTCAATGGACCATCGCTTTCGGAAATTTTCGGATGTAAGGCATTGTTGATTAAAGAGTATAATAAATTAAGAGTTAGGAAAATTTTGCGCATCATTTTCTAATTCTAGATCTAGATTTCAAGGCCTAACATAGGAATTATTCAATATTTTATATAAATATATATATATATATATATATATATATATATATATATATATATATATATATATATATATATATATATATATATATATATATATATATATATATATATATATATATATATCTTAGCTATCGCTAGTGTACTGATAATAAACGATAATTGAGTACATTTAAAGTTGCCACAAGTTTATTGAAAGATTAATTATCAAGGCTTAACTTTTTTTTTTTTTCGTAAGTCTGGTGTACATTACATGGAAATTGTAGAAGTAGATGTAGATCTAGACTAGATCTTAAGAGTTCTAAATGAGAAGTCTATGTCTAGTGTTAGATCCACGTGTCCATATAATGAAAATACCAACTAATACTTTCTTACGTTCACGCAACTAACGGTTTCAATATCACGGGTTCGAGACCCGCTTTGAATTTGTGTATATTATTTTTTTTATTATTAATTTTTAAAATCTATATATTTATATTTATGTCACACAAAGGAGGTATTGTCTTTTTTTTTTATGCATTTTTAACGTTTTTCTTCTTTAGTTAGTTGGCCACTGTGTTGCTCAATTAGGCGTCCTTGACATTGTTTGGTTTATTGAAAAGATTTCCAATTGAAATACTTTGGAATGCCCTTAAATAAAATAGAATTAGCTAAAGGGTTTACTGCTGAAAGTGGAAAGTTTTCAAAACTGAATTTCAACTCAAGATAAGCAAAAATTAAAATGTAAGTCTAGTTGATTTCAACCAATGATTGCATGGTCACTATTCTCTACGCGCGCACGCACACACACACACATTGCTCGGACATTGAACTGACCACTTCCTTGGAGTCCTATTTGTAGAGTTAAACTAAGTGCTGCTCCTGTGTCAACCATTGGCTGCTAATTATAGGACGGCTTAATTAATGTCACGTGACCACTCACGTGACTAAACTGGGGCAAATTGAAAAAGGGCGTCGATTGAGACATCTCGATTGCAATAAAGAAAACCTTCTGACTTTTTTAAAAAGATAGAACATCACACACTCGTACACACACCCGTAGAAAGAGAAAAAAATAATTTATAAAATCTTTGTTTTATTAATAATATAAAAGAATTAAATTTGAAGGCTAAGAATGATGCATAGCTCAATAGATGAAGGTTTGGTTCGGATCTAATACTGTCGTAAAACCAATGGTCCAAGTTTTGTTGCTTTTATTCAAAGTACACTTTATGAACACTTTAATATTTTATATGTAAACAAAATGTAATCGTTTGGTTCTAAAGTTTAAATGACCACTCAATGTAGACTTTATTTAGAGACAAGTTTTTCAATTGTTCTGACAATTGCGTAGCTAGGCTTGGGGGATGGGGAGAAAGAATTTGAAGATCCCCCCGGCCCCCATTTGAAGGAGGCCCCAAATGAGTCATGGTTGCCACCGATCTTGACTCCTCTTTTCTCCACACTTGGGATGTCTGTTTTGTTTTGCATGTGTACTGTTTTCAGAGGCATCAGAAAAGACATCTAGTGCATTGAGCGAACCTGGAGTTGGTTTCACCACATGGAAGAAAGCTAAGAGACTGAAAGAACATGAAGAAGGAGTCCACCACATACCTTTTGTAAAGTGGAAGTTAGAAGAAGAAATGCTTAAGCCAGAACCAGTTGAACTGTCACATATGTTTCATGCGCAAAGTTTGAACAATCATCAGTATTGGAGAGAGATTCTGATACGTGTAGCAGCTATTAATTACTTGGGAAAAACAAACTCAAGCTTCTACGTGGTCACTACGAAAAACTAAATTCCTCCAATCATGAGAACTTCCTAGCATTTTTGAAATTTCTTACAGAATTTGATGAAGTTATGAAACAACACTTACAAGAATTGAATATGGGAAAACACATTATTTGTTACCAAAAATTCAAATGAGTTCATTAACTTGATGGGCAATAAAGTTAAAGAATCAATTTTGGGGAAAGTCAAGCAAGTTTGTTACTTTTCTCTGATGCTTGATTCGAAAAAAAAAAAGAGGCATTTATTTGGTTACTTTGAAATTTTGAAACCTGATGCACAGCATTATGAAGAACTTGTTCTGAAAACTTTTAAAGACATTAGACTGGACTATGATCTGTGCAGAGGTCATACCTATTGTTACAAATGAACAGTGACAAGTAGAGGTCAACGTGTGACCCAAGCGAGATGACACTGCAGCAGGTGTTCTCTGGAATCGACATGTATAAACAACGACAGGATGTGACGTTTCCTCCCGTGTTGTTCCAGAGGATACTAGCAGTGTTTGTGCAACTTTGGACAAGCGGTTAGGGACTCTATATAAGCCAGAGAGTTAATGTGAAAGTTAGTTGTGAGTGAGCCGTTACAGTCGATACAGACGATGTAAGCCGTGTGCGGCTCTAGTGGAAGAGAAATGTGTACGACTCGATGCAAGTTAACTAGGATAGAGTTAACTGGAGTGGACTACTGTCGTTAAAGTCTTTACAGCGAACTACAATGGACTTGAGCCGTTACAGTCGATACAGTCGATGTAAGACGTGTGCGGCTCTGATTCGGTAGACTTGAGTACGACTTGGTTCAGCTTTGGGAGACCTGGAGCGACACTGGGAAGTGTGTCGTTGGTCTGTTCTGTGGAATACGGCTCGATGCAAGTTGAGAAGAGATGAATTACAACGAAGTGAAGAGATGAATTGCAACGAAGTATAGCTAACTGTAAACTGACAGATATTGTACAGTTTTCTACGCTACATGTTACAGTAACGAATTGTTAGAGTTAATAGTCATTAAAGTTATATGAAACTGAAAGTTTAGTCGTCAAGTTCTTTGCAGTGTTTTTATTTGTGTGCCTACTAATACATTTAGCCAGAAGATTCAGAAATACGTAACACTATGATAACGCAGACACAATAAGTGGCCGTCTGTCTGGCCTGCGAAATATCTCTTAGACATAAATCCAAAAGCAACATTTCTGAACTGTGAAAATCACTCTCTGAACCTAGCAGCTCTTCATTCTGATGAGATAGATTCAGCAATTGTCACCTTTTTTGGAACTGTACATGAATTGTTCAACTTTTTTCCAATTCAACCCAGAGATGGTCCAAACAGAAAGAAACTGGATCCGGGAGTTTAAAAAAGGACGAAATACAAGGTGGTCCGCAAGAGAAGAAGCTACGTCTGCAGTTTCCTTCCAACTCGACAAAATCATCAAGAGTTGGGAGAAACTTTCTGAATCAACAACTGAAAGAATGGACACTAGAAGCAATGCACAGAATTTTGATTTTTTGGCTTATTTGGAAATCTGGTCAAATCTCCTGCGCCCAACTAATAGTTCAGAAGAAACTAACAAGCTGCTGAAGAAATTTCTGCAAAATGATGAGAAATGGACGAAATTGATCACCAAATCCATCGAAAAGCAAAAGAAGATATTGAATGCTATGAATTTCCTGTAATCAAAACAACCAGAAAAAAAGAAAAGACTTGATGTGGAGCTGAGTTCTGATGTAGTTCTGTCAATAGAACTGCAATTCAAACTTGCAACAGAAGTGCTGGACAGACTACATTATACCAAATATATTCTACAATATGTGGCAGAATTTAAGTCATTGGTTAACATGCATGACTGGATGCATGACGCAGAGGACGTAATCATCTTCTTTTTATGAAGTCACGTCTGTATTTTATAAGATAAGAAGATAAGATACCAATACACCAAAACGGAATAGAGTTTTCTCCTTTTTCTTTTAATCTCTCTCTCCCTCTCTCTTTACCTCTCATTACTTTGATTTTCTTGCTTTTTCATTATCTTCCTCACCCTTTATCTCTCTCTCTCTCTCTCTCTCTCTTTCTCTCTCCCTCTCTCTCTCTCTCTCGAGCGCGCCTCTAAACTTCCTTGTCCTCACTCCATCCATCTATCATTCCGACAAAGTCCAACAAAGGCTCGAACCAAAATAAATAACAAAGACCCGAACTGTCAAACGCCAGCCAGAGAACCAATCAATCCACACAGGCAGACATATTTCGCTGTCCATGTTTCTGCCGGACACGTAATGAAAGACTCTTCCACTTGTATTTACAGAGAACCCGAGAGACTCTCCTCTAACTTCCCCCCCCCCACACACACATACTTTCCCTAGGCCCTTTATACTTTATATGACTCTCCTAGATCGGGTAAGATAATCACTCGATTCTTTTAACAGTTAGAAAAAGGAAAAAAAAAGGGGGTGGAGTCGAGGGGGCCGCTATTTCTTTTCACCAATCTAGAAGAGTACCTTTAATAAACAAAAACAAACACCCATGCAAGGAAATCGTACTGTAAGTGGATGACAAAAGATATGCCATGGAGAAATAGAGGAAACGGGAATCCCCCATTCCAAAGGGCGATAGACTTCTGATTGGGAATTACCGTTGTGTCTCCACCAGCGCCAAGTAGAACGCCCATCTATCACGGAATGCACTCGTTTGAGCTCTTGGCATTTCTATCTTGTAACGGCGTCCGCTTGGTGAAATTAGCCTCGACGCACTGCATTAAATCAGTATTGGATTAAAATGTTAGCACATTAAGCACGCGATTAGGGTATGACAAGGAATAACAAACAGCAAAAAGCTAATACAATAATAAAAAATAAATGTATATATATTTATTTATATTTATAAATATTGGCTACTTTTAAAAATGCCGATTGTGTTTTTAGAATGCTGACATGTCTGCCAAATGGCATAATTAATAATATAATCTGTTGTTTGTTATGCAATCCTATTGGAGATTTTCAAGATAAATTCAACAATGTCAAGGATGTTCAATTCAACTTCACTGTTGCCAACTAAAGAACGGATGAACGAATTAATTATTAAGCATAGATTATCAACTCTTTCTTATTTCTGTACACAGGATACGAAACAAAAAATAAACTGGCTGATACGAAACAAAAAACTGGCTACAGTTTTTTTCACCATAGATCAAAAACAAACAAATAAAAGCGAATATCCCCCACACACACACTTAAAAAGGTTGATCTAAAATTCCAAACCTTCAATCCTAGTTTAATTTCAAATTTCAAACATCTGTGCTTGAAAACTGCTAATAATTTATAAAGTTTTTTTTTTTTTTGGAAGTTCTTTATAAGATGAAAAATAATCCTTTTAAAACTAGAGACGACCAACACATCGCTAGAAATGACTGTAAACAGAATTGTTTATATACATATGTATTATTTACTGTACAATCTAACCCCTTCTATAGTAGAGTGTCTTCAATGTTCCAAAGCGTACAAAGTAAATGAGGGGGAGAGAACTAGGAGGAAAACAAGACAAATTAAAATTAGCAATTTTTTTAAAACAAAATATTCTGTGATGTAATTTTTCACTTTTATACAAATTTAATTATTCTTTTACATTACTTAAATGTGTCTAAGTTTTAATAGGTGTCATCAAACTCTTACATAGACTTCTGAAAGATGGTTTTCTTGCGTTGTTACTAAATAACTTATTAGTCTGAATGAAAGTATATCTTCCAGTAAATCGCCCATTCCCACCCCACCCTAAACTCCATTCTGCAAAGGGTACGGGGAGGTGAGGGGGACCGGCTATTTTTTAATATTTGGATGAATACCTCGTGAGAAAATTAATTCCGCCGTCTACTCACTCCCTTCACGAGAGGATGCGCCAAAACCGCAAAGTCCAAGTTAATCCCTCGCAGAGTTAACGAGGGCTAAGTCTCTTGCTCCCTGGGGTTTGACCCTAGGCTCGTTAAGTGAGAACTCGGATTGCGAACTAAGACATCGTTATGTCAATATTAGATGATCGCTCACTGCGAGTGTTTTTTTTTTTTTTTTAAGTTGGCGGAGGTTTGGGGCGGGGGGGGGGGGGGAGAGGACCTCTGGGTACTTTCTTTCAAAACCAAAATACTAATTTGCATATATTGAAATTTCCCATTAACACTTAATGTCATCTGTGGAAATATCACTAAATTAAAAATTAGAAAATCTTTTCCAAGTTGAAGGCTTCTTCTAAACAAACTACGCACATAGTCCCTTGCTTCGTTTGGTCAGTGAAATGCAAGATTTACACTTTTTATAGACTGAATTCTTCTTTATAGAAAATATATTTCATATTATTTGTATTAAAAATCAAAGAGCGCACTCATTTTTCTAAAGGTACTAGCTATGTTTGTAAACCCGCTTTGCTCTGGTTTTTATTTTCGTAATAGTTGAAATCTATGTCAAGTTGCCTCATTGACCTAAATCTAGTAAAATCTCTTGTTGTAGGACAACTTTACATATCCTAAGATCAGCGCTATTATCTAAGGAACGTTCTTGCCAAGTTTCATTAAGATTGGTCAAACGGTTTTGATTTCTATGAAAGACATTCGTACATACACCTTACATTCTACATTATATATTAGATAATGAGTGGTACTTCTAGATCAAATAATTTTTCTCATAGAAATTGTAGACATTTATTTTGTGTTGTGTTCTATGTTCAAGAGAAACGTGTCCGTTATTCGTGCTATTAGATCAATCAATCAATTGAATACACAAGCAAAACGTTTGTTAACATTTAAAAATATATAAATGTTAAAATATGTTTCTATTCAACATTATTTGATCCACTTTAATAACTAAGAAATCAATATAAACCAGACGGACTATGAAGTACTATAGGAGAGGATGTGATGTATGTCAATAAAGTATCAATAGTGTTTCAATGTTAGTGCATGTGCATGTTGCGTAAAAAACAGTAAAGTTTCCCTTTTAGACCTTGTGGTCTATTGGGCAGATGATGTAAAGGTCATCTGTTTCCGTGGCCTACGGTTAACAAGGGTGTCAAGTGGCCAGCACGACGGGGGCCAACCACTTTTACTTTTCCCCCAAAAAATGTCAGGTACCCATCAGAGTTGGGTGGTCTCAGAAGCACCCAAAGATCCCGAAATTAAAAATCCCAGTCTTCACCAGGATTCGAACCCGACACCTCCGTAACTATTTCTACTTATCAAGGATTCCTAGTGAATAAATCTTTCTTTTTAAAGTTATATTTAATTTCAATATTTATTTTGAGGTTGCGTTTTTTAAACAATTACAATGTTCCATATACTTTGTTACGGCTCGCGATACTAATCAGACCTGCATTTGGCCTACTAGTACAAGACAAAGATAATATAGTCACTCTCTATTTATAATCTTTGCTGTATCATTGCAGCGTTGTCTTGTTTTTAAATATACAGGTGAACTGAAAGATATAGTAAAAATATAAGTTAATCAAGTCAATTATTTGTAAGTCAAAATGTCTGCCCGGATATGCCGATGGTTAAAACGTATATAAAGTATTGGCCGTTCCTCCTCATCCGACATCTTTTTTTTTTTTTTTATTTCGTCAAATGTCACGTGAGTCTATCATTTAATAACAGTTAAATGACTCAACTATGTTTCCATCTGGGGTAAGCTTCTCTTGACCTGACCTAAATGGAAGTAGGTTAAATGGATCATATTTATCACAAGTCTGCTCTAAATTTAAGGACGCCTGGACATTATTCACCACACTGTCTTAATTAGAGATTTTTTTTATATAACGGGTCAGAGGTTAGTTGTAGAATATCGGTCGGCTGTGTGACTACAAAGATCAAAGCAATACTTCAGGTGCTTTAGAAAATATTGGATTGGATCATCTTTGATCAAGGTTTAAATCTGAATTTGGTTATTGCCGACTTAGTGTTAAGTCTAACGATAAGGAAATTATGGAACAGAGAAAGAACTCTCAGAAGATAAAGACTTCTCTTGATGCTGGCCAGTGCTATGGAAATAAAACAACGTTCCCTAGCGGTCATTTCTTGTAGCGGTCAGCTACAGTTATTTCAACCGCAAGACGAAATCCCCGACAGGGGAAATCTTTTGATAATAGGCGGGAAATTGAACGAGATGGAATAATGGCGCAGACGATAGTCTCGATGTGAACACGATTTATGGTAATTGATAAAAATGTGGATAAACGCAGACGTTCTGTTACCTCCCCTCTTTTTTTTTTTTTGCCTGTCTTTCTAGCCTCGTCCAATTCCCTTCTCGGTCAGCAATAAAACAGCAGTGACTGAATCTTCTGAAGCTGTTCACCTATCTTCTCTTAAGGAAATGAAACATTTTGAGACCTCTGCAATGGTGCTCAGCAGAATCTATTAATAGAAGTCTCGATGTGACGGCGTCATTGATTGGTTGGCTTTACATATTTTTCAGGAATAGCTCACAAGTAAAGCGACCTCCCCGCACACAGTAAGAATGTGAACTCTTTGACATAGACCACAGCATTTAGCGCTTATAGAACACTGGCCTACATCATTGGATTCAATGGATGTGAACAGAGATAGATCTAGAGCCAATATTCGGCTTGAAGTATGTACGTATGCATTTAAAAAACTACACTTAAGGACGCACGAGGAGAGATGGTTGCCTGGTCTTGTAATAATCGCTTCGGTCTTTTGTAAAGCTGTGCTGGGTTAGGATCAGCGCAGTAGCAGCCATGACACAAAGGGGCTCATTGCCTAGGACCATTTATGGACCATTGAAAGAACAAATAATAGCAACAAAATATTGACAGTAAGAATGTATATCATGTATTACTTAGTAAATGTCGTTAGTGAATTTATTTTCAAGATACCAGTACTTGTCAAAAGTAATAAATACGCCTGTTGTACTTAATAATAACAATACCATGTTACATTCAAAGCTTTATTTCACTGAATGACAAACAACTACACACATAGTAGAGTTCACAACACGGACTACGAAATACGGTCAGTACACAGGTTAACAAATGTAACAAACACTAAAGGGTGGCAATCCAAATAAGCAAATTCACGACATTCACCCCACGTTTAAATTTTATACATATGACACAACATCAAGTAGTCAAAGCAAATACAAAGATTAATAAGCATAAGCATCTAAACACATCTGCAATACTGGTTAATAGCAAACTGTTTATCAAACACATTAGTCTATTATACAGCAACTGTTTATCAAACACATTAGTCTGTTAAACGCGGTAGTTGGGTCTTGATTTTCTTTCTCTTAGGTTGTAGCGGCAGTTTGGATCGGCACTATTAGTACTATCAGTATCAGTACTAACAACATTACTTGGTGACTCGATGGTCGGGGCTTCAACCGGGTCCACTTCCCCCGATAGGGTTGGTTTGGTTGTTCGGTTAACAGGAGGGTTCAGAGAAGAGTTCTCTGCGTTGTTTTCTGTTTCGCTTTGAAGTGAGGGTGTCGCATTCCTGAACGAAGCGTCTCTCAGCACAGGGGGTCTCACATTCTCTGTGAAACAGTCTTTTTCTTTGGGTGCCAACAATCTTAAAGAAACTGTTTCTTCTCGGCCCGTAGATGTTTTGATAAGAGCGTATTGAGGGTTGCTATTCACAAGCTCTACCTCCTCTGTTAAAGGGTCATACTTAGAGGATCTATTATTTCTTTTTAACAACACGGGACCAGGAGATGTTAACCACGTTGGTAGGGATGTTCCAGAAGTACTTCTGCGATAGTATCCAAAGAGTCTCTCATGTGGAGTTTTATTCGTCGCCGTACACAAAAGTGACCGAATTGAGTGCAACGCATCTTGCAATACTAGTTCCCACCGAGACGTACTCAAGTCCTGGGAGTGTAAAGCTAAGGTTATAGCTTTCCAAAGGGTACTGTTCAGTTTCTCTATTTGACCATTTCCTCTAGGATTGTAGGCCGTGGTCCTGCTCGTAGCAACTCCTCTTTCGTTAAGGTACTTCTGTACTTCAGCAGACATAAAGGAAGTACCTCTGTCGGTATGGACATAGGAAGGTAGCCCAAATAAGGCGAACAACTCATTTAGGCATTTAACAACAGTAGCAGATGACATATCTGGGCATGCAAAGGCAAAAGGAAACCTAGAGAATTCGTCGATCATGGTAAGAAGATATTTATTGCGTGAGTTGGAAGGGAGAGGTCCCTTAAAGTCCATGCTTATTCTTTCGAATGGCTGAGTGGCTTTGATTAATTGTCCTATTGGTGGCCTGAAGAATCGAGGTTTAAGTTCAGCACATGACTGGCACTGGTTGATCACTGTTCTGACGTCATCGGTGGAAAAGGGTAGATTTTTTGATCTCACAAAATGTAGCATTCTTGTTACACCAGGGTGACACAAACTATTGTGGAGTAGTTTTAGGTCGTTACGTGACATTGCGGATAAGTAGCGATTTCTGCTGAAAGTGTCAGCAGCAGTGTTCTGTGTACCTGGTCTGTAAACGACGTCGTAGTGAAAGCAGGATAGCTCTAACCTCCACCTTTGGATCTTCTCATTCTTGATCTTGCCTTTATTTTGCCTACAATACATAAAGGACACGGATCGCTGGTCTGTGACAAGGGTAAAGGGTCTTCCAATAAGAAAGTGTTTCCACTTTCTCAAAGATTCTACTATTGCATACGCTTCTTTTTCCACTGATGAGTGCCTTCTTTCGCTTTGCGATAGTGTCCGGGAAAAGAAAGCCACAGGCCGGCCATCTTGATTAAGTGTAGCTGCTATAGCTATGTCAGACGCATCTGTCTCCACTGTTAGCGGGCGAGTGTAATCAATGGTGTACACGGCAGATTCCTAGAGCTTGTCCTTTAGGTTCTGGAATGCTTGTTTGACTTCCTCAGGGACAGGAAATCGTTTATTTCTAGCTAAGAGGCTGATTTTGTCTGAGAAGTTAGGAATCCATAGAGAATAATAAGCCAGCAGGCCCACTATTCGTTTCTGTTCTCGCAGGTTCGACGGAGCACTTAATTCCCGCAAGGCTGTGAATCTTTCTGGGTCAGGCTTGAGCTGACCTTTAGATATTTCGTATCCCAGCAGTCTGACACTATGTGTTCCAATCTCACTTTTAGCTTCGTTGAAGGTAATACCATACTTCTGAGCTACTTTGAAGAATCTCTGCAGGTTTCTATCATGAGATTTGGTATCACATCCACAGATGGTCACATTATCTACATAAGCGAATGTATTTTCTAGTTGCTCATCTTCGATTATTTTATCTATGGTTCGCTGGAAACAAGCCACTCCATTTGTAACTCCAAATGGAATTCTTCGAAACTGGTAAAGTCTACCCCCAGCCTCGAAAGCTGTATATGGCCTTTCTTCTTCTTTAATCGGGATCTGATGATAAGCATTTTTGAGGTCCAGAGTGCTGAAGACAGAAAATTGTGATATCTTCTCTGCTAATTCATCCATTCTTGGCATGGGATAGGCGTCTAGCAGCGTAAATCTGTTGATCGTCTGACTGTAGTCAATAACCATCCGTCTTTTGTGCCTCTCATTGGCTGTTATTAGAACCTGTGCCCGCCAGGGGGACTTTGAGGGTTCTATTACTTCTTCTTTGAGTAGTCTCTGAATCTCATCATTAATAAACTTAGAGTCCTGTAGTGAGTGTCTGCGTGACTTAGTTGCCACTGGGGTGCAGTTTGGAGATAAGTTACCAAAAAGACTAGGCGCCTCTACTTTAGCTGGTCTAAGGGTACTTACGCACAGAGGTGGTCTCTTTCCACTAAAAGGAATCTGTAGATTCTCGTGTAGGCTTATGAAGTCCAAGCCTAAAATAACATCTGAACACAGTCCATCTAAAAGTGACAGTTTAATATTTTCATATGTTTCATCTTTGAGTTGAATGGTAGCAAAGGTATGGCCTTCAGTAACTCGAGACAGGTGAGTAGAAGCCATAAATATTCTGTCCACGGAGGTTTTTATTGGCCATTTGTGACTCCTGGCAACTCGAGCTGATACATAACTCTCACAGCTTCCAGTGTCTATCAAGGCTTTAAGTGGCACCCCATTGAGAAGAATCAAGGAGGTCGATTTGCCTAGTCCTAAAGAGTGCAACGTAGCGAGGGCAAATGCAGTAGATTTTCTTGACTTGCAAGATCTCTGAAAATGTCCCTTCTTGACACACTGATTACATGTGGCTTCACGTGCGGGGCACTCATTACGAGGATGTCTTCCTCTGCCACAGAAGTAACACTTGGTAGATATAGCGCTTACCTCTTGTTTTGTTTGAGTCGAATTAATCGAGGCTCGTAGATCAGGCAACTGGGGAGCGACAAGATCAGCAGGGTGTTCACTTACAGCATTTGTAGTAGCCCCACTAGTGGATTCTGGCTGTGACTCGTACAACAACGAATGTTGATAGGCGTGTTCAAGTACTCTGGCTTCCTCAAATGCATCCTTTAACTTTAAATCTGTTTTCTCTAGGAGACGTTTTCTAATGCTGTTGGAGGCAATCCCTGTGATGAATGCATCGCGTATGGACTCGTCACGATGTTGCTCAGCTGTCACGGCTTTGAAATTGCAATCCTTGGATAGACTGCGGAGTTTTTGTAGAAAGGCGTCAACGCTTTGACCCTGTTCTTGTCTGCACGTGGCTAACTTGTGCCTTGCGAAGACTTCGTTATTGGGCTGCACATAGATGTTGTTTAGTGACTAGATTGCTTCCTCATATGTTTCCTTGTCACTAATCATCTGGTACACCGATGGCGAAATGTAGTTAATTAGTAGTTTTTTGTTATCTACATTTTCTATAGTAACTACAGACACAAAGTTTTTAAATGTTTCGTACCAGTGCAGCCACTTTTCTTGTGCTTGAGGTGCGGTAGGTTCCACGTCGAATCTTTCAGGCCGAAGTAGTCTATCCATGTTTAGACAGATTCAGTGAAATAAATTGTTGTACTTAATAATAACAATACCATGTTACATTCAAAGCTTTATTTCACTGAATGACAAACAACTACACACATAGTAGAGTTCACAACACGGACTACGAAATACGGTCAGTACACAGGTTAACAAATGTAACAAACACTAAAGGGTGGCAATCCAAATAAGCAAATTCACGACAACGCCATCATATTCTTTGACCTCGGCCTACAGGGTCACCAGCTACCCTTCATTTCTGATGGAAAGAAAGCTCGGAACAACAAGGACGTTTACTCTGACCCTCATTTTACAAATGTTCTTTGCATAAATATTAGATTATATTCTCTTCCTATCTTTCCTTTCATAGTCTCTTTTCATTCTCAAACTTTTGTTCAGAAATATAACAAGACTTGGCACTAGAGGGCGCTAATGGTGATAGAAAATCAATGCTCGGGCTGAACTATGGGTTTGATTTTTGTTGTTGTTGTTGTTGTTGTTGCTGATGCACCATAATGACATACTACTCAGACTAAGTATCATGAATACAAATCAATGACCAAACCAAGCTTCCCTTTCTAATAATGTTATTGTAAAAGGAAAACCATTACAACAAGTGTTTTGCTTATTACAACCCTGTACTTAAGAGAGTATTAGCGTTGGCTAGAACCACAAAGTTATCTCACCGCTGACAGTGGCGTGCCGGGAGGGTGTGACGACCGGCTCGAACCTCTGCTACATTTACAATAAATTATAAACTCGAAATTCGTTGAAACGTGGAATGAAATTCTTAAAAAAAAAAAAAAAAATCAGTTTGTAGGAGATATCAAAGAGAAATCCAAGCGGTTGAAAATACTTACCTTAACGCCGGGAGAGTGGAAGTTAATTCACTGGCATTTTGACAAAGCTTATATCAACTCACTTTGTACGTCTGTCAGTCTTGTACACGTTATTTCTTAGACATTCTTGGATTGCCTTGAAACTTCGCACACTTATTCATTGGCGTAGACAATACACGAATCATTTTTTGAAATAACTGGTAATTCATTATTTTGTTTGATACCAACAAGGGAATTTTATCCTTCAGTATTTAAAGATATGGCTAAATATGTAGGTTTTTGTCTTCACACCCACTCTCGGAACAAGTGGAAAATTTAAACAATTATTTATTGTACCTAACAAAACATGAATCAATTAAAACATTAACCAATTAGTCAATGTTAATTAATTATTTTGTTTGGTATCGAATAAAGGAAAAAATTAGTTAGTATTGAGAAATATAGTTTTAACTGTGAAGTTTTTCCCCTTAGATAATCTTTTTAAAGTTTTTTTTCTATATTTTTTTGTGTTTTAATTATATCATACATACTGAAGTTGCCGTGGTTTATAATAAAGTAGATTGAACAGCGGAATGTGGACAGTGGGTAGACTGTGGTTGGACTGAGTGTGGACTGTAGATGGACAAAAGATGTACAGAATGGAATGTGAATGGACTGTGGCTGGACAGTGAGTGGATTGTGGGAAAACTGTGAATGAAAAAAAAAGGCTAAACTGAGGAGTAGACTAAGTAAGTAGACTGTAAGTCAGTGTGGGATGATTTGTGAGTAGACTGTGAGTGAGGGTGGGATGATTTGTGAGTAGACTGTGAGTGAGTTTGTGATAGTTTGTTAGTAGACTGTGAGTGAGTGTGTGATGGTTTTTGAGTAAACTGTGAGTGATTGTGTGATGGTTTGTGAGTAGACTGTGAGTGAGTGTGTGATGGTTTGTGAGTAGACTGTGAGTGAGTGTGTGATGAACTGTGAGTAGACTGTGAGTGAGTGTGGGATGAACTGTGAGTAGACTGTGAGAGAGTGTGTGAGGAGTGTGGGTGTACTGCGGTTGTACAGTGGTTGGAATTGTGGAAGTCAATAGAACTGTGAAAGATATTGTGGTTTGATGGCTGGGTTGACTTGTGGCTGCTAGCCTAAATAGAAGAAAACAAAAATATTCGACTGGGAAGTGAAATCTCATTTTGTATAATCCAATTCTTTCTCTTTATTTCTTTAGTCGCGTCTTGCATTCAAATGGGAAATAGAGAAACACTTTTTTTGAGAGAGAGATTGTGAAAGAAAAAGAGAGACACAGATTTTTGTAACAGAAAGAGAGTAATTGAAACGAACAAATGTAGCAAGAACTAAAGAAAGAAAGAAAAAGTGATAGAGAATGTGGACAGGGGTCTGTAGGGGGGCGGCTTTACATCTCAATTACAGATGGCCACTTCAGAATGTGACATTAATGGATGACATCGCCTGTTGATATGTCATGACATGTGACATGTGATGTTCTACCTAACGCGGGATGAATTGTCATTCTGTTTTGGGCTGTTGTAGTTAGTGCGAGTAACTGCTAGAGATGTGGAACAAAAGGAAAAAGTGTGTGTGTGTATGGGGGGGGGGGGGGGGTCACAGGGATACATTCTCTAGCTAACGGTGTAATAGAAATAAGTTGCAACCATTTTCTGCTCCTGTTTTTTTTTTACTGGGGGGAGGGGGTTCTAGAGATGTCCTTGGTCATTAAGAATTAAGTCATAAAGATAGAGCAAAATAAAAGGATTTTGTCTGCATACTTAAGTGTCGTTCATGAGAATGTTTTCTATCAAGTCCATAGTTTAGGTTTAAACCCAGGAGGACAGAACTTGCATGTGCTTCCTGTTACAAACAAGGTTTTAATTAGTCATTTTCAGTGTCGCATTGTCCAGACTTTCTGTGGTTTTTGTTATAAGGGAGATAACATGGCGGGAGTACAAAGGTGGATTTATATTCTGGAAAGTATCGGTATGGTTTAGTTTAGTATAGTTTAGTTTACTTTGGTTTGATTTATTTTAGTTTGGTTTAGTTTGGTCTAGTTTAGTTTAGCTTAACTCCATTTAATCAAATCTAGGCTAGTATGTTGGTTTTTTTTTTAAATTTAATTTATACAAATTTGTTTAGGTTTAGCTTGATTTGTTTGGTTATATTGAGTTTAATTTATTTAGTTGAGCTGAGTTGTAACGTATTAATCAACTACATTTATTTGTTTAATTATTTCTTAACGCACACATTTTTTAAAACTTACTTGGCTACTCCGTCTGATAGTAAAGTAAGGTTTCCCTTGCGATCTATGGGGCAGATGATGTTAAGGTCATCTGTTTCTATGGCCAACGGTTAACGAGCCGGGTGTTATGTGGCCAGCACAACAACCAACTAAAGTCAGGTACCCATTAGAGTTGGGTGGCACCTTAAAATCCCGAAATTCAAAATCCCAGTCTTCACCGAGATTCGAACCCAGGACCACAGGTACGAGAGCTAAGCGCTTAACCACTCAACCACCGCACCCCCGTCTGATAGGCCCCTGTAAATAATAAGGATTTTTACAAGTGAAGGCACATCACATGGTTCATAATATCTTACTTTTACTTCCAATGACATTTTGTTTCGCTATTTAAAACTAGTGGCGAGGCCTGGCATGGGATCTGTCAAAACATAACACACATTAAAAACAAGAATTAAACGATGTGTTTATGACGCGGGGGGGGGAGGGGCAGATTTAGTATCTCTACGATTGATGAACTCACAAGGTGAGGTACGTTTTATAAGAGAGATACGTCCGGTAGTTAAACACCTGTGTTAGCCACGTCTTGGGATGTCCAGGTAATCTCCGACCACAAATATTTAGCTTTTTTTTTTTTCTCGTGTAAGATGTTAGATGAGTTTTATTTTTAAATCAGTGAGCAGCTTCCTTCACCTTGACCTTGACTTGGATATTGAGCAATGTCTCTTGGAGCTTTTGGGCCCGGACAGTTAATTTTCTGACCAGTTCATTAAAACCTTTTTTTTTCTCACATTATTCCAATTAAATAGCCTTTCTTTGGTCTTTAGGAAATGACGTCAGCGATTGTGCAGTTCGCCTAGGACAACGGCAGGTGTAGTTTTAATTTCTTACCATCGAGTGGACAATCCGAAACCTCGCAACCACACAACCACTGATTGACATCATTAATTACTTTCTGAAAGATTTTGATTGAAATTTGTTTTTAATAACTTATATCCAATTAATACATTTTCAGCCGGACCAGGGAAACAATAGGCTAGTCCCCAAGTCTCTCTCTCTTTATTGACCGGGCATTTCATCACAAGAGGCAAAGAGGATGAAGTGGCGGCTTGAGGTCACTTGAACTGGATGTAGTGGACAGGGGCAGACAATTGTGGTCTTGAGATGAAGACAAATAAGCAAACCCCCTTCGCCAGTGATCTCCCGCTTCGTATGTGTTTATATTGTCGCGACTTAGTCAGAACTCAATGTAATCTTAAACACCTGTCAAATGACAACTTTTTCAACAGGTAATAATTTAACCAGGGCTGAATATAGTGACTGATTTTTTGCTTTGATTTTGTTTATTTTAAGTGACATTTTAATACTAAATTATCACTTGCCCCAGCGCAGCAAAAGAGGTTTTAAGTTTAAAACCCCATACGAGGGAGTTTTGCAGTTAAACCCCCCTCTTTTATAAAACAAAACAAAAAAAATGCAAACGACAATCCCATAATTCCAAGAGCATAGCTTCAAAATTTACGATAAAATCCCTTCTTCCATATAAAAAATCAAAGTACACTCTCAAAATTCTATGAGAGTTACCAAAGGGGTTTTGAGTTTAAACCCCCCTTCAACAGGATTTGATGCTAAAAAATACCTCTTCAATATAAAAATAAAGTAAATTACACAAAAATTCTTTCGAACGTAGCTAAGCCAAGGGGACTTTTGAGTTTAAATCCCATCCTTCAGATGGCTTTTTTTAAAGTTTAAAACCCCCAGATGGTTTCGAGTTTAAAATTTCCCTACAGAGAGTTTTGAGGTTGAAAATCCCCTCTTGTATATTATTTTAAAGCAAACAACTTTCACTAAATTCTTTGAGCGTAGATTAATGGGGCTTTGAATGTGTTAAAAAAAAAAAAACTCCAGAGATTTTTTAGTTTAAAACCCCTCAACTGATGATTTTGACGATAAAACTTTCCTTTTCGATATAAAATTTAAAGCAAACTACAGTCCAAGAGCGTAGCCAAGAGAGGTTACAAATTTCTACCAATGGCTGGGCTCCACTAAGTGCAGTGAATAGTCTGCTAAAATTGAAAAAGACTAAATGTGGCTCAACAAATATGGATTTTAGAAGTCAGTTATAGAGATCGGGTCTCAATCAAGTAAATCCTATGCCGAACTGGGAGTCGACCCCTTAGTAACGTTGTGACAGAGCGTAGAAATGAGGTTTGCGGGACATGTTTTCCGAGAAAAAGAGTTACACATACAAAGAGTTGCGATGACATGGTCGCCATTACGAGGTAAGCGTAAACAGGGACATCCTTGTACAACTTGGCGCCATACTATCATGGAGGTCCTCAGAGCAGGTTTGAAGAGGCTTCGGACATTGCCAGTGACAGATTTTTGTGGAAAAGCTTTCCGTCCAATGCGCCGAACAGCGCGGGGGATCTAAGTCAGTAAGAATAGCACATTAGGTTTTGAAATTCAACTTTTTAATAGAAGCATAATGCATGTAGATACCTCAGAATATGTATTTTGTTGGCTTTCAATACCGGAAATAGTGCTTGGCGGCGGGGCTTCGCCGTGTGCTGGGGAAGCTCGCAGCGCTCCCCTAGACCCCCTTTCCAGCAAGGGGGAGTCTACAATCTTTACACTAACTCTAGGAAGAACCTATTTTTTTTATATATATTTTTTTATTCTCTTATATATATAATTTTTTTTTCATATAGAGACCGTATTAGCTAAAGGAAGATAAGCAGTGTATAGAGAATTAGGTCGTTAGCTAAAAAATGAAAGTAAGAAAAGATAAACATTAAACTTTCTATTTTTATAAGTACAGCTGAGTGGTTAGTGATTCTTCTATTAGTTCCATGAATTGCCAGCGGTTAAGTCAACTGGTTGTCATTAGTCCCATGAATTGCCAGCGGTTAAGTCAACTGGTTGTCATTAGTCCCATGAATTGCCAGCGGTTAAGTCAACTGGTTGTCATTATTCCCATGAATTGCCAGCGGTTAAGTCAACTGGTTGTCATTAGTCCCATGAATTGCCAGCGGTTAAGTCAACTGGTTGTCATTAGTCCCATGAATTGCCAGTGGTTAAGTCAACTGGTTAACATTAGTTCCATGAATTGCCAGTGGTTAAGTCAACTGGTTAACATTAGTTCAACCACACAGACAACTAGGTATAAATAAAATGTTCTATGCAGCTCTGCAAAGTTAATCCTAATGGAAATCACAGAATAGAAGGGAACATAAATTCACCCCAAAACGATATTCACCTGTGCCCTGAGGCAACCCTGATTGTGAATAAAATTTAGAAGAATAGTTTTCAGAAAAAATAGCAAGAATTCTGTTCGAACTCAATAATATCGACGTAAGATACGAGTAGGCGGTCCGCATAAAATACGCTGTGTGAGAGAAAGTGCCAATTAATCACTCAACTATTAATCATTTAGATATCAGTCGTTTAGCTATCAGTCATTCAGATATCAGTCATTTACATATCAGTCAATTAGATTTCACTCATTCAGCTATCAGTCTTTCATCTATCAGTCATTCAGCTATCAGTCTATGCTGTCATACGTAATGACTACGTATAGATAGAGATAAATAGAAAAATAAATAGACGTAGATGTATCCCGAGACTGAAACCTACTAAAAAAAACATTTGCCTGACAATGTTGACGACGTAGGCTCTAAAAATGTTAATAATAATGGTTATATATATATATATATCAAGAATACTAATAATTTAAATAATTACTCTCAGAGAAAGGTAAAATGAAAAAATAAATCAACTAGAAGGCTCTAATAAGAAAGGGGACAGAACTCCTTCAGTCAAGTGAATACCTCAGGTCTTGTGACTCAACGTTAGACGTCTGTAGCCAATGAAGAAATAGGCGGGCCTTAACTCCTAGGCAGAAGTAAGAAACAGACCAATAGAAATCCTCTATAGATTAACGTGGTGGCTCATCATTCAGAACTAGACACAGCGCTTCCGCCCTGCCTCCACAACTGTCTTTCAGCCTCTTCTCTTCCCCCCCCCTTCCCAAATCTTTCTTCCTCCCTTCTTCTCAACCTCCCCCTCAATGGTGGTTTTCTCCTTTTTATTCACTCCATCTTGTGTGCCTCTCCAGTCAAGACTTTGCTGCATTAGAATAATGTAGTGTACGAGGGAAAAGAGGATGAAAGAGAGGGAGAAAGAGGGAGAGAGAGAGAGAAAGAGAGAGAGACATAGAGGGAGGGAGAAAAACGGAGAGAGAGAGAGAGAGAGGAAGAGAGAAAGAATGCGGGGGGAAGAGAAAGAGAGAGAAAGATCGGAAGAGAGAGAGAGAAAAGAAAAAAGAGAGAGATTTAAAGAATACAGACGTGTACGAGATCTGGGATTAAGACTTTGGACTTGGTGGTACATGGAGAAAGTGTCGATAATAATAACAAACAAAATGCCCGCTTCAAAGTTCGTGTGATTCTGTGCGTGTTCATGCGAAGTGTTGTGTTTAGGCGAAGTGCTGTGTTCAGCTGTCTGCATAGGTCACCTCACCAACAAAAAAAAAAAAAAAAAAAGACAAAACAATTTTATTGCAACGATAACCCAAAAAAATGCTGGCTATTTTATTAGTCTGGACCTACTGGCCTATCTTCTATTAGTCTGGACCTAGTGGCCTATCTTCTATTAGTCTGGACCTACTGGCCTATCTTCTATTAGTCTGGACCTACTGGCCTATCTTCTATTAGTCTGGACCTACTGGCCTATCTTCTATTAGTCTGGACCTACTGACCTATCTTGTATTAGTCTGGACCTACTGGCCAATATCTTCTATTAGTCTGGACCTACTGGCCTATCTTCTATTAGTCTGGACCTACTGGCCTATATCTTCTATTAGTCTGGACCTACTGGCCTATATCTTCTATTAGTCTGGACCTACTGGCCTATATCTTCTATTAGTCTGGACCTACTGGCCTATCTTCTATTAGTCTGGACCTACTGGCCTATCTTCAAACCACCCAACTCAAGCTAGGATTGGGACGCGTAAGGAGGTCGCTGAAAGGGGTGGGTTTGGGGATGGGGTTACATCGGGGCGTTGTCTCTGAGTGTGGGCTGTATGTTCTAGGGTACATCCTACTGGGCAAATCAAATCTCCCATGTCCCCAACGATAGGAGGAGAAATATATTTCGGGGGAGCTTAGAGTCCTTACCTAAACATAAACCTGGAAATTTCAGACTTCGCCATGCCTCTCCCCCTCTTTCTCCGCCTGGATGTCTCCTCCCTACGTTCTTCCCCTCTCTCGCCAGTTTCTATGCTCCTTCCTCCACCTTTTCCCCTCCCTTGACGTGCTATTCCCCCCCCCCCTCTTCCCCTGTTCCCTTTCTCAACATTTGTCGGATTGTTAGGTGTACAGAAGAAACGTTTAAGCCGGAGTTGTTCACTATAGTTGTTGTTGTTGTTGTTGTTGTTGCTGGTTATTGCATATTGGTAGGCCGACAACATCTAGGACCTGTGCTTTACTTTATCCTGTTTAAACGTCCTGCGATATTTGTCTATTGTGACTTTGTTGTTGGTTTTTTTTAGTACAAAATTTGTGACGGACCATTCTTAAGTCATACAAACAGTTGGCTGCGTAGGCCCAGGTGTGTGGTGTTTTCTAAAACACGGCGTTTGACTATCTTAGAACTCGCCAAAAGTTGTAAGTTTCACTTCTGGATGTTCGCCTGGCCCAACCACGTAAGTGTTGACTTGTGTTTTGTGTGTAACTCTAGCAGACACTGGCCGAGCAATGGCCGATTCAGGTTAAAGGAACATGGGGGGGGGGGGGGGGGAGAGACTTACACTGACTGACTGACTACTCAGGGTGGGTAGATTAGGGCCATTGATTTCAAGCAGTCGAAGTCAAGAGTTAATATTCAACCCTTCCCCCCCCCACTCTCTCCCACACCCTCCTGTAACCTTGTATATCGCGATGGGGAATGAGGGCGTCTTATAACTTGTCAATACAAGGTAGGGTGGAGGGGAGCATTGGGGGGGGGATTGTTAAAAGTGCATAAAATCGTGTTAATTACAAGTTAGCTAAATATTAAGTCGTTTACAAGCAGAGAGGGAGTACTAGAATAAGCCTCTTTTAAAACGTACAAATAAAGAGTAGATCTGGACTTCGATTTCTTTTTTATTTTCTAATTTTGTAACATTATTTTACGCTGAAAGTTTATTTTTATTTCTTGACATAATAATAATAATAATAATAATAATAATAAATTATTATTATGTCTCAATTATGCTTGAATAAATTTGTCTTGCAATGTTTGCATTACAAACACACACAAAAATTATAATAATAGCAAACGAAACCTAGAATTTCACAAACATATTCATCAAACTCAACAGAAGCAAAAACAAAGGTCAAAGTTCATTAAGACAACACCTGCAACACCTAAGTTGAAATGAAATTTCTTGGATACAAGATTAACTTGAATTTAAATTCTATTTTAAATATAAATTCATTCCGTTCCGTTGTTTTTTTTTTTTAATTCAGGTTCGTTTATGTTATAGAAATAATATATTGATTTATAACAAGAGCTAACTTTTTTTTCTTATATGGCTAAAATGTAAGATAAGAGCTTAGTTGTTACTTCAACAGAAATCCACATGTTAATGAACACGTTTCAATGTTACAATTACAAGAATGTTACAAAAATGTTAGAAGATGTTACCAAGAGTTTACAAATACGTTGCTTTTATGTTAGAAAATTGTTTTGAAATTCTATACATACGGGATTGATAGAGAACATTGTTATATATTGACTCGACTTCTTGTCTCTAGAATTTATTCAATCAATTATTTTTATTTCTTTCTTTCTTTTTTCTTTTTTGCTGTTGTTTTTATATTTTTTGACAACAAGACATTAAAAGTAATTCTTACAAGCTAAACATATACATATAAAATTTGCTGTATTTCGTTGTATATAAATATGTATATATTCAAGCCCCCGCCCCCACCACTCTTCTACTAACCTTGTATATCGCGATGGGGGAGAAAGGGCGCCATGTCTAATTTGTTGTCGATTGATAATTGTTCCAGGGTGTTTAGGTATACACAGTCATGTGCTCTTGGTTTAGAAATGTGATTTGTAATTGTTTTTTCTACGGGTTTGAAAATGTGCTCAAAATTTAGTTTTGAAAATGTTTACATATAGATTATCAGAATTTCCATAGTCTCTACATCGGATCCACCATTAAGTCTTTCACTTATGCATTGATGGAATGGTACCCATTTATAAACATCTCCAAAAACAGATTAATTAATATGTGAGATAAAAATACACTATCATATTTATATATCTAAAACAGTGGTTCCAAAACTTGCCATCTTTTATTGATTTTGGTTGACCCCAGCTTTATCTATGTTTTTTAAACTGATTTAAAATTGTAGAGATTAAAAGAGTGAATACAAGAATAAGTAACTTTAAAAAAACTTTTTACATTGTACATATTTATTAATAAAATCTATGCAAATGAGAAGCAGAAAAAAATGTCAATGTTTACATGAAGTCACCCAAAGAACACAACGCCCAACGCTTGGAAGTGGGATGTCTTTGAGAAAATAGTTCAATCTTGGGCTTTACTTCAGGTTGAATCTACAATCTCCTCGGTTAGTTCTGCCCAGCTTGTTTCTTGCTAAAACATTCGCTAGACATAAAGATGAAATTATATTCAGAATCTCCAATAGTATCCCATAGATCTTTTTGAAGCCAGAAGAGCTGCTTTTTAAAAAAAAAAGGAATTGTACTTTAGGTTTTCATTCAGAATTATTTCTATCAGTTCTTCTAGTTACACCAGTCTCTTCTATATTTCATCATTATAGAAGTCTATTGTCAATGGCGATGTTCTGTTATTTAGAATAGCCACAAATCAGAATAGAGGGTATGTAAACACTCACCATAAGTCGAAAAGTGATCCTCCCATCAGATTTTTTGTAAATTTGGACATATGAGAAAATTCAAAAGTCGAAAGATTTATTTCATTAATATAATTATCAAAAAGTAACGCAATTGATCGTTCAGCTATACAGGACTGAAACGCACTTTCAAATGATCAACATTGTACTGTCTAAATTTCTTTTCCAGATTCGGCCATGTCTAAAATTAGTTACCTCTATTATTAGTTATCTTATAGACAAAATTATTTTTAAATGAGTTATTAAATTAAGAATTTTTTTTTCAAATTACTTCATTGGCTATGGTTCAACTTATATATGTGTATAAAATATTTCTGTAAATGGAATATCAAAATTATAGTCTCAACCTGCTTTAAAGATATTCACTACTGCGGACCTCTGTATACATTTTGTTTATGGATTATACTCAGGTGTGGACTGGGTGTTAAAATCGGCCAGGGCATTTCTATACAATCCGGCCCTTTAATTGTATATGATGGACATCCGTTTCTAGGTCTACCTGTCCTCAAAATGATTCTGTCAAGTTTGATAATGTATCCATAACTGAACGCATGCATACAACTCTGTATCTTTTAAAGAAATATAGTAGGCCTTATGTTGCTTTTTAATCGAAAAAAAAAAATGGCCCTAAAAAGGATGAGGCCTACTAGTAACAATGTCTACCTATGCAGACTATTACCGCGGTATATATTATTTCGGAAAATGTGTTACATTAAATTAACATTACACTGTAGAGTCTGTATAATGTGTTTTTTAAATACAACGCCCAGAGGGCCCCCTTTACAATAGGATATTATAAAACTTTAAATAATTTACTACGTTCTATAGTGGCATTCTGGGTGGCCCTACCGGCCCACCGGGCATTTGCCCGAATGCACATATAGCCAGTCTGCCTTTCTAGATATAAATATATGTT
Organism: Biomphalaria sudanica; assembly: GCA_036873155.1. Taxonomy (NCBI): domain Eukaryota; kingdom Metazoa; phylum Mollusca; class Gastropoda; family Planorbidae; genus Biomphalaria; species Biomphalaria sudanica. Next base: position 369,151 of record JAZGLO010006649.1, read on the forward strand.
GGCAAATATAATGCTACATATACTGGTTTCAACGTTGTCTTAGAATGGTAGAGGATTGCTTGTATAAACTAAAATTACTTTTAAAAAAAGACATTTTATTTAATGAGATAATATCATCTTTAAATGTCTCTCGATTTTAAAAGAAAGTTATTCAAAATAATCACAAACTAACAAACTATTGACACACATAAGTTGGTCTTTAGAAAGGAAAATAATTACGTGTACTGTGCGTGTATATTATACCATACACTATGTAATCCAAACTTGTTTTTTCTAAACCGGTACACTATTTAAAAAACTGCACTAAAAATGTATTTAGTATAAGTATATATGTAAAAAAAATAGTGAAACGCTGCTTGTAACCAAATCACTTAGTTTATCAGAGCCTAGTTTGAGTGATAATTAACGGACACCCGCAGCCTGATGTAACAGACTAATATTAATTGAATCTGAAAAGAACGATAACCCCAGGGATATAAGCTACACTGCGCTACGAGTGTGCCTTCTAAGAACTAGCTAGGGTCATCAAGGCTACTTTTCAGTTAGGACACGCCTAGAAAATTAGACCATTCCTTTATTGTTTATGTGTGTCATACTGTACTTTTTTTTTTTTTTTTTTTTTTTAAAGATGCAAATAAACTTTTTTTTTAAATTGAATAAATGGTTATTGATAATTTGAATAAAGACAATTACAAAACTTATGAAACAGGAATGAACTGAGTAAAAGATCATCAGAATCCTTTCAAAAAAATAATCCAATAGCTCTAGATTGAACTGGACAATTTTTTTTTCGCAAGCAATATCTCAAAACAGAGAGTTATCGACTTATTACAAGACAGAGAGTTATCTCAAGGCAGAGACTTATTGATTTTTATATTTATGTCAAGACAGACAACTCAAGACTTAGACTTATTGACTTAACTCAAGACAGATTTACCTCAGGTCAGTAACCCATCTCAACACAAAATTATCTCAAGGCAGATACATAAGAGTATCGGTCAGTGGAACAAATCTCTTGAAGCTGCAGTGTTAGAGCAATAGCATCCAAAACATCTTTAAAAAAAAAAACAACCTTTTTTTAATTTTAATTTTTTGGTGGGGGAAGGAGTATTGCATGATCTATAACTTAGGAATAAAATGTAAAAAAAAAAAAACAAATCTTTAAAACTATTAATATTCGGATATAGTGTAGCACCCCCCCCCACACACACACACAATGTAATATAGAATTCAGATTTGAGGTGCGCATTAATTTTGAGAGGACAAGTGTGTGTGTATGTGTGTGTGAGTTTCAAACATGGAAGGTTTAGAAAATGTTTGTCAAATATTTTCTATATTTCGGATGTTCCTACAGATTTGACGACAAATTACATTCTAGTTCAAATCTCCCGCAGGACGACGGGATCTCAGCGGGCAGGGTATGAACCCGGGACCATCGAGACGACTCAATGACAGTCCAGCGCGCATACTGCACGACCATGAAGCCAACTTTTGAATAGACCTAATTATTTTGCTTTGTTTAAATTCATCCACAGTGTTATTAAATTTTTTTTTTAAATAATTATCTTGGAGAGGGGTAAAGGAAGAGTAACTGTACCGGACTTAATATTGTGTTAGCTATCAAGTTAGTTTTGGCTCTTAAATTTGAGATGTGTTTAGTTTGGTTTATTTTTTTTAGGTCTTAGCGACAGTGAGTTTAAAAAAAAAAGCTTTTACATGTATTACGCTTAGTTGTATCAATTACTTTGGATCAGTCTTGTGATTGAATTTGTAATACCCTCAAAGCATCTCTGAAGGCATTCAGCATAGGCCGAGCCACCTTGGAGACAGAGACACATGACAGAGCATCATGACGTCGCGCTGTAAAAACTGGCCCACATGTTGCTGAGGAAAAGAGAACCAAGCTGGCAGAAGAAAAAACGACAGAGAAGAAAAGCAAGGCCCAGGACACTAGCTCCAGCTGGAATAACCTGCCTAGTGTGCGGCCGAACATTCTGGGCTCACATAGGTCTCACCAGCTACATGTGGAGGCACAAAATGCCAGTGCAAAGCCCTCATCCCCCTGGATGACAAAAGTGATCATTATCGAACCACGATGGATGAACTATATAAATTATTATAGATCTAGACTAACAATAAAATAAATCTGTGCGAGTTGAAATATTTTTACCACTTCTTTTTGTTTAGCGCAATTTTATGCTTTTAGCTTTCTCGATACACTATGATCCTATCACGTGTCTGAACCAGTAGGAAAAGAGGCGTAGGAAGATTCAATGGGGCACCTGGGTAAATATTGCCGTGATCGCTTTTTAAATACATTTATTTAAAAAAATACATTATTTAGTTGAGCGACCTGGCTTCGAACTCGAAGGCTCAAGCCTCCTCTAGTCAACACAATGACCACTGTACCTGAAAAGTGCTTATGAAAATAAAAGGTTTTATAGCTATCTATTGTTAGCTTCAGACTTTAAACCAAAGTTTAAAGTGGAATTATTAAACTTACTCCACCACATCAGTCAAGTACAATTTCTTTTCCTTGTTCGATACCAAGCAAAAAAAATAATTTGTTAATTATTTATATTGATTTTTTAAAATTGATTCTTGTGTTGTCAGGTAAAAAAAATAATTGTGCGATATTTCAACTTCATCCGAGATTGGGTGTGGGAGAAATAACGTGTACAAACTTTATACCTGACAGAGTGAGTTGATATAAGCTTTGAAAAAAATGAAATTCCATTCGAAAACAAAAGTTATTTTGTTTTGGAGGTAAAAGAATAAAACAAACAGAAATAAATTTTAGATAATTAATAAATACAATTTACATAATCAGTTACAATGAAAAATGGCTAAATATAGATTGCTTCAGGTAAGGGTCGAGAAGCTCACACTAAAATTTTGTTTTATACCTAAAAACATACTTTTTGATGACTGGACGAACATGTAAAGTTTAAACGTCTGCAAACAAATATCTAGGATAGGGTTAAATATATTTGGGGTGGGATCAGCTTTCTGAGTCCTCTCTACCTCCCATTGAAAGCTTAGCCCTATAGCCTCTTGTGTACCCTGACTAACCGTGACTATGACTAGCCTGATGTGTACCCTGACTAACCGTGACTTTGACTAGCCTCGTGTGTACCCTGACTAACCCTGACTAAATGCTCAATAGCAAATAATACACTAAACTGACTATTATCCTAAACATGCTAGATTGAAGAATTGTGTAAACAATGGCAGCGATTTATACAAATTGAAAACACAGTTGTGAAGGGAAGAACTAGTGCAGTTAATAAAAAAAACATAATCAGACTAAAAAAACAAGAAACGAAACAATTCCAGTAGAAAATGGCAGGATGGATCGATTTGTGTTATTGTTCCACCAACTCAGGCAGTTGATTTAAAGTCTTGATGGCGCTGTCCTGGACAGGAAGCTTGGGGATGGGGTAGACATTGCTGGGGAAGGGGTAGGAATCCCCCTGGGGATGGGGAGTGAATGGGGTGCCTTTAATGAAGGTAAGTGGCCCTACTTTCAGAGTGTGTTTGTTTGCAGACTAATATTTTTCGAGTGGCAGATTTTCATGTACTATTGGCGCCAAATTTTCTTTCCTCGCTTTCACGGGAACCTTTTTTTTTTCCTTTCGAATTTTTCTTTGAAAGAAAGCAGTCGTCTGCAATTTTATTTTTATTTATTGCATTCATTTTAAGGAAAAGTTGGAATCCTGTTTTTTTCGTTGATATATGAGTTTTAGACTTTAGGGTTAGGTGGATATAGATGGCATCTGGTGGGAAAATCCCAAAGTGTTCCATAATGAAGCCATTTTTCCCCCTGTGATTATACATTCTTACCTGTGATATTTAAAAAGTCTGAACGAACAATATAACAGTGTGTGGTGCATTCTTTACTTTTGATTCTAGAAACTCGGAAGTAGATTATATGGCAGATGGAATAATAAGTTGTTGTTTTTTTTTTTAAAGTTTGGTAAGTTTTTTATGTTTTCTTGATTTTAAGAAGTAGTCTAATCAACTAAAATTTATTCGTAGCATGTTTTGATATCATTGAATTGAAAATATTGATATAAAGATACACTAGAGGGCAATAGTTCTCAAGCAATGTAGATATTAACAAGTGTTTTAATTGTAATGGGTTTGATTATTTTTATTAGCTAAAAAAAGTTGAAAATATGTATCTACATTCTAAGTAACATTCTATGATTTTTTTTTACATCATTCTCTCTCTCTCTATCTCCTCTCTGTTCTCTCACTGCACTCTCTCTGTTCTCTCAATGCTCTCTCTCTGTTCTCTCAATGCTTTCTCTCTGTTCTCTTATTCTTCTGTCTGTTCTCTCAATGCTCTCTCTCTGTTCTCTCAATGCTCTCTCTCTATTCTCTCACCACTCTCTCTCTGTTCTCTCAATGCTCTCTCTCTGTTCTCTCAATGCTCTCTCTCTATTCTCTCACTGCTCTCTCTCTGTTCTCTTATTCTTCTGTCTGTTCTCTCAATGCTCTCTCTCTCTATTCTCTCAATGCTCTCTCTCTATTCTCTCACTGCCCTCTCTCTGTTCTCTCAATGCTCTCTCTCTGTTCTCTCAATGCTCTCTCTCTATTCTCTCACTGCTCTCTCTCTGTTCTCTCAATGCTCTCTCTCTGTTCTCTCGATGCTCTCTCTCTGTTCTCTCAATGCTCTCTCTCTGTTCTCTTTCTCTTCTGTCTGTTCTCTCACTGCTCTCTATCTGTTCTCTCACTGCTCTCTCTCTCTGTTCTCTCAATGCTCTCTCTCTGTTCTCTCAATTCTCTCTCTCTGTTCTCTCAATGCTCTCTCTCTGTTCTCTCAATGCTCTCTCTCTGTTCCCTAAATGCTCTCTCTCTGTTCTCTTTCTCTTCTGTCTGTTCTCTCACTGCTCTCTCTCTCTCTCTGTTCTCTCAATGCTCTCTCTCTGTTCTCTCAATGCTCTCTCTCTGTTCTCTTTCTCTTCTGTCTGTTCTCTCTCTCTTTCGCTCTCTTATTTAATTTTAGCTTCACCCATTTCTATCTTTCTGTATCACTCTCTCATTCCCTGTATCTTTCTCTCTCTCTGTTTCTTTCCTTTCCATTTTCTATATCTCTTGCATTCTAACTTTGTCTCTCTCTATATCTGTCTCTCTCTTTTCCATCTATCTGCCTCTCTTTGTCTCTCTCTCTACCTCTCTTTCTCTTTTATTCTCTCTATATCTGTCTCTCTTTGTCTCCCTCTAACTCTCTCTTTTTCTCTCTCTATCTATCTCTCTCTGTCTCTCTCTTTGTCTCTCTCTGTATTTCTCTACTTATATAGTAATGTTGCTATGAAGTTCTCTTTTTCTTTTTATTCTCTCTCTCTCTCTCTTGAAGTATAATAGACAAACCCACTACTAATGTTTTTGTATAAGACATTAACTCAGAATGCAATATTGTATTATTAGTGGAGCACCATAGTTCAAATAGTTATTTGTTTCTTGACCAAAAGCTTCTATCAACTTACTCTGTCTGTCTGTCTGTCTGGTACAAAGCTTCTATCAACTTACTCTGTTTGTCTGACTGGATGGACTAGTGTACACAGTATTTCTCCAACTTCACATTCTCGGATCAAGTTGAAACATTGCACAAACCTTCATTGTCGATGACAACACAGGAATCAACCAAACAATTCACCTGTCAGATTATCAGTTAGTCTTAATGAATTAGTTTTGTCATATACATTAAAAGTACTTGGCTAAGGTGAGATAAGACTTGTGTAAAGAATGAACTCGTTCGATGAAAAATGTAAAACTTACATTAGATAAATTTAAAACCTGCTATTTTTATAAATATTTAAATAGCTCAGTGGCAAAAAGTCGGTCTTTCATTTTTGAAACTCGAGGTTTGAATTCAGCGTCGAGCAACTTAAAAAAAAATAGCTTTTGAAAAGGTACACACAAACTATTCTCCGACTGGTCTACAATAGGTGATTGGAGCTTAGCACGCGCTGATCATAATATAAACATAAATATAGCGCTAAACAAAAACAATAAATAATTTTTTTTTGCTAGTCCAGATCTATTAACAATTAATTTCATGATTGATTCAAAATAATGCAATATCAATGTGCTTCCTGTTGTTTTTTTTTACACTTTGCTTGTTAAATTTTTAGAGATATCGATTCCTACTGTCCAGTGAGGTCAACGTTCTTCTGGTCTAACAAAACAACAACACATTATAAAGCTTAACAATGGCTTCCATTCAACAAGCACCAGAGCAATACTCCAGTCATCACTCTGTCACTGCCTTATACCTATAGCTAATATTATATTGTAGTATGCATTAAGTCTGTCTATAATAAACATACGATTGGTAAAAAATATAATTTTTGTCAAGTAATTGCAGATGTTTTGAGTTGTTGTTTTTTTTTGTTGTTTTTTTCTATTACACCTCTCTTCAAGAACATACGCATCAGGTTCCTCTAGCTTTGAGAGAGAGAAACTTGTCATAAATGTCTCTGTCTGTACCTTAACAAACATTTCTCTCTTTAAAGTACACAACAGACAAAAACACTCTCAAATAACAAAACACAATCATACACACACACACACTGCTGTTTTAATTAAGAGGCGAATATTTAGGTTAGTGAAGGCTTTTTTGTTGTCTTTCTCTGAAACAAATAGTTTTTGACAGATTTTCCCATCACCGACAGAACAGTGAGATTGCATATTTGTAGTCTTTAATTCTGACTTTTAATCTAAGAATAAATTCTTGTTCTAATTGTTTGTATCTCACACGTCAGGCTTGTTGTTTTCAAATCATGACTTCATTAAGAGATATTGAAACTGACAATAGTACTTATATTCTTATCTTATCTTATATAATACAGTTCGATTAGAACTTAATCAAATCAAAACCTTTTTTACAAAGATTACATCAGCTCACTCTGTCTGTCTGTCTGTCTGTCTGGTAAAAGTTTGTATACGTTATTTTTTTCTTGTTTTTGTTTTCTTTCTTACTTTTTTTTTGGTTTTATTTTTTTATTTTTTTTTTTCAAAATTGTGGAATTTTTAAGTCAAATTTGGAAAATCTTGGAGAAAAAAAAAGTTAGATACAGGGTAACGTTGTTAGTATCCTTTCAGACGTTCTGATCTATGGAGCACAAATTGTATAGCACTTTCTTTTCCATGGCGTCAACTAACGAGGGTGTTGTTTGGCCAGTACAAAGAGCAACCATCTTGACAGGCGACCACCAGAGCTGTCTGACTCGGACACGTCCTGACAATCTCAAAACTCATAAATCCCAGCATTCAACAGGAATCGAACTCGATGACCCTCAGTTAGATAGTTGACCCACTCATCCATCGCTCTCCAATCTAGCAGGAAGTCTAAATTCTCAGACAAATTTCACCGAATTCCGAAAACGTGAAAAATATTTTTAAAAAATCAAAGTAATGAAACGTAAAACTGAACAGAACTTTTAATACTATGTATGGAGAACTTAGCAAGTTGATCTGGGTATAGAGTGCAGGTCTGAGTCTAACCTTGTCAGGATTGGGATTGATCTGGGTATAGAGTGCAGGTCTGAGTCTAACCTTGTCAGGGTTGGGATTGATCTGGGTATAGAGTGCAGGTCTGAGTCTAACCTTGTCAGGATTGGGATTGATCTGGGTATAGAGTGCAGGTCTGAGTCTAACCTTGTCAGGATTGGGATTGATCTTTGTATAGAGTGCAGGTCTGAGTCTAACCTTGTCAGGATTGGGATTGATCTGGGTATAGAGTGCAGGTCTGAGTCTAACCTTGTCAGGATTGGGATTGATCTGGGTATAGAGTGCAGGTCTGAGTCTAACCTTGTCAGGATTGGGATTGATCTGGGTATAGAGTGCAGGTCTGAGTCTAACCTTGTCAGGATTGGAATTGATCTGGGTATAGAGTGCAGGTCTGAGTTTAACCTTGTCAGGATTGGGATTGATCTTTGTATAGAGTGCAGGTCTGAGTCTAACCTTGTCAGGATTGGGATTGATCTTTGTATAGAGTGCAGGTCTGAGTCTAACCTTGTCAGGATTGGGATTGATCTGGGTATAGAGTGCAGGTCTGAGTCTAACCTTGTCAGGATTGGGATTGATCTGGGTATAGAGTGCAGGTCTGAGTTGTACAACATTGACCACAGATAGGGAACCTCCATCTTAACATTTGGTAGCAGCAGAGAGATAAAAACGTTGAGGGTTCCTGGAAAGAAAATGTGGGATTAAATCTCTAGAAGTCAGAAAGATCTTGTTAGAAATGTAGATCTTTTAAATTTATTTCTATGCAATGGAAGAGCTTACGGAAAGAGCTTTTATAAAGATCATTTTTAAGTAACGTTTCTGTGGGAATGAAGATATTTGTTTAATTAAAATTAACAGACTGGTGATTTGTTCTTTCTGAGTCATTTCAATTAGTCCAGGCTTATCAAACAAGAAATAGACAATTCATTTTTCTCTTTTTTTTAAAATGTTTTCCCATTGTGTATGATGTTTATGTTTGCCTCTATATTGTTATTGTAATATTCGTAGGGCTGATGTGGACAATTGTAGTCAGACTGAACCTCCATTGGTTTGGACCAAAAATTATCTAATATTCCATCGTGTTTGGGCCTTTGAATTGTCTAAAGAGCATTATGGCTGATTCTTCGATTTTATTGCTCATTCCTTGACTTTATGGCTGATTCCTTGACTTTATATAATGTGTCTTACATTTGGACCGATATAGCTGACGGCGGCGTCACACGTGCTGAGGACAGCCATGGGCAATTACGATCCCTAGCCCAAGGACGTGGGAACGAAGGTATCGTCCTAACCCATGCAGTGCGAATCGACGGGAAAAAATATATCGATTTCTCGTTAGACACAATGCGACTATTGTTTCTCTGAATGAGTGTACCAGTGTGTGCGTGTGAGTATGTGTTGGTTTTTTGAATGCGTGGTAAGTCACGGACTGTGACCATAAATGCACGTGAATAGCTGTGTGTATGTGTATAGGTGTGTATGTGTAAGTGCACATTTTGGGGAACTTGGAACTTGAAGGAAGGGGGAGGAGTGGAAATAAAAGATTGATTGATAAAATGTGGATTAGAGCCGGAAGCCATTAACCCGTGTAATAGCGGACAGCGTCCTCTACCTTCCTTGAAGGTTCGTCAACCAACCATTCCAGTTACCTCAACACTTACCAGAGGTAATTGCAATGGTTATAGTGAAAACTTGTGATCGCATTCTGTGACCAGAGTCTCCCCCTCGCAAAAACTTACATCTTTGTATTTTCTTTAGATTTTATTCTATCTCCAATGTATTTTACCTGCCTTAAAAGAAATGTCTTGTAAATATAAAATTATAGCATTACAATGATATCGTCAACAAAGAACAGTATAAAATGAACCTCTAGTGTGGAAGAGAACCTTCTCACCCAGTGGCAAGTAAAAACAACAAGAGAAGAATTAGTAGCTTAATACTAGAGACTCTGTGATTTTGTGGACACTCAAATTGTATAGCAGAAGCAGATTGTGAGAGAGATAAAAAGATTGAGAGAGAGAGAGTTGGGAGAGAGAGAGAGAGAGATGGGAGAGAGAGAAAGTCAGAGATAGTAAAATTACGTTTCTCCTAATTAAATAATTCTACTGATAAGACTAATCGAAACAAAGACACACACACACACACACATCGAGATAAACCTGGACTCATGACCTACTTACTGTGGGTCACTACTTAGGACTGGACACTTTGACTATCTCTTGTGTTCTTTTTTTTTTTTCAGTCTGCACTAACGGAATGGCGAAACAGTTCTAGCAGCACTGCACACTCACTGCACAAGAAGCAGAACTTCAGGGGCGTGCAACTATTTCGAAGGGAGATAACGTCTCATTACTTCCATGAGATGAACTGTAATATTGGACAGCCATTGTGTGGAGCCTACAAGACAAGCATGGACGTTGTTTTGTTGTTAGTTTTCTAACGGAATGGATTACGTGATAGTCATTGTGGGTCTTAGTCTGCTATTACCAAAGTTATAAACTAAAGAATTGCTGGGTTTTTTTTTCTGATGGACATAATAAAGTGGACAACTGACCAATGGGCATCTGAGCTTTATGCATGAATGTCTCTTGCGAAACAATGTCCCTGCCGCACCAGTATGGATATACGTCATATGTGGGCTCTGGGTCTCCACTGACCTCATCCCAGGTAAGTCTTAAAGGTATCTGTGTATTTATCGATGTATCAATTTATTTATCTATGTAATAATGTATTTGTGTCTGTATGTATGTATCTATGTAAGTATGTATGTATGTATGTATCTATCTGTCTGTGTGTTTGTCTGTGTGTTTGTCTGTCTGTCTATCTGTCTGTCTATCTTTCTTTCCATTTATCTATCTATCTATCTATCTATCTATCTATCTATCTATCTATCTATCTATCTATCTATTTATCTATCTATCTGTCTGTCTATCTTTCTATCTATCTATCTATCTATCTATCTATCTATCTATCTATCTATCTATCTATCTATCTATCTATCTATCTGTCTGTCTATCTATCTATCTATCTATCTATCTATCTATCTATCTATCTATCTATCTATCTATCTGTCTGTCTGTCTGTCTGTCTATCTGTCTGTCTGTGTGTCTATCTATCTAATCTATCTATCTATCTATCTATCTATCTATCTATCTATCTATCTATCTATCTATCTATCTATCTATCTATCTATCTATCTGTCTGTCTGTCTGTCTGTCTGTCTATCTATCTATCTATCTATCTATCTATCTATCTCTCTATCTGTCTATCTATCTTTCTGTCTATCTATCTATCTATCTATCTATCTATCGTCTGTCTGTCTGTCTATCTTTCTATCTATCTATCTATCTATCTATCTATTTATCTATCTATCTATCTATCTATCTATCTATCTATCTATCTATCTATCTATCTATCTATCTATCTATATTTCCATCATTGTATCGTTCTATTTAATGTTCTAGCCTCCTGTCTGATCGTCTTTCTATTCGAACAACACGCACAGATACACACACACATATACAACACGCACAGATACACACACATTACGTTGTATAAAGTCTAAGAATTAACCAACATGACATCATCTCAGCAAAAAGAAACCAGTTTTATTTTCACATTTGATTGTATTATTGTATGTGTGTGCGTGCTCAGGTGCAACAATTCTCAGTCAATGATTCAAATTGTGAAAATCTTCTTCTTCGACAGAGTCAAGTCAAATTTGTATTTCCGTAAAGTCACATTTGTAGATCGGTAAAGTCAAATTTCGTGAATATCTGCTCCCATCTACCTGTCCTACTGTCCTACCTGTCGTACTGTCCCACCTGTCCTTTGATTAACAGATTTCACACACTGAGAGAAAAATTGTCAATAATTCCCCTGAAGGCATAAAACAGTTAGGCATAATACAAAAAAAAAGAAGGTGGTCTAACACACACCCACACACACGCACAGACACTGATATGGTGATTAGTTAACAGATTCATGAAGTTCGCGTAGTTGACGGGGGGCGGCGGGGGGGGGGGGGTGGAAAGATAGGAAAACTTTTCTTATATATATGCACCGAAAAAAGGACAAAGAAAATGAAGCACTCAAAGTAATACAAATGTTTATGTTGAAACTCAGAGAGAAGAATTAAAAGCACCTACATTATGTTTGTGAACAGTGCTTTAAACACTGAATCCTTATTATTATTGAAAACTTGTTTCAAAGTCTCTGTTGGATGTAGAGTACTTAAAAAGAAACAAAATTAAATAACTTCCTGTATGAGCGCCCAATGAAAAATGATTACATATATTGTAGAATGTCGAGATAATTCACCAAATGCCGATATTCTCTTTTATTTTTTGGACGCCTTAGAGATAGGAAGCTTTTTATGAATGTATAGAGGACATTCGATGGTTCCCTTCACTGCTTTTAAACTTCTTGTTCAGTATTGATCGTTCGGCCTTTCGCCGGTGTTATTGGATTTCGTTGAGTGTTGCCTCCGTTTGGTTTATCTACATTAGACACAGCGGAAGCGCCTAACAAAATATAGACGTCACTTCAGGAAAAGAAGATGATTACGTGATTGTCTGATTAGAACACGTCTCCACAATCTTGTCATCTTCCCAATCACACTGGTGTCATCATTTTGAAGTTGTTTCTGCCTCGAAGGTTTTATAAAACATTACAAGATGTGACGCAGAAAGCTACTTGTACTTTGGGTGTTCAAAGTTTATTGAACTTGAGCCAAGAAAGCATGTTTATAATTGTTTACTAAATACCTGTACCTTTGACTATACCTCTTCTTTTATTATATACTCTAAATATAATATCCTTTTTTTTATTATTTCTAGATCCTAGCAGACTAAATTTAATTCTATACTTTCGAATTTTGGAGTTTTTCTTCTTATTTATTAACTCTTTCTCTCCTAACTGACGATACAAGCGTTGATTCCACCAGAATGTGGTAAATAATTACGGAGAGAAAGAGTTAATATTTTTCCATTAGTATGTTATTTTCAATTTTCTATAAATATTGGCTTTGTTCATTAAATAGTGCAGGTGATCATTTTTTTTATCGCCTTTTTATAAAAACAAAAGGTCATATCATCTCACTCTCTGTCTGTCTGTCCTGGAGGAAATTATACACTTTATATCTCCAATTTTCCATTCTTGAATCAAGTTCAAACTTTGCACACTTATTCATTGTCGATGACGACACATGAATCTATTTAAAAAATAAACAATTAGTAAATCAATAAGTCGTCATTAATGGACCTCATTCACCAATCGTAAACAAACAACATTTAGTCACGTAATAATATTGATAAAACAAAAAAAAAAACTGTCACGTGATAGCCATTGTGTATTAAAAATTATATCGAAATTTGTAAAGAAGAGATAGAATCACGTGGCTAAATGTTATTTGTTTACGATTGGTAAATGAGGTCCATTAACTTACTACTAAGATAAGCTGATTTCAGCCTAGTGTAGAGAATTATTAAAATGTTTAAACTAGCATAAAACCTTTTTTTTTAAAATTACTTGGATAGCTGAGTGTATAACAAGTCAGCAATCCATGGCGTAGGCTTAAGTTTTAAATCAAACTCAAGCAACTGTTTTCTATCTATCTATCTATCTATCTATCTATCTATCTATCTATCTATCTATCTATCTATTTATCAAAAGTAATAACAATAAAATATAACAATGCTCCAGTGTTCAACCCCCCCCCCCCCCGAAATGAAATCCCACCCGTAGGGTGGAAATCGGAATTTAGTGACTGATTTTGTGCTTTATTTCTGTTTATTTAATTGCCTAACAGATTCCTCCTCACATCTCTCTATCTACACTCTTTTAAGTAATCCAATTAGATAAAGGTGATCGCCATTTTGTTTTACCGATTCCCAGTATGTATTTGATCTTAATCTTTATCATGGTGTACGCTGCTTCTGATTTCTTTACAGTCAATCTTTGAGAATGAGTAAGATCGAGACCAATCTTTAGAGAATGCCTGAACACTCACCTGTGACGTGGCAATGAGCTATTGGTCTAAACTGCCCACGGGTTGTGACGTCGACGGTCAGTGTTCAGACCTTCTATAACGATTCGTCTCGGCAAGATGATCTTGGTGCTCCAGTGTTATACTCTTGTCAAGATGACGCTTACACCCGAGTATGAACAAATCTAAATTTAGACTAAGTGTCGCAATTCTTTTTCAAAACTTCTTTTTCTTTTTGCAACACAATTCTGACAAAAGTTTAAAATGTCAAGTAAATGTCTTCTATTTGAGTGCATGCACTTTCACATGTTGTTTCATCCTTAATGGTCAAAGGCTCAAAGAGCGTGCTAAATTATATCAAATATTAAACCTTGGTTATATTGTATTAAAGTTTTATCACGCCTGAGAAAGTGCTTGGTTGAATCATGTTTGCATTTTGTGTCCATGATGTGTTTGGCTAAAGACTAAATCTAGGTCTAGATCCAACACCAGTTTTGAAAGGACTATTGCGTCTTTCAAATTTCCGAATGTGAAGATTTCCACTTTTGATTCAAGAGTATACTAAATTAATGTTATAGGAATATTTTGCGCTTCGTAAATCTAGATTTAAACATTTTTTTACATAAATCTAATATAGATTGCATCTAGATTGTAGAATTAGAAGTAGATTTAGCTTAGATCTTAAGAGTTCTAAATCAGAATTTTAGGTCTGGCGTTAGATGTAGATGTCCACATAATGAACTTACCAATAACTAATTGCACCAGTATGCCATGCCTTTGGCCGAATCAGAACAATTATACGTTCAAGCAGCTGAAGGTGTCACAAATTAAATGAAGTATTTATTTATTTTTTTTTTTTTTTTATTATTTTACTAAATATTTTTTAATGTTTTTATTGTTTAAGCGAGAATAGATGGCGATTATCTTTCTATTTATTTCTCTATTATCAATTTATCTAAATTGTGTTGTGGCCCATTGATTCAACGTGTAACTTGCGCATCAAGCAGCTTTGGTTCAAATCTTGTACATGTTTAAATCTTTGTGAGTATTAGAAATGTAGCATAAGTTCAGACCAGGGTAGTATCGCATTACATGATAATATCCCTTCAGCCAACCGTAGTCGAGTATAGGTGAAGCTAAAAAAAAAACAACCTCAAACCTGCTTAAGAAAATTAATTAATTAAATATCATCGACTCGAATCATATAATAGATCATCCTGCAAAATACTAAAAGCTTAAAGGCACAATACACTATTTATTGCAAAATAATTCAAGAGTAAAAGTATTAAAAGTAAGAATAGTGAACATGTTCCACTTTATCATCCCCCGTTATATCTGTGCCCAACTCTAGTATTTATTTCTCCAATAGCCAGGGAAGGACCAGATCGTATTGGTCACTTTTGACATTCACGTGATACTTGTTTTTTTTCTGTTCAGAAATTGTAATACGTTTTCTTGTTCTAACGTAGCTGATAGTATTTGTGCTGATCACATGACACCCTCGTCAAACCAGCGTTAGAAAGCTGAAACACGTGAGGTTTAGGCCCTGGGACCCACAAGAAAACTGCACAAGGTAACCTTTCAGTTACTTGGGAGGTGGCCCACATCCTAGAGTTGGACCTTTCTTGGCGCTAAATTTACCCTTTTTACCCCCCCCCCTTTTCCAAAACAACTATTCGGCCCATTCCCCCTCTTCCCGACCTTACTGCCCTCTGAATACCCACTGGCGTCGTTAGCCGCCATTTTTTATTGCGCATAAAAAAAATTCTGTTGAAACAAAATGGCGACATTTCAGAGTAGTTACTTCCTACCAGAGACAGTATCTAGAGACAGGAAGCGCTGACACTGACATAAAGTGTACATTTTTGATGGACAGCGACGAGTTCACTCCGTACACATTGCCCTTTATAGGTCACATCGGGTCAGTGATCGGTAGTTGCCGCACAGCCCCCCACACCCACCCCTCGCCATCTCCCATCGAAGTTGCTGAACAGTCTTAATCTGTTTGTATTAGTGTGAGATGTAACTTAAGCAAGATACCAATGCCAATATAAGACTCATATAATGTATGATTGTCATATAAGCTTGAGATGGTTTTCAAAAGTAGGTCGAGGCTGGTCCGCTTACCATAGCTTTTCTGGTGTGATACACGGGCTGACCACAAGCCGATTCTATCTGTTGAGGTCATCTCCGTTAATATAAGTTGTTGGAGTATCATTTGGGTCAACGAATGGAGATACAGAGATTTGATAAAAGATAAATATGTTTTTAAATTGGCAAAAGCTCAATAAAAAATGTCTGACATCTGTTGAATTCAAGCCCACCTTGCACTAATCTCTGATCAATTCCACACGTGAAGTATGGGTTACTTTTTTTTGTTGTTCAATACAAGAGTGATATTACTATACTTTGGTTCATGTTTTTTTTATTTCTTAAATTGAGTTTTGTAAACAAGCAAAATATGAATATACTTTTTAAAAAAACAACTTATCTAAGAGGGAAAACTCCACACTTACAACGAAATATCTCAATAATGTATAAGTTATTACCTTTTTTCGATATCAATCAAAATAATTAATTACCAATGATAATTTTTAAAAAATTTTTAATGGCTTAATGGTTTGTCAGGTACACTAAATAGTTGTTTGAAGTTTCAAATTGATCTGAGAATGTATAAGGGAGCAATAACATTTTAAACATTTGTGTTAGACAGACAGAGTGAGTTGATATATTAGCTTTTTAAAACAGAAAAGAGAAGATGGATTTGTAACAATTCAAATAAAGATACCAACAAAGGGAGTTAACTTGGATGTAGAGAGAGACTCGAATCTAGCACAACAGTCTGGACAAAAGACAAAGGAAGAACCAGGGAGGGAGGGGGGAAGGTAAATGGATGAAGCTTTGCCAGGATTAAGCTCTGCGGAACTTACAAAGGCTATAAGGAACACAGAAGACTGATGATAATACTAATTTTTTTAAAAACTCAATAAAATAAATGTATGTGTAACCAGTTTTCCAAAATATAGACAAGATAGTAGCTGGCGTTATCTTTCTTTGAGACCTTGTCTCAGCACGCTACTCGCTACACTCTTCTTTAGGCTACACACCTCTTAATAAACTTACTCAGCTACCACTTGTACTCTCAGCCTTGGCCAGTACACTGCGTCTCGATGTTCTGTGGAGTCTTCTTCGCTTGTATAATGCACCATATTCTGTTGTTGTTGTTTTTTGTTAACCTTCGTGTAGATGTTTGAATGTTAGAGCTGTCTAGATCCGGTTGTCTATTGCATATAACTAATAACTGACGATATAAATGATAAAGTTGGGTGAAAATTCATACGTAAGCTTTAAGACTTCTGATGGTGTGGACACCGACTCGATTTCAGCAATGTATTTGAAACAAAATGAACCCTTGTTGTTGAATAGTGTCATCTTCTTTTTTATCTTCTTTTCCATTTTCTTTTTAATCTATTAAAGAAATAAAGTTTCTATTTTGATATTTACTTAAGAAAAAACAAATTTGAAATTTAAAAATGCGATGTAAAAAACAAGTCAAAACATTTTTTAATTTTTAAATCGATTAAAGATGGGATTTTCTTGTCCTTATATTTTTTAGCTCCCTCTATTTCTCTCTCTCCCTTTCTCTCCCTCTCTCTCTCTCTCCCTTTCTCTCTCTCTCTCTCTCCAGACATCATCCACTCCTCAATCTCTCTTCAGCTTCCAAATTTCAGAAGCTTTGACGCAGCGGGGAACTATCCACGTGATTCAAGGCTCGCCTAGTTTCTGATAAGAGGAAATCTCAAGAGGAAAATTTCTCGGTTTAAAGTTAAAAAACAACATACTAACTGAGGCTTACGTCGAGTGACAGCTAATCCACACCAGAGAGTCTAAACCTCCACCCTCTCTCTCTATCACCAGTCAATATTTACCTCGCATGCCAAATAGTTTTGAAAAAGTTGCATGTGTTTCATCATTTTTGTGTGTGTGTATATTCTGGAAATATGTTTTATTTTGGAAATGGTTAAACTATGAAATCTAATATGTATTTGTAAGTTAACACTGACTGACAGACTGGCTAAAAGATTGATTAAGAGATATCATAAACTGTCGTTCGGATTCGCATGAAATTTCGTACACAAGTTTCCTTTTACCACTCACTAAGACCGATTTTAACAGATTCGCAGCCTGACCACTGTAATTCGCAAAAAAATAAAGCTAGTCTTTCTATCAAACCTTTGTATTTTATTATCGGAATGTCCCCACCTATTGGCCGCAGTCTATATTAAAAGCACAAAAATTAAGAGCACAAAAGCCTCTGTATTTTTAAAGCAATGTTTTTTCTACTTATTTTTAATATGCCATAAGTCATTTCCGCTTCCTTTTAGACGCAGTCTAAATAAAAAAATAAAACCAATCCTAATAACATTTTTAAAAAGACAGATCTTTTTTTTATGAGTAAAGATAAACTAACTATAGATGCTACATATAGATTCAAAATCTGAAAACTGTCTGTCGGAGGGTCGATCAATCGGAGGATGCAAAAAAGTTAAGAAAAAATGTGGGTCCAAGAAACAGAATGAAAGAAGGAAATAAAAAGATAGCGGACCGTTTCATTTCATCGTAACAGATTCAATAATTTACGGGCTAAAAGATACGTTAGGGGGGGCCGTTAAAATCTGGCCCAATTATTGGAAGCTCAAAAAAAAAAAAAGAGGGGATATTTCGGCCATAATAAAAATATAAAGCCTTGGAACAAAAATCGGGCGTAGCCAGTGTGTAATGCTAGTTAAAATATACAAACTAACAAATTTCTGGCATAAAGCTGAATCGATTTTCTTCTACTCAACAGTAGTCCTATATTTATGGAGAAGCTCTAGTGTTCTCTCCCTTTCTAAGTGAAAGCTTTGCGTGAGATGAGAACCTGGACACTAGATAAGGTCCTAACGATGTAGACCCCTCGCTACAGTTCTATAATTCTCAACCAGCTGTTAGGTCTAAAGGAAGACAAATAAGCTAAACAATTTTGTATCAGCAGAGACGCATTTCCTTCTAGAATGTAGCACTTTGTGCAGCAAGATGCCTCAGGACCGCTGTCTCTTGAATGTCCCTCAGGATTAACTCCCCTTCTGCTCGGTTCTTTCTTGTTTGGGCGCCAATTATTAGACTATGCCCTTTCTCGTATCAGTCTTTACAGTTATTGTATAATCAATAAAATTTTGAGACTATGTATCCATAGAAAAGAGAAAGAGATTTTTGTTTAAATAATGTGGGAACTATCAAGAACCAGCCTTTTATTATCAATGGAAGACTTAATATTCTTTTCTCAAAGTTAGCAATTATATTAACTAACATAATGTAACAATGTGGTGTATAATTACGAAATCATGAATCCATTGAATAATATACCAATAATATCAAAGTATCTTAGTTTCTTAAGCAGGCTAGGGTGTCGAATTTTGTCGAATGCCTTAGAAAAGTCTAATAGAAATGTATCTATCTTGCTCACTATTATCTAATCCCTTTTAAAAAATCATCAATTAATCCTACTAGTTGAGTTTCACATGACTTATATTTCCTGAAGCCATGTTGGTATTGAGTGAGAACATTGTGTTTCTGTGAGTAGTTAATGGTGCTCCTACACAATATGTGTTCTAGGATTTTACATGTGATGTTGGTTAGTGATACTGGTCTGTAGTTCCCTGGATTTTTTGTTTTTTTAATAGTAGCGGTGGGGTGACTTTGGCTTCTTTCCAGTGCCTTGGTACTCTCCCTGATTTAGTAATGTCTGAAAAATATTTTGAACACTGGTGCTAGCTCGTGTCCTAATTCTTTGAGTAATCTAGCTGGACTACCATCAGGTCCAGAAGCTTTATTATTTGGTTTTACTGCTTGCTAATAGTTTTTTTGTTCTTCTACATTAATATCTCCCTATGTTTTCTACTTGATTTAAATTTATGTTTCTAAAACATATTGAACTAGAGTTACTTATACATGTTTTCTATTGTCTCTTGCAAGGACAAATTCTTGATTTATAAAGTCTGGATTTCACCATAGCAAATTGTAGCAGGAGGGATATTGATAAAAACATGAATGCACTGGATTAGCTTTAATAGACCTGATACGAAAAACCCTAACACCTTTTTTTTGGTTCATTCTAGCCTCGTTATGAAAACGAGGTTGCTAATCAAAGCTTATTCTACTCTACACGTTTGGAAACACAAAAACAAATTAGAACCACTCGTCAGAGACAATCAAGTTCTCAATTTACTTGTCAACATGTTTTCTATACATTATTTTCTTCTTTGCCTTTGAAAATCTTAAAATAACGAGATCTAAAGGCTGCATATGTTTTGCTGTGTGTTTGTGCGATATAATTATTTTGTGTATGTGTTCTGCGTGTGTGTGTCTGCATCTGAGATTCAACTTGTTTAAAAGAATTCAACAGACACTACCTCTATCTCACAAAATTCTCAGTTATTGACGAATAGAAACAATTAAAACATGGAGGTCACACTAACGCTTGCACACACACACACACAAACACCCACACACACGCACACAAGCGCACGTTCGCTATCAAATCTGACTCGGACGCCAGAGTACAAAAAAAAAAACCTTGGTTCAAGTTAAGGTGCTGGTCGGGCGGGCGTGGGGTGGAGAAGAGAAATAAAATTAATTAAATCACATAAGCAATTAGGCCGCTATTGGTTTCTATAATTTGCTCACACTAGAGTCACTTAACTTAAGATTCAGCCGTAGCCTTCCCCTGCTCACTTCCCTCGCTCGGCAGTCTCTCTCCTCCTTCCACTCCCCCTTCCCTCCTTTAAATCACTCCCCTTTTGCCTGGTCTTTATTCTCCTTCTCCTCTATTCGATTCTAAGAGTTACTCCCTACCCTCTCTCCATAGACTGAACACCTCCGACTCATCTCCCTCTTTCGTTCTTCTGTCGAGGGGTGGGGGGTGCTTAATTTTAAGAGCAGAAAAGAAATATCAATAAAGCAATGGCACTACATTTCATATCCAATGGTCGGAGAGGAAGCGCGGAGGAGGAAATGGCTAAGTGCTATTTCAGGTAGTTCGGCTGGGCGTATTGATTTCTGGCACAAGAGAAGCCAGCCACTAAGTATAATAGACGGGTGGCCAGTGGGGTAGCAGAGGAGCTTTGGGGCGGGGTGAATATGAGAAGTATTACTCAAACTTTTTTTAAAGTTAGTTTTACATTCTACAAATACAGTGATGATCTCCTCTTGTTTGGTTTTAAGAAGCGGATGAATTTAAATAAAAAATAAAGAGAGAGCACTTTTTATTTGTTCTATCAGACAACATCTAGGAATTACAAACGACACATAGTCTCGTATCTAATAGCCTATATAAAGCTAAAAGTAAGGCGTTTGTATGTATGTATCTATATATGTATGCATGTATGTATGTATGTATGTATGTCCTGGATAGAAATCAAAACCTTTTGATCAATCGTGATAAAACTTGGCATAAATGTTCCTTAGATCACCGGATGAGACCGTAGTCTTGTAGTGACCTAATAAAATACTACAGGAAGACGTGTCTTGATGCTAGGCTTTATTGAACAAGAATGACAAAACAGTTCACAATAACACAGTACACACACACACACACACACACACACACAAGCTGACCTGGACACCATGACATTTTGACATAATAGAACAGATCAGTTCAAAACACACAACAAGAAACATAAATACACAAGAAGTCTATTTTTAATGTCCCATGTCCCACACACAACCGGTAGCCACCCCCCCCCCCCAAACCAAAAAAACAAAAACTAAACTTTTTTTTAACAAATCGGGTAAATCCGTTTTCACCGTATTTTATATTAGATATGAATATGTCGGCTGAACGGGTAAACACATTTTCGAAGTAAGAGGACTAAATGCTACTTAATTAGAGATGTGAGCTTACATATGGATTTAATCCCCTTATGACGTTTTGACACGTTTTTTCTCCCACTTCCCATTCTCGGGTCAAGTTGAAATTTTGTAAAATTATTCATAGTCGATAACAATACACGAATCAATTCAAAAATTAACCAATTAGTTAACCATTTAGTACTAATTTTGTTAAAACAGCAGAAAGGGAGCTAAGTCCTGTAATTTTCTGTAAATGGCAGTAATTAGCGGTTCTTTCCTTTAGATAAGCCTTGTTTTTAAAAGGTATTCTTTTTTTATTGCTCATTGTCTGTCTTTTTTTTTATCTGTCCTTTCCTGTACACTCTCTTTGTTATTTGATCAACAACCATGTTACTGTTCTTCACTGGATTTTTTTAAAGTGGAAAACTTTAGAAAAAAAGAAAATTCAAAATTTTATCTTTTTTTATTCTGCAATCAATAAACTCTTTAAAAAAACACAAATGAACTTTTTCTAATTAGACAAAATTTGTGTCAGATTAATTGACCAACAATTGTTTGTTTAAATGTTCGTATAGCTCAGGTAATTGACGTATACTTCAATTAATTGTCTACATGTTCAATTATGGTCAATGGATCAATTGAATGAAATAATTTTTGAGTTGTCTTATAGTTTAAAATATTGTCTGTTAATTAGCTGTTATAATTGCCGAATTAATTGTCTTATAATTTAATTAAATGCCTACTGGTTCAATTATTTGTATAAGTGTTACATTAACTGTCTAATCGTTCAATTAATTATCTAATTATTGAATTATTTGTTTTAAAGTTGAATTAATTATCTAATTAATATATTTAATTGTCAATACCTATAGTGCATTTTTAACAGGGCCATGACATAAAAAAAAATATTATTTTTACAATACCTCTATTAAAGTCACTCCTTCAAGGATCCTGGATCCAGAAACCTGGACAGCTGATTTAAAAAACGACGATTTTCTTAAAATTTAACAGTTGATATATATCGCTGAGAAAACAATTACTAGCTCGTTGGCCACAACAAAAAAAAACTATAATTTGACTCTATCATTTTTAAAGTTAAGTTAATCTAAATTTGGCTAGAGATCTATATCCGGTATTCTAGGTCTAGATTCAACAACGTTTTGAAAGGACTATCGCGTTCGGAAATTTCCTTAAGTAAGGCTTTATTGATTCAAGAGTATAATAATGTTCAGGTAAATAGTGCAGATTGTCTTCTAAGTCTAGACTACTCTTAGATCTAAATGCTTATCATTGGAATCTTCAAAGGTGTGCTAGATCTAAACATTCACTTCACCAGGAGTCTTTCTCAGTGGGAAAAGAGGGGGCGGGGTAAGAAAATGTTTCATTGTTGTTTAATCTAATTTGAATCATTAATTTTAAAGAGATAAACCATCGCTCTATAACTTGCATAAAGGAGATTTAAAGGAGGGATTGTCATTTTCAAAAGCAGCAGCAAGACTGTCCTTTGTAAAGACAATTTCGTTAACCCGGCTTAATGCCCCTGATGTGGGGAAAAAATCCTGGTTACGCCCATGTAAAAAAATTCAACTTTGGCGATATAGATCCACACTTAGAAACATTTTAAAAAGACAGTAGACAGGTTTAGAATACTTCGTCTAGCTAGAGAAGTGCTATATTCTATTCTATTCTACTCTACTCTACTCTATTCTATTCTATTGTACTCTATTCTATTCTATTCTATTCAAATTTACTCTATTCTATTCTATTCTATTCTACTTTACTCTATTCTATTCTATTCTATTCTATACTATTCTATTCTATAATAGCGAAATAGAGAAATAAAAGCGATGAAAAGAATATTGAAATGTTTGTCACCTCGAAATCTTGGTCCTCATTTTTTTAAATTTCTTATTGTTTTTTTTTTTTTTTAGATATCTGACCGATATAGAATAAAATGACACATAATAGTCAGTGAATCAGGACACCTGTGCGTGGTGTGTGTGTGTGCGTGTGTGTGAGTACGTGCTAGTGCGTGCGTGTGTGCTTGCGTACCTTTCCAATTTAGCTCGAAAAGGTAAAAAAGAAACAATTTCTGAAAATGCTGACATAAATTAGTTTTTAGTGGTCCCAGAAAGGGGAAAAGACGCTATTAGTTTTGTGTGAAATGTCTGTCCGTCTGTCCGTCCGTCCCGTTTAGATCTCGTAAAATAGAAAAGATATTGAAAATCCGACATCACAATATTTTAAACCATTCAAAGTTCTCATGCAACGGCTACTTTTTTTTTCTGAAAGTGAAAAATCTAACTTTTAAAATCAGTTATGCAAGTAGTTTTTTAAACAGAAAAAGCTAATTAGTATGCATTATAAGCTAGACCTAGTTTAAAACGAATAGTAATCTTGTAAAGTTCAAATTCCTGAACATTTTTTTTTATAACCTTTTTTTTTTTTCCAAAACAATTACAACAATTATAAGACTTCAGTTAGGCCAGGAATGGCGCGGTAGCTAATCGGTAAAGCGCTTGACTTCCGAACCGGGGGTCCCGGGTTCGAATCCTGGTGAAGACTGGGATTTTCAACTTCGGAATCCTTGGGCGCCTCTGAGTCCACCCAGCTGTAATGGATACCTGACATTAGTTGGGCAAAAGTAAAGGCGGTTGGTCGTTGTGCTGGCTACATGACACCCTCGTTAACCGTAGGCCACAAAAACAGATGAACTTTACATCATCTGC
Source organism: Biomphalaria sudanica (assembly GCA_036873155.1). Classification (NCBI taxonomy): domain Eukaryota; kingdom Metazoa; phylum Mollusca; class Gastropoda; family Planorbidae; genus Biomphalaria; species Biomphalaria sudanica. The sequence continues at coordinate 393,271 of JAZGLO010006649.1, forward strand.
CCAATAGACCACAAGGTCTGAAAGGGGGAACTAGTTAGGCCAGGTTCACATCTAACTTTGCATTCACTTGCACCTATCCTTTGATCTGCTGGACCGTTGGGGCACTACACAAGATCTGTCAACCTTTTTTCTCTATTCTTATCTCTCATTTGTCTTTGATACAATTTCATTTGAATGTTCTTTCTGAAAATATTGAAGCCTGCCTGGGTGGACCACTTCGGGGGCCGATTTTAAGTTTGTGTTTCCACACAAACTGTCTTTGTAACCTTGTTTTATTTTTTAAATCAATAATTCAGTGTGTTTTATGTCGTCAACTAATCATAAATTTGTTACATTGTTTAATTGAAATAAAATATTCTTTCGTTTAAAATGTCTTAAAAGTTCCTACTTTATGATGCCAGTAGTTTATAGACTTTTAAAATTTCTTGTGTTACTTTTCAAGTTAAGAAGCGAAAACCAAAGTCTACACAAATTGTTGGTATTTTTTAAACAAAATGTATTTGACTACTTAACTGAGAATGCTCGAATCTAAATCCCAATAGTCAGGGCCGGCATTAGGCCACTGCAACCTATACAGCCGCAGTGGGCCCCCTTACTTTCATAGGCCCCGCGCTAAGCCTTGTTGTAAATTATTAAAATGAACAATTATAGCTTAGGTTCCCGCGGCCTCCTGATTTTCCAGGAGATCTTGGAAATCTCCTGATATTGCAAAATATACGAAAAAGTTCTGGAAATCTCATGAAATTATTAAAATTTCTTTAAAATATCCATAAAAATAGACAAATTTGTTATTTTGAGGTGTCATTAATATGGTCAACGCCATTACTATAAATTTAGAAAATTGCATTGTCAGCTTTCATTTAATAAAAAGGTAATGCAAAGACGAATTTATTTTCTAATACAAAATCTTAATTTTCACTTATTATCCTTATCTTTAACCTGACTGGGCCCCGCGCAAACCATTTCACATAGCCCCCGCAAATGTTAGGGCCGCCCTGCCAATAGTGACTAGAATTATTTTTTCCCGTTGAGAAACCTCTTAGATATTCCATTTCTCTCTTTCTTCCTGTACATCCACTCAAGAAATGGACCAGAGTGCACTAAGTAAAAAAAAACTAAAAAAGAAAACTTACAAAAGTTTGCATTCTATTAACTCCAACATGAGAATAACGCAAAGAAATGACGATGTTTGAACTTCTATTGGTCTCTGATATATTTAAAAAAAAACTCTCATTTTAGCCAATATGTTCTATACCAAGATGTAGATTTCTAATGTTAACAGCTCATCTTATGTCTTCACCCCCCCCCCTCCCTTCTACATAATATGCTGGCATTTTTAACATTCACGTGAATTCTTGTCTGATTGATTTCTTTTAAAATCCACTACATGCGACGTAATAAAGGGAGTTTGTGTGTGTAACATAATCTATTAGAAGTGCCCTGTGGGCAGTGGCTTTGCTAGAGATTTGGGTGCCGGGGGGGTGAGGGCTTGACCTTTTTAGGGGCCCCTATATTTTGACAATCGACATCATGACATGAGATAATGTACTTCATAAATATATAAATCTAAATTTCAACTGGTACAGCATATAAGTAAAATTAACATGAATAAATTATTAGGATCTTAGTGAATTATACCGTTTGTTTATTGACGAGATAATGCACAAGTGACAAATCTCAATTCATATCGCCTCACGTCGTGCTTTCAGTGACGCAAAGGTCATATATAACACCATCTAGAATACTACATTAGATTAGAATACCATTCATTCATCTCTAACGTAGGGAAAATACAGTTTTCAACCTTTTTTTTTTTCCCTACACTTTGTTCCGATGTTAGTCGGACCGGATGAAACCACGCCGCGGGCCGTAGTTTGAGCATCTCTGGAGTAAGCATTTTGTGAATAGCTTCCCTTTGAATGTAAAGAGACTTTCTATTAATAGTTGCATCTATCTCTAATTAAAGATATAAAAACAACTCTTGACCTAGTGAGCTCATGACCTAATTAATCACTGTCATGAGTGGTCAGTCATTGATATTTAATAAGTCATCTCTAACTATAAATTCACCACATCTACATCCACATGTCCACATCCCCATGTTCACATGTACACAAACATATACAAAAAGTAAAGGAGTTGCAATATTTTGACACTTTATATCTTCGTTGTCTGAATATGTGTCACATTTTTTAACGATAATGTATTTTTTTAAAGCTGTGAATTAAAGTTTTAAAAAATCACGTTCCAAAGCTGTGTTTATACTGACAGCGAGTTACTATTCCAGAGTGTAACCATCTATGGTATATTTCGAGCTTGTGAAAAGACTTCTAAACTTAGTAAAGAATTAGAAGAAAGTATATCTTCAAGCAATAAGGTTAAGAGAAAGTGCATTATTACAAAACCACTCATGCCCAGCTGTAACCTACATATTTTGCCACATCTACTGCTTACAAAGCTATTGTCTGCACTAAGCTGATTTAAGTTCTCTTTTCGACACTTTTCATTGTCTTCGCTTTTCTTCGGCGATAGCTCTCCTTTTGGTCTCAGGCGTGTGATCCCCTGCTTTTGCAATGGTTCCCCGTCTGTCTCTTTCAGCTGCCAGTAAGGAACGAAGGAGCATGAGCAGGTCTTTAGATCATCAGAACCTCGTTCACCCTTGGGAGAATGTATCCCTAGAGTCAGAACTAGAGAAGAGAGTTTTCACCTCGTATTCATTCTGCAAGGGATACAATCTTTTTGAGTTAAGCCTATAACCTCCACTTACGTAAATCTGGCAGTGATCCTATCCTATAGAAGTGTCGTCAGACTCATAGTACCAAGAGCCACGAGGCCCTCCTTCAAATACCCGCTTATGTAACCATCGAATACCGCCTGAATACAGCTCTCTCCTTTCCTCCCGCTTTTTACCCCCTTTCCAAAACATTACCCGTAGACAATCTTTTACTTTCATAGGCTCACTGGCCTACATCCTCCTAACCAAAGAGATCTAAGTGCATAGTTTATGGTGGTTAGTATAAGTTGAGTCTATAAGCGAACATCACGTTGTCGCCAAGACACTCTAATAGTTCGTCCTTTACCCCGCCACCCTGGGGCCCAATTAGATCAACTGCCTTGTTCCCACATGCGAGAAATGTCACTAAAGACATCTTTCTTCTGTACTTACAACTCCCTCCCCCCCCCCCGATCTCTTTCTTCTGTTCATACAACGCCCTCCTCAAGATCACTTAATTTTCTTCGAATCTGTTAACCAGGTGTTGAACACGGAGATTGACCAGGTGTTGAACACGGAGATTGACCAGGTGTTGAACACGGAGATTGACCATGTGTTGAACACGGAGATTGACAAGGTGTTGAACACGGAGATTGACCAGGTGTTGAACACGGAGATTGACCAGGTGTTGAACACGGAGATTGACCAGGTGTTGAACACGGAGATTGAACAGGTGTTGAACACGGAGATTGACCAGGTGTTGAACACGGAGATTGACCAGGTGTTGAACACGGAGATTGACCAGGTGTTGAACACGGAGATTGACCAGGTGTTGAACACGGAGATTGACCAGGTGTTAAACACGGAGATTGACCAGGTGTTGAACACGGAGATTGACCAGGTGTTAAACACGGAGATTGACAAGGTGTTGAACACGGAGATTGACCAGGTGTTGAACACGGAGATTGACCAGGTGTTGAACACGGAGATTGATTAGGTGTTGAACACGGAGATTGACCAGGTGTTGAACACGGAGATTGACCAGGTGTTGAACACGGAAATTGACCAGGTGTTGAACACGGAGATTGACCAGGTGTTGAACACGGAGATTGACCAGGTGTTGAACACGGAGATTGACCAGGTGTTGAACACGGAGATTAACCAGGTGTTGAACACGGAGATTGACCAGGTGTTGAACACGGAGATTGACCAGGAGACCCCCCCCCCTGCCCCTCTCCTTCTTTTTCCAGTCATTTCAAATTTCTAAATAGCCATAAAAAAGAAACGAAATGACGTACCTCATCAGCCCCCTCCCCCCAAACCTTTCACACACACACCTTTATGTCACGAACACGCGAGCTTTATCTGCAGCACCTTACGCCCTCACCACACGCACATATACACACATAAGTGTTGGTCAACGCAGAATAATTTGAACGCCACCTGTCCGTGTAGAGTCATTGTAGAGGCATCAGGATCAGCTTATCGGATTATCTTCATCGCATGAATCGTAAGAAAGTGGAGGAGGGGGGCTGAAACAGGGTGGATGATTGGTGCCAAAAGGTAGAGGGGGTGGAGTAGTGGTTATATCTAACAATCTGCTCAGATCTTCATTGAATAAACGTATCGATAAGTGGAGTCCTCGTATTGATTTCTCTAGTTGTGTATGTACTCGATCAGGTCTGTAAGGTAGCACGTTTCAGATTACAATTATTTAACCTGAAGTGGATGATTACTGGATGTGCTGCCAACATTGCTATTTTTAGCGACATCCGAAATGGGAAAGGTTGCTATTAGTTTTATGTGGCTTTTCCGCCAGTCCGCCTGTCCATTCGTCCGTCCCTCTGTCAAGTTTAGATCTTTTAAAAAAAACAACTGGAAAAGATAATTGAAAATCCGATTTCATATTTTACAACTTGCAAAGTTCTGGTGCAACGTTTTTTTTTTTCTTTATAATATTCTGAAAGTTCCCTTTTCGGATAATGTAAAGGTCAACTGTTTCTGTGGTCCACAGTTAACGAGGTGTCATGTGGTCAGCACAACGACCAACCGCCTTTACTTTTCCCCAGTTAATGTCAGGTACCTATTAGTGAGCTGGGCGAATCTGAATGTTTTTACAATGAAATATTTAAGGCGTTTTTTTTTATAATTATGTTCATTGTTGTATTAGCTTGTAGTGCATTGTTGTCTTAGCTTGTAATGCATTGTTGTCTTAGCTTGTAATGCATTGTTGTCTTAGCTTGTGGTGCATTGTTGTCTTTGCTTGTGATGCATTGTTTTCTTAGCTTGTGGTGCATTGTTGTCTTAGCTTGTGGTGCATTGTTGTCTTCGCTTGTGGTGCATTGCTGTCTTAGCTTGTGGTGCATTGTTGTCTTAGCTTTTAGCGCATTGTTGTCTTAGCTTGTAGTGCATTGTTGTCTTAGTTTGTAGTGCATTGTTGTCTTTGCTTGCGGTGCACGTTTTAAATGCTGACATTTTGTGTGCAAGCTTTGGCACTACTCTGATGCACTAGAGCTAACTATCAACACTCTATCCGCAAGGGAAATTTACCATCATCAGCTGCTTCCCCCATATTGTAATACTGCAATCAATTGGCTTACAAAAAAAGAAAGTACATTAAGAAATATTAATAAGAAATAAGAAATTAAGTACATTGATTAATAATTGGCCAATATCAATGAGTATAAATATGTAAGTATAAATTATACTGTGTTTTGTTGTTTACTTTAGTTTTAGAGTCGAAGACCTTTGAATTGCACCGGCTATGCAAAAGATGTTGTTTTCTAAAATAATGTCATAATAATATTTAGATGGGTGCTATGCTTATTCAAGTATTCATCGAGTTAAACTAATGTAAGTATCCAGACTCTATTCCTGGAGAACATTTTAACTAAAGATAGATTGTGAAATCCTCTCTCCAATCAGGCTCTACACGTAATTTCTCCCACACACAATCTCGGATCAAGCTGAAAATTTGCACAATTATTTCTTTTACTTGACAATACAAAAATCAATTTAAAAAAAAACTATTAGTTGATTAACTGTTGGTAATTAATTATTTTGTTTGGTATCTCGAAGAAGGCAAAGAAGTAGTACTTGAGTGAGTTGGTAGTGTAAGCTGAATTAGTCCTCTTTGTAGGTCGCCTTCTTAAAGTAAGTCAGAAACAAAATAATAATAATTTTCTATTTTCATACACAAATCACTAGCAGTGTGGTTAGAATGTCGGCTTGAGTCATGAGTTCGAATTCAGGTTCCTTCCTTATAAATGCTTGTTAAAACCAATATCGATAAAATTCATCAAGATATCCCCCCCCCCCCCCCCCATTTTCCCAGCTGGTCCAGACAAGTGCTAGGATCCTAGCGTAGTGAGAAAGGTAAAAGTATGAAGTAACGCTAAACAAAAACTACTAATATAAATGTTTTCTAATGGCACAGATTTATTGTAGTGTTAGTCTAGATCTAGTACACATTTAATCACATGACTCATCTAAACTCATTGATACATTTACACTTTGTATAAGCTTTGTTGTTGTTTTAAAGTACATTTATAGTTTGTTTGTTTTCTTGTTCTATTTGTCCTCTTACCCAGCATTCATCTATACTAATCAATATATTGTTGGAATTCATATTTAATGTTTGAATTTATTTAAGCACTCTTGGCTGCAAATATTTTATTTGATGCATACACTGTGAAAAAGATTACATTTTCTCTGGCTCGCACTGTGTAATTGATTGATATAATCAATTTTTTTAATTAGATGTTCTTAAAATACAAAAAGTTAAAACGAACTTGAAATGTTTATGTCCTAAATCACATTTATAAATTGAAGTTTTAATAACATTTGAAAAATGAAAAACAGATACATGAAGATTTTTCGTTAGGGTGTGAACCGAGACCTTTCGCTAATCTTTTTTACTCTCTCTTTCTCTCCCTCTCTCTTTCTCTCTTTCTCTCTCTCTTTCCCTCCCTCTCTCTCTCTCTCTCTCTCTCTCCCTCTCTCTTTCTCTCCCTCTCTCTTTCTCTCCCTCTCTCTTTCTCTCTCTCTCTCTTTTTTTCCCCTTTTCCCATCGTAATTGAAAATAGAAGATAATTTAGTTCTAAGTTTGTTTCCTGCCTGTCTCATGTATCTATAAGTCAATGACTCAGTTCAATTAAACGTTTTATTTAATTCTTTTCAAACTAGAATCATTGAATCAAGAAGCCACCAACATAAAAAACAAAACAAAAAAAAACTCAAGGACATAAGAAGATGATTGTAAAACAATGTCAACGATTTTGTCCTATGTTAGACCACCCATAAGCAACAGAATGAGACAACAAGAGACATGTTCTAAATAGCCCAGATTATAAAACAGCAATGCCAGGGGTCAAACTGTCTTTCGTCAGGACCTCATTAGCATAGGAAGTGAGAGCCTCTGAGCGACCTACGTGAACTGCACTTCCTTACCAAACACCGCATGACATACAGCCACATCACACATACACACACACCTACACCACACAACCTACCACACACGCATTTCTCCACACAACACACGCGAACAAAAGACACAGCAACGTTGATCATTTTGTGTTAGGAATATTTGTTTCACATTGGAAATAAAAAGGAAAGAGAGTTATTAAACTGGCGTTGGGAGCAAGCACAGATAGATGGATGTCTGGTTGTGTGGTATGCGCTTCGTGTCGTCTTCACTGTCCCGAGTTTGAACCTTGTCCGCTTCCATCTCCTTGCGTCCTGTAGGACGTTTTAAAGTAGGACATATAGGAATTGTGAGCATAGGACCTCCTGGAAAATAACAGAACAAAAAAAAATTAAATGTATATTTCAGGTGTAGCACTTTTTGTTTTCCAAAGAATGCTAAATATACAACACCACAGAAAGAATTTCCTTCTTTTGTCTTTTCAAATTTGTAATAGTTGGTTTTTTTTTTATTTTGTAGCCCATCCATATGTTAACCATTTTTAGAACATCTTTCTCTTAATTTTGTTACAAAGCTTCATTCAGTGCACTCTGTCTGTCTGGTACACATTTTGAACACGTTGATTCTGCCACTTTCCATTTTTTGTTTCATGTAAAAACTTTACACAATTATTAATTGTAGATGACAAACACATCAATAAATTAAAAAAAAATGATGAATTATTAATAGATTAATTAGCCGTAATTAATTTATTTTGTTTTTTATGGAAAGAGAACTATCTTAGGCGAGATAAGCCTTAACAGAGAATAAGGTCGTCGCCTAAAAATTGAAAATAACCATAAATAACTGTAAAACCTTATATTTTCATAAGCACTTTCCTACCTCAGTGCTTAGCAGTTTTGCCTTGCATAACAAAATGCTTAAGCCATCGAGCTAGAATTTATTTCTAGCAACTTTTTTAAAAATTGCTTTTGAAAAGCCAGCATGGAAACCTTCTCCCAGATACTTCTTCCTTCATGCGCCCCCCCCCCCCCTTCCGGGTCCACATAAGTGCATTTAGCATGCTAAAGGCATGAAGGTTGCTCTAACCAAAAAAAAATTGGTAAAAATATTTTCAATCGCACAAATTATTATTGTTAGTCTAGATCTATTACAAATTTAATTTGACTGAGCCAAACTAATTAATATAACTACACTTTGTATAACTTTGTATTTTTATATTTTTTCTTGTTTTTGTTAGGAGTGATCTATTTGTGACGTTTACAAACTTTGTGTTGTCTGCTTGTTTTTGATGGACAATGCCATAATTTTTTTTTTTAATTCTGATTTTGTCTGAACTTGTTTCTCTTTCGTTGCCCTCTTTTAGTTGTTGCCCCCCGCCTCCTCTTCGTCATCTTCCCCGACCATGTCCAGCCCGTGCTGTGAAAACGGACGAAGTCTGGTCAACCCCCACACGGGACAGACAGTCTGCTCCTGCCAGTACCCAGCAGGCCTGTTGACATATTCCAGGTGAGTCACCAGACTTTTGCCTGGTCACCTTGTGCCTAGATAAATAGAAGCAGTCAGTGCGTGGAAGGCATAGCAAACAGTTGATGTTTAAAGTGAATATCACAACCGAGTTATCGTACTTCATTGATCATCTTTATAAAGTAAAGTAAAGTTCCCCTTTCAGACCTTGTGATCATCTGTTTCTGTGGCCTACGTTTAACGAGGGTGTCAGGTAGCCAGCACAACGACCAACTGCCTTTACTTTTCCCCAGCTAATGTCAGGTACCTATTAGAGATGGATGGACTCAGAGGCGACTAATGATCCTGAAATTAAAAATCCCAGTCTTCACCCCCAGTTCGAAAGCCAAGTTCTTTACCTCTCAGCCTCCGCGCTTCACCTCTCAGCCTCCGCGCTTCACCTCTCAGCCTCCGCGCTTCACCTCTCAGCCTCCGCGCTTCACCTCTCAGCCTCCGCGCTTCACATCTCAGCCTCCGCGCTTCACATCTCAGCCTCCGCGCTTCACATCTCAGTCTCCGCGCTTCACATCTCAGCCTCCGCGCTTCACATCTCAGCCTCCGCGCTTCACATCTCAGCCTTCGCGTATCACATCTCAATCTCCGCGCTTCACATCTCAGCCTCCGCGCTTCACATCTCAGTCTCCGCGATTCACATCTCAGCCTCCGCGCTTCACCTCTCAGCCTCCGCGCTTCACATCTCAGTCTCCGCGCTTCACATCTCAGCCTCCGCGCTTCACATCTCAGCCTCCGCGCTTCACATCCCAGCCTCCGCGCTTCACCTCTCAGCCTCCGCGCTTCACATCTCAGTCTCCGCGCTTCACATCTTAGCCTCCGCGCTTCACCTCTCAGCCTCCGCGCTTCACCTCTCAGCCTCCGCGCTTCACATCTCAGTCTCCGCGCTTCACATCTCAGCCTACGCGCTTCACCTCTCAGCCTCCGCGCTTCACATCTCAGTCTCCGCGCTTCACATCTCAGCCTCCGCGCTTCACATCTCAGTCTCCGCGCTTCACATCTCAGCCTCCGCGCTTCACATCTCAGCCTCCGCGCTTCACATCTCAGCCTCCGCGCTTCACCTCTCAGCCTCCGCGCTTCACCTCTCAGCCTCCGCGCTTCACCTCTCAGCCTCCGCGCTTCACATCTCAGCCTCCGCGCTTCACATCTCAGCCTCCGCGCTTCACATCTCAGCCTCCGCGCTTCACATCTCAGCCTCCGCGCTTCACATCTCAGCCTCCGCGCTTCACATCTCAGCCTCCGCGCTTCACATCTCAGTCTCCGCGCTTCACATCTCAGCCTCCGCGCTTCGGTCATCTTTAAAATGCAATAATTTTTATAATTCTGAAATTTTTAAATATATTAAATCGGACGCGATGAGGTTTTTTTTTAAATATTTTGGTCTGAATAGGCGTAATGTCCCATTTAGCGGACTCGGCTGTAAATATAGTTTTCTTTCTATACTTGAGGAATCAGTCAGTATAAGGGGCTGGTCAAATTTATTAGATTTGACAGAATTTGTTTGCAATATTACAGTTTACTTATCTATGTCCAATTATATTGTCCACAATAAAATGAAAATGTTTCTTTGAAATTGTTAAATAAGCAAATGAATGTAAAGCTAACTATCAGTTTTACCTATGATAATATTTATTTTTGTACAAACTTTATATCAATCCCTAAATGTATGGATCGTTGGAATCACGTACACGTTATATCTCCCATTTGCTATGCTCGCAATAAGATAATATTTGTCATTTTTATGTATTGTTGATGACAATATATGTATCAACTAAATTAATCAATATTTAGTTAATTAGTATTACTTAGCAAAAAAATAAATAGAAATATTAAAATATTTTCAAGCTCACAAATTTATTATTTTTAGTCTAGATCTATTAAAAAATAATAAAGCCTACATGATTAAATTATAATAATTGATGCAATTTCACTGAATATAAGTATTATTTTTTGCAAAAAAAAAAGTTTTTAAAAAAAATATATTTTACTTGTTTACTATCTTAATGTTCACTTTCAGGGTTGGATTATCTGATCCCGTCTATTCCACACCGTCTTACCCCACAGCACAAGCATATATGCCTCTTGGCACTGATCCGTCGGCTTTTTATCCCTCGCTGGTAAGAACCAACACATTCTACATTGTCGTCAATTAGTTTATATAGCATTTACTAATTACTCACACTCATTAATTTTATATCACACACTCATTATTTTTTTAGAGAAGCTAATTCATTTTATATTACACTCACTCGTGTATAAAGCACGAACTTACTTTTATGTACATTCCCTTGTATCTGTACATGGGCGTAGCCGGGGGGGGGTTCACTTGCCCTAGCACAGCCAAGGCTACCAGGGGGTTCTGAGTTTGATACTCCCTAACAGGGGGTTTTGAGTTTGAAACCCCAAACCAAGAGCACATCTTAGGAAGATTTTGATTTTAAACCCCTCTCCAAAATTTCCGATTAACCCCTTCAATATAAAAAAGCAAATTACACACTCAAATTGTATGAGCGTAACCAAAGGGGTTTTGAGTTTAAATTTCCCTTCAGCTGGGTTTGAAGCTAAAAATACCTCTTCAATATAAAAAAAAAAAGCAAATTACGCACTCAAAATACTATGAGCATAGCCAAATGGGTTTTTAGTTTAAAGCCCCCGCCAGCGGAATTTGAAGCTAAAAAATAAATCTTCAAAATAAAATAAACAAATTTCGCAATCAAAATGCTAAGAGCGTAGCCAAGCCTATTGGGTGTTTAGAGTTTAAATTTCCCCTCATTGGGGTTTGATGTACCGGAGTACCGGGACAACTAAATCTCCACCAGTTGACAACAACAACAAAATAGGTTGTAGAAAGTAGAAAAAAACAAAGTCACTTACAGTTCAAAGTGTCTCCAAAATAAATGATCCAAAACGACGCGCCTGCTTGTCTCAAACTATGGACTATGACATATTCATGGCATTGTAATACTTGAAGGTATTGGATTGAGGAGGCCGAGGCAGAGTAATGGAGGTATTGGATTGAGGAGGCCGAGGTAGAGTAATGGAGGTATTGGCTTGAGGAGGCCGAGGTAGAGTAATGGAGGTATTGGCTTGAGGAGGCCGAGGTAGAGTAGTGAAGGTATTGGCTTGAGGAGGCCGAGGTAGAGTAATGAAGGTATTGGATTGAGGAGGCCGAGGCAGAGTAATGGAGGTATTGGATTGAGGAGGCCGAGGCAGAGTAATGAAGGTATTGGCTTGAGGAGGCCGAGGTAGAGTAATGGAGGTATTGGATTGAGGAGGCCGAGGCAGAGTAATGGAGGTATTGGATTGAGGAGGCCGAGGCAGAGTAATGGAGGTATTGGCTTGAGGAGGCCGAGGCAGAGTAGTGGAGGTATTGGATTGAGGAGGCCGAGGCAGAGTAATGGAGGTATTGGATTGAGGAGGCCGAGGCAGAGTAATGGAGGTATTGGATTGAGGAGGCCGAGGCAGAGTAATGGAGGTATTGGATTGAGGAGGCCGAGGTAGAGTAATGGAGGTATTGGATTGAGGCAGCCGAGGTAGAGTAATGAAGGTATTGGATTGAGGAGGCCGAGGCAGAGTAATGGAGGTATTGGCTTGAGGAGGCCGAGGTAGAGTAATGGAGGTATTGGCTTGAGGTGGCCGAGGTAGAGTAATGGAGGTATTGGCTTGAGGAGGCCGAGGTAGAGTAATGGAGGTATTGGCTTGAGGTGGCCGAGGTAGAGTAATGGAGGTATTGGCTTGAGGAGGCCGAGGTAGAGTAATGGAGGTATTGGCTTGAGGTGGCCGAGGTAGAGTAATGGAGGTATTGGCTTGAGGAGGCCGAGGTAGAGTAGTGGAGGTATTGGCTTGAGGAGGCCGAGGTAGAGTAGTGGAGGTATTGGCTTGAGGAGGCCGAGGTAGAGTAATGAAGGTATTGGCTTGAGGTGGCCGAGGTAGAGTAGTGGAGGTATTGGCTTGAGGTGGCCGAGGTAGAGTAATGAAGGTATTGGCTTGAGGAGGCCGAGGTAGAGTACTGGAGGTGTTGGCTTGAGGAGGCCGAGGTAGAGTAGTGGAGGTATTGGCTTAAAGAGGCCGAGGTAGAGTAATGAAGGTATTGGCTTGAGGTGGCCGAGGTAGAGTAGTGGAGGTATTGGCTTGAGGAGGCCGAGGTAGAGTAGTGGAGGTATTGGCTTGAGGAGGCCGAGGTAGAGTAGTGGAGGTGTTGGCTTGAGGAGGCCGAGGTAGAGTAATGTAGGTATTGGCTTGAGGAGGCCGAGGTAGAGTAGTGGAGGTGTTGGCTTGAGGAGGCCGAGGTAGAGTAATGGAGGTATTGGCTTGAGGAGGCCGAGGTAGAGTAATGAAGGTATTGGCTTGAGGAGGCCGAGGTAGAGTAATGAAGGTATTGGCTTGAGGTGGCCGAGGTAGAGTAGTGGAGGTATTGGCTTGAGGTGGCCGAGGTAGAGTAATGAAGGTATTGGCTTGAAGAGGCCGAGGTAGAGTAGTGGAGGTGTTGGCTTGAGGAGGCCGAGGTAGAGTAGTGGAGGTATTGGCTTAAGAAGGCCGAGGTAGAGTAGTGAAGGTATTGGCTTGAGGAGGCCGAGGTAGAGTAATGAAGGTATTGGCTTGAGGTGGCCGAGGTAGAGTAATGAAGGTATTGGCTTGAGGAGGCCGAGGTAGAGTAGTGGAGGTATTGGCTTGAGGAGGCCGAGGTAGAGTAGTGGAGGTGTTGGCTTGAGGAGGCCGAGGTAGAGTAATGTAGGTATTGGCTTGAGGAGGCCGAGGTAGAGTAGTGGAGGTGTTGGCTTGAGGAGGCCGAGGTAGAGTAATGGAGGTATTGGCTTGAGGAGGCCGAGGTAGAGTAATGAAGGTATTGGATTGAGGAGGCCGAGGTAGAGTAATGAAGGTATTGGCTTGAGGAGGCCGAGGTAGAGTAGTGGAGGTATTGGCTTGAGGAGGCCGAGGTAGAGTAGTGGAGGTGTTGGCTTGAGGAGGCCGAGGTAGAGTAATGGAGGTATTGGCTTGAGGAGGCCGAGGTAGAGTAATGGAGGTATTGGCTTGAGGAGGCCGAGGTAGAGTAATGGAGGTATTGGCTTAAGGAGGCCGAGATAGAGTAATGGAGGTGTTGGCTTGAGGAGGCCGATGTAGAGTAATGAAGGTATTGGCTTGAGGAGGCCGATGTAGAGTAATGGAGGTATCGGCTTGAGGAGGCCGAGGTAGAGTAATGAAGATATTGGCTTGAGGAGGCCGATGTAGAGTAATGAAGGTATTGGCTTGAGGAGGCCGAGGTAGAGTAATGGAGGTATTGGCTTGAGGCAGCCGAGGTAGATTAATGAAAGTATTGGTTTGAGGAGGCCGAGGTAGAGTAATGGAGGTATTGGCTTGAGGAGACCGAGGTAGAGTAATGAAGGTATTGGCTTGAGGTGGCCGAGGTAGAATAATGGAGGTATTGGTTTGAGGAGGCCGAGGTAGAGTAATGGAGGTGTTGGCTTGAGGAGGCCGAAGTAGAGTAATGAAGGTATTGGCTTGAGGAGGCCGAGGTAGAGTAATGAAGGTATTGGCTTGAGGAGGCCGAGGTAGAGTAATGAAGGTATTGGCTTGAGGAGGCCGAGGTAGAGTAATGAAGGTATTGGTTTGAGGAGGCCGAGGTAGAGTAATGGAGGTATTGGCTTGAGGAGGCCGAGGTAGAGTAATGAAGGTATTGGTTTGAGGAGGCCGAGGTAGAGTAATGGAGGTATTGGCTTGAGGAGGCCGAGGTAGAGTAATAAAGGTATTGGTTTGAGGAGGCCGAGGTAGAGTAATGGAGGTATTGGCTTGAGGAGGCCGAGGTAGAGTAATGAAGGTATTGGTTTGAGGAGGCCGAGGTAGAGTAATGGAAGTATTGGCTTGAGGAGGCCGAGGTAGAGTAATGAAGGTATTGGCTTGAGGTGGCCGAGGTAGAGTAATGGAGGTGTTGGCTTGAGGAGGCCGATGTAGAGTAATTAAGGATATTGGCTTAAGGAGGCCGAGGTAGAGTAATGGAGGTATTGGCTTGAGGAGGCCGAGGTAAAGTAATGGAGGTATTGGCTCGATGAGGCCGAGGTAGAGTAATGGAGGTATTGGCTTGAGGAGGCCGATGTATAGTAATGGAGGTATTGGCTTGAGGAGGCCGAGGTAGAGTAATGGAGGTATTGGCTCGATGAGGCCGATGTAGAGTAATGGAGGTATTGTCTTGAGGAGGCCGAGGTAGAGTAACGAAGGTATTGGCTTGAGGAGGCCGATGTAGAGTAATTATGGTATTGGCTCAAGGAGGCCGATGTAGATTAATGGAGGTATTGGCTTGAGGAGGCCTAGGTAAAGTAATGGAGGTATTGGCTTGAGAAGGCCGAGGTAGAGTAATGGAGGTATTGGCTTGAGGAGGCCGAGGTAGAGTAGTGGAGGTGTTGGCTTGAGGAGGCCCATGTAGTGGAGGTATTGGCTTGAGGAGGCCGAGGTAGAGTAATGGAGGTATTGGCTTGAGGAGGCCGAGGTAGAGTAATGGAGGTATTGGCTTGAGGAGGCCGAGGTATAGTAGTGGAGGTATTGGCTTGAGGAGGCCGAGGTAGAGTAATGGAGGTATTGGCTTGAGGAAGCCGAGGTAGAGTAGTGGAGGTGTTGGCTTGAGGAGGCCGATGTAGAGTAGTGGAGGTATTGGCTTGAGGAGGCCGAGGTAAAGTAATGGAGGTATTGGCTTGAGAAGGCCGAGGTAGAGTAATGGAGGTATTGGCTTGAGGAGGCCAAGGTAGAGTAGTGGAGGTGTTGGCTTGAGGAGGCCGATGTAGAGTAATGGAGGTATTGGCTTGAGGAGGCCGAGGTAGAGTAATGGAGGTATTGGCTTGATGAGGCCGAGGTAGAGTAATGGAGGTATTGGCTTGAGGAGGCCGATGTAGAGTAATGGAGGTATTGGCTTCAGGAGGCCGAGGTAGAGTAATGGAGATGTTGGCTTGAGGAGGCCGAGGTAGAGTAATGGAGGTATTGGCTTGAGGAGTCTATTTTCTTGTTGGTTAATCGCATTGAAATACAGCGCACAAGAAACCCAGACATCTCCAGAGTAATCTGTCAAAATCAGACAGGTATCAATTAACTACAAGACAGATAGGCATCATCACATGAGCTAGACTAAAACAATTGGTAAAATATTTTTAATTGCGCAGATTTTTTGTTTTTAATCTTAATTAATTACAAATTTAAACACATGACTGATCCAAACTACTTGATACAAATACTCTTAATAGTGAGAAGCGGTCAAGAGGCAAAGTACGCTCGAACTTGGCTTGGCTATAAAGGGGGCTCGAGGTTTCACACCCCACTCGAGCACAGTTGTGTTTACTGAGCGCCTAAAGGCAGCACGGAAAGATCTTCTCCCAGATACCCCCTCCCCCCACTAATCCACAAATGAGATTGGACCATAGCATGAAAGTAGCGCTATATAAATAATTAATATGCACAGTATCTATGCTCTTTTGACCAAAAAAGAAGACTACGTTAGCTTGGACATGTCACCCGCATGCCAAATGGAAAAAATCCCTAAAGACATCCTCTATGCTGAGCTCACGGAGTTAGTCAAACCCTCAGCCCTACACAGATGTCTGCAAGCGAGACATGTGACAGACGTATGTGAGAGGAAATAGCCCAAGATAGGAGACAGACTGTGTAGGCTGGTACTCACCTCGCCGAGACCTTAAGAGAGCACTATGTACTAGTACCATTAAACTAATTCACATATGATAGCTATACTAAGATCAGCTGCTGAGACGTTAGGTTTAAAATTAGGGCTGTGAATATCGTAAGGAAAAAATGTAAAGAAAATGCTAAACATTCGCACAAAGAAAAACATTAAAAAATAGATTTTTTAAAAAAAAAGACAATCCCATTATTAAACTTAAAATATATTATAATAATATAAAAAATAATTTAAAAAACCGGGTATCCTACACGTGACACCATCAGCTGCACGTACGATGTTTTTGATTCGGCATGCGGGCAATGCAGATTTGAGCTAATATTTTATTGGTTTGTTCATTATAAGAATATCTACGTCAAACACTAGACCTAAACGTCTGATTTACAGCTCTTAAGATGTAGTCTAGATGTAGATCGAGGTCTAGAATCTAGATCTAATCTCTATTAGATTTACCTAAAAATATCAGTAAAACTTATAAACTTCAATAAAATTGAAGCAGCTGTTAATTTACTCAGTTATCACTTAATTTTGGATCACTATGGATGACTACGCCATTTTTTTACAAAATAATTCCAATGATAGTCCTTTAAATCTAGACTTAGAAGACGATGCGTACAATTTTCCTGAACATTAATGTATTATAATTCCCGCGATAGTCCTTACAAAACCAATGTTGGCTCTAGATCTAAGTGTAGTTGTCAAGCCAAATTAAGATTTATTATTTTTTTACTTTTGAAAATGTATAACGGTCAACGAGCTAGTATTTCTTTTCTCAGCGACATACATCAATTGTTAAACTTATCAGAACATCGTTAAAGCCTTGCTTCCCATGCATGTTACTTGCTAATTCCAGGTTCCAGGTTCCTTGAAGTTCGGACTTGAGTAGACGCATTCTAAAATAGTTAAAGCAAAAATAAAATGTGAGAGAAAGTGAGATTTGTTTCTTATTCTATTTGATATGATGGTATGAGTTCTTGAATATCGCGCCTTATATCCTAATGTCACTCAATGAGCACATAGTGCACTTGTTTATTTTATAGCGGCACCTAGTCATTGGTCACTGGCGCTGGGTAACAGACACAAGTTTATATGTTTTTTTTTATGGTGAAGTGACGAAAACTGAGTTGGTTAAAAATTGTTAAAAGCTCTCTCCTTCTAAATCACAGTTACTGTCCTTGATTCCGAGCACAACAAAAATGGTAGACTTGCTTCAGTGAGTCTCTTATACTCGCTCGTCATTGTTCATTGTTTATGTGTTAGGGCCCAATATTTTCTGTTATGCAAATTTTAGAAAGAGAAAAAGAATACAAACAAAATGCATACAAGATTCAGTTGTATCAATTGTGTTCCCTCATCTATGCAAAGAATGCCTTTTTACATAGTGTTAAAAAGTTAAATATATCCTTGTAGGTGCACATGTTTGCACCTGTACAATAAACATAAAAAAACATGTCTTTTGATATTAAAAAGACATTTACTTCTTTGTACAACTTATAGAGCGATCATATTTCTCATAATCTATAAAACATTTTTTTTTAAATTACATCGCCCCATTCCCTGTCTCACCTTCCTCCACAGCCCCCCCCCTCCCCGAAAAAGCATCCTGGTTTTAGTGACTATATAGATCTACTAGACTGTATCCAATTCCAATAGCATGCCTTTAGTTCTAAACTTAAAAGAAGATGTGCTAAATGTTCCTGAACATAATTTTTTTAAATTCTTGAATGAATAATACCTTATCTTATCTTATCTTATCTTATATAATAAAGACGTTACTTCAAAAAAGAAGATGATTACGTCCTACTCGTCATGCATTTAGTCATGCATATTAACCAATGACTTAAATTCTGCCAAGTCACTGGTTTTTCTGGCTAGCTCAGGCAACCCATTCCATGCTCTAATAGCACTAGGGAAGAAGGAGTATTTGTACAAATTTGTCCTAGCATATGGGACGAGGAATGTGCCTTTATTTTTGTGTCTTTCAGAGTATTTTATTAAATTTTGTTTTTGTATTTGAAGATTATGGTTCAGTGTTTTATGTATAATTGCTACTTTACTTTTGAGTCTTCTGTCCTGAAGGCTTTCTAAATTTAGTGATTTTACTAATGGTGTTACCCTAGTCAAATGTGAATATTCGTTTGTTATGAATCTCACTGCTCTATTTTGTGTTTGTTCCAGTTTCTTAATGTTTTCTTGAGTTGAGGGGTCCCACACGGTGGATGCATATTCTAGTATTGGCCTAACCAAGGTTAAATAACATTTTAGTTTTATGTTCTTATTTGATTTATAGAAATTTCTTTTAATAAACCCTAATGCTTTGTTGGATTTTTTTATAGTTTCATCAATATGTGGATTCCATGACAGTTTTTCATTTATTATAACACCTAGGTATTTTGCGTTTTTAGTCTGTGTTACTGGTTTGCCATGAATAAGATAAGTGGAATTAATTTGTTTTAGTTTTTTTGTTACTCTTAACAACTGACATTTTTCTGGGTGGAAAGACATGCTCCAATTTGATTCCCATTTCTGTAATTCATCTAATTCTCTTTGTAAAATATCTGTGTCTTGTTTTGTTTTTATTGTTCTATATATTATGCAATCGTCTGCAAATAATCTGACTTTTGTTCCTGAACTAATGCAATTTGGTAAATCATTTATGTAAATTAAAAATAGTAGTGGACCCAAGACTGTTCCTTGAGGTACACCTGAGTTTACTGTTATTGGTGTTGATTTAGAGCCATTTATTATTACAGTTTGTTCTCTCCCTATCAGAAAATCTTTAATCCACTGATGCAGTGGACCGTTAATGCCGAAATATTTTAATTTTTTAAGCAAACTATGGTGGTGAACTTTGTCAAAAGCCTTGGAAAAATCTAGTAAGATAGCATCTATTTGTTCACTATTATCTAAACCTTTTGAAAAATCATCAATTAGTCCTATTAGTTGTGTTTCACATGATCTATATTTCCTAAAGCCATGTTGGTATGGGGTGAGGACATTATGTTTGTCTAAGTGGTTTATGATATTGCTACATATTATGTGTTCTAGTATTTTACATGTGATGCTGGTAAGTGATACTGGTCTGTAGTTTCCTGGATCAGATTTTTCTCCTTTTTTAAATAGGGGGGGTGACATTAGCTTCTTTCCAGTCCTTTTGGTACTCTGCCCTGGTTAAGCGATGCCTGAAAGAGTATTTTGAACACTGGGGCTAGCTCATTGCTTAGTTCTTTGAGTAATCTAGCTGGAATACCATCAGGTCCAGACGCTTTATTTGGTTTGGTGTTGGCTAATAGTTTTTTAATTCCATTTTCTTGTACTACTAAATCTTCTATGTTGTCTACTTGGTTCAAATTAAGAAATATGTCTTTGTCTCCTGGGGCTGAGAATGCTGATGCAAAGTATTTGTTAAGGATTTTGCTTTAGTTTCATTATCATTATGTATTATGTTATGTTCATCTTTTAATGGCGCTATGCCTGTTGTTTCCATTTTCTTAGACTTAATGTATGACCATAGGTTTTTGTTGTTATCTTTAGATATTACATTGTTTATTTATTCACTTTGCATCTGTCTGCTTACTTTTTGGGTTAGGTGTTTAATTTTTATATACTTTTTGTAAACTCTTTCTGCCTTGGTTTCTTTAAATTTTCTATATAGGTTTTCCTTCTGTTTACAAAGCTTCTTTAATCTATTATTAAACCAGCATTTATTTATTTTGTTTGATGTGTATTTAGTTGGTATATGATTTTCTATAATGCTTTAAAGATGGTTTTTAATGAAATTCCAGAGGTCATCGACTGGTTGGTTAATGTCTTTTTCTAATAAGAATGTTTGTTGAAAGTTTAATGCAGTTTGGTGTAGTTGTGTTAGGTTACATTTATTCCAGAGTAAGATTTTTCTTTTGGTTTTTGTATTGGCTACTGCTTTTATCTGACTGTGTATTTTTATGATCTCATGGTCTGATAGACCAGGGATAATATCATAATCAACTACTAATCCAGGTCTGTTGGTTAAGAAGAGATCTAATGTGTTGTTTAATCTAGTTGGCTTTTTAATGATTTGATCTAAACTTAGGTTGTGTAAAGTTTCTATGAAAAGCTCATTTATGTCCTTAAGGTTTTGGTGTTTATCTATGGTTAGTGTTTTCCAATTTATATCAGGTAGGTTGAAGTCACCCATAATCCAAAAAACTGCATTTTTATTTGTCTCTTTAAGTGTAGTAATCTGATTACATAGTTCTTGCATGTATTCTAAACTAGAATTTGGTGGTCTGTAAATGCTGCCTATTATAAGGGATGTTGAGGTGGTATTAATTTTACAAAATGTAGATTCTATGTTTTTTGAGTTAGGTAAGGTAATTTCTTCTGCTATAAGAGTGTTTTTTATTGCTAAAAGAACTCCTCCATGATTATCAGCCCTATCTTTTCTAAAAATTTCATAATTACTATTGAAAATTTCTGCATTATCAATTTCAGGATGTAGCCAAGTTTCTGTTCCTGCAATTATGTCTGGTTTCTCACATTCTAATAAAATTTCTAAGTCTGCTGTTTTGTTCCTAATGCTTTGAAAATTTATTACTAAGGTTTTAAGGTATTTTGGTATTACTTCTTTAGTAGGTTTGTTTAGTGAGGCTGTTGTATTAATTTTAGTAGATTTAGGTTTAACAGGAGTGGATCTGGCTAGTGGTTGGTGAGTTGGTTTTGGGATGGTGTTTAGGATGTTGTATGGGTTAGAAGTGTCCGCATCAAAGGAATCAAACAGTCCTGATGTAAACTGAGGTAACCCACACGGTACACAGTGCCATGATGCATCTTTGTTGCCTAAGGCATAATACACAGGTGTATTCATATGGAGACATGATGCATGGTACCATTCATCGCAGGTGTTACATTGAATGGCTTTCTGTTTCATGGTGCATACTTTTTTGCAGATGTTGCATCTATCTTTAGATCTAGGCCCTGGATTTGACTCTACATCTCCTGCTATTAATATTAACAGTGAAAGGTATTTATTTCTACTGTGTCTGATTGAGAACTTCCATTTGTGATGGGTAATCTTCTTTAATGTTATGGATGTGTATGTTAGGTTATTTTTGAAGTTGTATTGATCTAAAGTGTGATGATTGATTATGACTGTTGTTTCCTTTTTAAGTTTAGTGTTGACTGAGGTAGATCTACATGCGGAAATACCCGAAGACAACATTCTGCTCTAGATACACATTGTCTAGTTCTCTAGCCAAATGAAAATATCTTTTTTTTTTGTGTACTTTGAAGAACTATGACGATCAAACTAGAGTTTTTCCAATGTGGCCAACGAGCTAGTCATTCTTTACCCAATGATATACAGCAACTAGAAAATTTCTTGGAAAATCGTTAAAGCCGTTTTCAAGATCCGTGTCAACACTTTTCCCACCCACCCAGAAGGTTCCAGGTTCCATGAAGTTATGAGTTAAAAAGAGGTATTGCAATAAAATTGTACACTTTCAGAAGACCAAAAGTAGACATTGATTTTTTGACATGATTACCACATGGACGGAAGTACAGTCTCTAATTGAAGGTGGAAGGGTTAGGGTGAAATTAGATTTTGAACAGACAGAGAGCACAAACACAATAGTAGTTCTTTCACCACGGGCGCTTCTAAAATGACTATTTCTGTAAAGGCCGCCATACAGTATTTTTATCTTGTTATGTGTTTTAATGAAATACTAGCCGGATATGACCCGAGGCCTGTGGGCCTTAGTTTTCGTATCACTGATCCACTGGTTTGAATTTAGATCTAGGTCAAACTTGGAGAATGTTCCCTTCACATGTTTTCTTTTGCCGTGAAAATCAACGTAGAGTATGACAATGGGTTTACCCGTTCAGCCGCCATGTTTGTATTTGTTTCAAAGTTTCGTTCTTTAATAGAGATACAATTGGGTATTTTTTGTCTATTTTATAAGGCCGTCTGGTAGTGGGAGGGACATTAAACATACACTACTGTCTCCGTCATGATCTAAGAAACATTTATGCCTAGTTTTATCAAGATTGGTCAAACGGTATTGATTTCTATGCGGGGCATACATACATACAAAGATAAAAACATACGCTTTACTTTCTGCTTTATATATTAGATGTGTATATGTGTCATGGTTTAAGAAGTTATAAACGAAAAAAAAGCGTGTGTGTGATATACAGGACTGGCTAGAAAGGGTGAGGGGAGGGAGCAATGTCAGCTGTAATTAGTCAAGGGGTTCAACTAAAATGTAGGGAGGATGGTTGAGTACGTCTGTCGTTTCTCCTCCACTTTCTGTTCGTATTTCCCCCTTTACATAGCTATAAGAATGGGGAAAGGGAGAGAAGCCACCATTGTCTCACGGATGACCGGTCGAGGTTAAGGAATGACCGTGTCACTGGTGTCAGCGGTAAGTCCCCATGTTTCACTCCCGGCAAGAAGACGAACTGTGACGGGGCGTACCGAGATGAACCCTGTAGTACGGGGCAGTTTCCAGTAAGTTTCTTTCAGCGACTAACGACGCTGTTCAGGTATAGTCTAGTATGTCCTTTTTCAGTGAGTGTGTGTGTGGGGGGGGGCTTACAGCTGTGTAATGTCGTGATGCAGAGGGGGAAAAAAGGTAACAAGCAGAGTGTCGAGAAAGCAGAGAGGAAGTGAAGTGTGTTGAAAAGTTGAACATTAAGTCGAAACAAATGAGCCCTAACAAGGTCAAGATGACCACAAACATGTGTGTGTGTGTGTGTGTGTGTGTTTGTAAATACAGGACAACAGCAAAGCTGTGGAAACAGATTGTTGCATTAGCTTTCCAAATCCCCTAACCTTATATTTGCATAATAAATATAGGCATAACTCTTGGTATCTTTTTCATGGAATCTAAAGCGGTGATGTACCTTCAAAATTAGATTCCTAATTCTATAAGACCTAATCCTAACAATAACAGGCCTAGTCCCAATCAGACCTAACCCTAATCCTAACACAGTGGTTCTACTAAAGAGTTTGGTTACTAAGCAGCTATTGTATCAATCCTAGCTCAAAGTGTAAAGTTGCCTTACAATGCAAATGCTGTCCTCAGGACAGCCTTGAAATTGAACCCTTCCTGTAGTTATCTCAAGCTGACTTTCAGAAGGGTATGACGGGCTTGAGATCATCTCCATTTCTGAAGGACTTTTGGAAACTTTCGAGGTGATGTCCTCACGACTTCGTTGTTATGTGTGACCGTCATGACTGTTGATATACATCTCCAGGTACTGTGAAATAAACTGTTGAAGGTGGTTCATTAGAATGTTGATAAAAAATTTATAAGAACTCGCCCATATTCTAATGAAGGCGAAGAATTCAAAATATGGTTACAAAAATCTCCTCTCTCAGTGTAGAATGTCTCAAGAGTTCATGGAAGTAATTAAGTGACGCATTTCCAATTGTAATCTCATCCAAAACACAAAACAGAATTAAATCACAGTATGTCTCGTTTGAGTCCCAGTCCGAGGTGACATGTACATGGTACAGTTTGGAGAAGCGCTAGCCCAGGCGACGGTCACGAGGTGGAGTTTTAAAGCGAACTTGATTACCCTCGGCGTAGTACCCGCCCAGGAAATAGACCTACATGACGCGGGGCCAGCAAATGTCTTCACAGCTGTCATTGCCAAATGTCAGACACAACCTACGAGCTCCAGAACATCTTAAGACATTTTGAACATCGTCTGTATGCAAATTGTCTCCGTGCACATAAAGGCACGCATAATTATGCATCATTTAATAATCAATTAACCAAGCGGAAGCAAGCTTCAAAGTATTTTTTTTTTATAAATTAATACTTTTTTATTCTCACAACTGAGTGATTCATAGAGGCTAGAAATTATTTCAATGGATTCTTGTATGGAGATAGTTAATTACGCAAAATGAGTTCCTTTTTTTTTTTTAATTTGGGAGATTGTTGGCAACACTTTCATTCCAAATCTTTGTCAAGAGTTTACTTTTCACAATCTGGTGAAAGGACATCCATTCACTTCCATTCACATCCATTCACATTGAACGAGCTACAATCTCTTACTAGTTCCTAAATTGAAGGTATTTACTCCCCCCCCCCCACTATTTGGTCGTTTTGATTGACATCTGGTAAATGACCTATGAAATATTTTTGTAGTTGTGACGAGAACAAGTTCTTAGCGTCCATGACAATTGTGCTCCATATTAAACTTTGACATGACTGGCTCTTCTTTATGACTTGTTTGTTATGTGTAATCACCTCTGCCTCTCTCTCTCTCTCTCTCTCTTGTTGAGCACAACTTCTTTGGTGGTCCTATGTCCTGTGTGTACTTTACAGACATTCTGATGTATGACAAATAGACGTGACGGACAGCTGTGCAATGTTCATTCTCGCGTCATACTTGAAACAAAGATTTGAAACAGTTCAAGGAGAAGAAATGTGAAAGAGGTTCGGGGAGGGGTATTTTAATCCTTGCTAGATAATTGTATTCTTGTATTCTGTTGTTAGTACTGCATCAGATGAGACAGTTGACTTTTAGTGTATCCTTATTGTTGGAAGTACACAAAAATTCGAGATTTATCTTATAAAGTTTTCTTCCTTATTTGAAGTAGCTTCAAGTTTATTTTACAATCATATCATTTTAACTTTCTACCTAATATGAAAACTTAAAGTATTTATCATTTTAATAGCACATGGAGCGTTTTCCGAGGAACACCTTACCTTTTGTATCTTAAGAAACGTCTAAAAAATTTGTAAGACAAACAAAAATGTCAAGTTTCCATCCACCAGTAAGTTTCCATCCAAACAGTAAGTGTCCATCCACCAGTAAGTGTCCATCCAACAGTAAGTTTCCATCCAACAGTAAGTGTCCCTCCAACAGTAAGTGTCCATCCAACAGTAAGTGTCCCTCCAACAGTAAGTGTCCCTCCAACAGTAAGTGTCCCTCCAACAGTAAGTGTCCCTCCAACAGTAAGTGTCCCTCCAACAGTAAGTGTCCCTCCAACAGCTCAGCTAGGGCAGCTTCTATCAAGTAAGAGACATTCAGCTCCCTTTGTCTCAGCGAGGCGCCTCCGTGGAAACGTCCGCCCGGGGGTAGGGAATAGGCTAAGAAAGAGTGAACATAAGCGCCAGGTGAGTTACCACAAGTCTGCTCTAGCGAACGTACAGGCACGTGGTGAGGATGGAAGAAAGGCTTGTTAAAGACGGGTGTAAATAAATGACCACCTTGTTGTTGGGAGGAAGGGGGGGGGGGGGCTCTTGACAGGGAGGTCGGTGAAGAGCCACCTTCCCATCCTGGCCACTTGTTAAAATCCTTTCGGCGTCAAAGTTTATAAAAGGAATAGATAGATAGATAGATAGATAGATAGATAGATAGATAGATAGATAGATAGATAGATAGATAGATAGATGATAGATAGATAGATAGATACTGTCGTTCATGTAAAAACCGGCCCAGTCGCTTCTCGACATAAAACTATTTTATCCTTTCAATCTGTTTAAGCCTGGATCCTGAAATTGTTTTATTTATGAACTTCAGCTTAAAACTGACCTGTCCAAATGTCCGGACACACTAGATCACTGTCGCCCGGGGGGTCCAATAAGGTTTGGCGAAAGCTGTTCATTAGTATGTGGTTAAGGTCTCTTGGACGTAGAACGCTCACCTTAGGGTGACATGTGATGGTCGCTTCACACGGCCTGGATAGTAAATGTCCACTTTGTACAACCTGTCAGGACGTGGGCGGGGCGGGAGGTCATTGCGGTCATGTAAGACAAACTAAAGGAAATCATTTCGCGGTATTTTGCGGTGATGGAATGTCCAGACAATAGGTAAACAAAAGAAAAAGTAACATTCCCCCACCTTTCAGACGTTACGATCTATGTGGTAGTTGATGTAAAGGTCACCTGATTATGCGCCCAACGGTTAACGAGGGTGTCATGTGGCCAGCATAACGACCAACAGCTTTACATTACTTTTCCCCAACTAATGTTAGGTTAGAGCTGGGTGGAATCAGAGGCGCCCTAAAGATCTGAAATAAAAAAATCGCAGTATTCGACAAACTTGAACACGGGATCTTCCGGATCGAAAGCCAAACTTTTTCCACATGGCCACCGCGCCTCCAAGACATTAGATACGTAAACAAAGATAGCAAGGGTGGTAAGTTTGTGGTTGTGTAGAGTTTCTGTTAGCTCGTGAAATTCGTAAAAGATTTTTAATAATTTATAAACTGTATGAATTGGCAACAGCAAACATATTATTTAGGCAATTACATGCTTGCTAATGCTACAGATCTGAAATAATTTTTAAAGATCTGTATGATCTAGTGCTTTGTTAACTTGGCACTGCGTTGCTGCTAGACGGAGTTGTCGAATCGAAGGCTCCGTGGTTCACGCCCCGGTCAATACGGTAAAAAACATGCTTTAGTCACCATAAGAAAAATAGTGACCTGCATACATACTTTTATGTCTGCATTCACACTATTATGTCTGCATTCACACTCTTTAGTCTGCATTCACACTCTTATGACTGCATTCACACTCTTTTGTCTGCATTCACTCTTATGTCTGCATTCACACTCTTTTGTCTGCATTCATACTCTTATGTCTGCATTCACACTCTTATGTCTGCCTTTACACTCTTTTGTCTGCATTCACACTCTTATGTCTGCATTTACACTCTTTTGTCTGCATTCACACTCTTATGTCTGCATTCACACTCTTTTGTCTGCATTCACACTCTTATGTCTGCATTCACACTCTTTTGTATGCATTCACACCCTTTTGTCTGCATTCACACTCTGTTGTCTGCATTCACACTCTTATGTCTGCATTCACACTCTTATGTCTGCATTCACACTCTTATGTCTGCATTCACACTCTTATGTCTGCATTCACACTCTTATGTCTGCATTCACACTTTTATGTCTGCTATCTTTCTTACGTCATTTCTCGGTATACGTCAGTATAGCCATGAAAGCCCTCGTACAGCACTGCACCATGAAAGCCCTCGTACAGCACTGCACCATGAAAGCCCTCGTACAGCACTGCACCATGAAAGCCCTCGTACAGCACTGCACCATGAAAGCCCTCGTACAGCACTTTAGTCACCATAAGAAAAATAGTGACCTGCATACATACTTTTATGTCTGCATTCACACTATTATGTCTGCATTCACACTCTTTTGTCTGCATTCACACTCTTATGTCTGCATTCACACTCTTATGTCTGCATTCACACTCTTATGTCTGCATTCACACTCTTATGTCTGCATTCACACTCTTATGTCTGCATTCACACTCTTATGTCTGCATTCACACTTTTATGTCTGCTATCTTTCTTACGTCATTTCTCGGTATACGTCAGTATAGCCATGAAAGCCCTCGTACAGCACTGCACCATGAAAGCCCTCGTACAGCACTGCACCATGAAAGCCCTCGTACAGCACTGCACCATGAAAGCCCTCGTACAGCACTGCACCATGAAAGCCCTCGTACAGCACTGCACCATGAAAGCCCTCGTACAGCACTGCACCATGAAAGCCCTCGTACAGCACTGCACCATGAAAACCCTCGTACAGCACTGCACCATGAAAACCCTCGTACAGCACTGCACCATGAAAGCATTGGAAATGTCAATAAAAAACACAATTTGTGGACAAACGTGTACATTTCGTCATGGACAAACACCCACACGACATTCACCTCTAGTATTGATTCTAGACCATAAAGTTTGTTTCTTTATTCCAGAACTCTCCTTACGAATTGAAAGAAGCGGGTGAGACGTGGAGAAGTATTGGCCAGCCCCCAGGATGCTATCCTTACGACCCCAGCAGCATGCATCCCTATCCTTATCCCAATGCGTAAGTTCATGTCATCGTGCTGTTTTGGCATTTGATATAAGAAAACACTCTGTCTTTTGTACAACTCAATCTGTCTGTCTGGTCAAAGGTTTGTACACTTGATTTCTCAATAAGTTTCTCAATTTCCCAATTGCGGATCAAGCTGAAATTTTTTACCTGACAACAAAAGAATCAATGTAAAAAAAAATTAACCAATTAGTTAATTAACGAATGGTAATTTATTATTTTGATTTATATCTTGAACAAATGAAAGAAATCGTACTTGACAGATGTGGTGGTATAATTTGAATTAGTTCCCATGAGAAATATTGAGCCCTGAGAGAACAATTTTTTATGCTTTTAAAAAACGATCATCTAAACATTCACCATAATACCCCCCCTTCTTCCTTCACCTTTCACAACTGGTCCAGACAAGGGATAGGATCATAGCGCATTGAGAAATCTAAAATTAAACAAAACAATTGGTAAAAATATTTCTATCGCACTAATGTATATGTCTATGTCAAACGGACATGTATTCCCATGACTTATCCAAACTAGTTGATACATGTAGAGGCTACACTTAATACAAGTTTGTTGTTTTTTAAAGTGTTCTTGACGTTGTTCTTCTTTCTTTCAATTATATTTGAACTAGACCATCATTTCTAGCATTGAATAAAACATTTCTGTTTCTAAAATACACTGAAAGCTTAATGAAGAGCTAAAAATAAATTCTAAAAGCTCACACGATATACAAACAAAAATAGAGAAACAAAATATCAATATTAGTTCATATATTTTCTGAGATCGATGAGTATAAAAAAAAGGAAAATGTAAAATTCGGGATTTCTTGTTGATTGTGCTTATAAAGATTTGTTATTCAAACAACTCCTTTTTTTTCTTTATACTTAAATGACGACAGACCAGCCCAATGTTTCGTCATTCTACACGACCCAGAAACAAATATTCCCTTTCTTCGTCATAGCTTTGGAAACACACCCCTAAATAAGCTTGTTTTTAAGTTGACTTTCAAAAGAAAACAAATGTACCACGCACAGTTATATAAACTAAGCAACAAAAATTTAAAGGAAAATAATGACCAAAAAAAAAGATTATCACTTTAAAAATATGTAAAATAGAGGGAACTGATTATTGTTAAAGACCTTTGCCATTAGATCTAAGAAGTTCCGTAAAGTGAAGTTTAAATTAGTTTCCTGTTTGTTATTTGTGTCCTCATTTTCTTAAAATAAGCAGCCCGCTAATCTATTGTAGATCTAGATCCAATGTAATACTCTAGGATTATCTGCTTAATTTGTGTTTAAGAGAACTTACTCTAGAAGTCTGTGTGAATTGAAATACTGTATGTCAAGATAAAGTCTATCTATAGCCACGACTCTTTTTGTTATGTCAGTTTTAGCGGGATGGACATCAACAGTGCTGCCAGACGTAAGAACGCCACCCGCGAAAACACAAACACACTGAAGGCTTGGCTCTACGAACACCGGAAAAACCCGTACCCTACCAAAGGGGAGAAAATCATGCTGGCCATCATCACCAAAATGACATTGACACAGGTGAGTTATCCCTTGTGAACTAGGTTAGACAATCAGTTGCTTTCTTACTTGCCATAATTGATTGCTGGTATACTAAAGATTCTCTGCCGCATCTCTGTTCTATTCATTTTCTTGAGGTTTACACAGAGGCGTAGCTAATGTGAGGGGTAGGGAGGGGGAAAAATTTAAAATGCCCCCGGGCTCCTACTTGAGGGGGACCCGAAATGAGTGTTTTTTACATTAAATATTATATATTATGCAAAATGCAGCCGCCGGGCCCCCAAATGATGGCAAATTCCTAGCTACGCCACTTGGTTTATAATAAGATGTATATAAAGCTTTCCAATGTAGATTTCACAACCACGCAGTAGAGGCAGAGGCGTAGTAAGGGGGGGGGTAAGGGGGCAAGAGGGCCCGGGTGCCACCCTCAGGGGGGCGCCACACGCAGCCTATATTTCTATGTAATATTCATGGAAAGAGGTTGCGGGGCGCCAATAATGTACCCTCTCCCCGGGCGCACGTTTTGCTCACTACGCCTCTCAGTGGAGGAATAAAGACCCACCGATATGTCCATACTTTCCGTTATACTATGTCTATGAGTAAACTTTGTAAACCCCACACCTTTGTATACCCCGCACAGCTGCCATTCGTTTGTAAACACATGTTTAAACCGCGGGTTATATGTGCATGAATACAGTAGCTGTAAGAACGTTTAAAACATTTGCTGGTAACTTCCTATCGCACTCTAACGTAATAGTAGTCTAGACAACTAGTGGGATGATTATATGCGTGCAACCAGGGCCGGTCTTAGGCCACTGCAACCTATGCGGACGCAGTGGGTCATTACTTTCTTAAGCCCCGCCCCGCGCGAATTCTATGTGTAAATTTTAAATTAAACCATTTTAACTTACAATTAAAGGGTTCCTGGAATTCTCCTGAAATTCTAAAATATACGAAAAAGTCACGAAAATCTCCGGAAGTTATTAAAATATTCTGAAAACGAATGCAAATCTCCTTAAAAACAGACAAAATAGACATTTCGGGGTGTCATTAAATATGGACAACGCCAATCCTACTCGCGATTTAAAAAAAACGACATTGTCAGTTTTCATTTAATAAAAATGAAATAATAAGGCGAATTTTAACCAAAACAACAAATAATTTACTTTTATAGTCCCTGGCATACAAATATAGATCTAAATCTATTTCGACCTCTTAAAAAAAAGACTAAAGCGATATTTTGCTAGTCGATAGTAAATCTAAAAGGCAAATCTAACTGTTTATCGACTTATTGTTGAAAAGCTATCATCTACTATAGAGGGCTTGTAAACTTAATTTGACAGTGATTTTGTACTTAGTAAAGAATGAATCAAATGCAAAGACGAATTTATTTTCTAATACAAACTATTAATTGTCACTTTTATCCTTATCACAACCCAGAATAGGTCCCCGCAATTTGTAAGACCGGCCCTGCGAGCAACCCGGAACAATACACAGAAATCTTAACCAAAAAAAATGAATAAACAAATAAAACACAAACCCGATGCCTATGCTACCAGAAATTTTGCTGTGTTAAAAATGGACCTCATTCACCAATCGTAAACAAAGAAAATTTTGTCACGTGATCTTATTGATAAAACAACGAAAAAAAACTGTCACGTGACAACCATCATGAATTAAACACTAGATCGTAAATTACATAGAAGAGATAGATCACCCTGTGGCTACATGTTGTTTGTTTACGATTGGTGAATGAAGTCCATTATATGAATTGTGTTTTATAAATGCTTGACCACTGGTGTGTTGAATCTCTCAGGTGTCCACGTGGTTTGCTAACGCCCGACGGAGGCTGAAGAAGGAGAACAAAATGACCTGGTCACCTCGCAATAAGCCGGGCGACAACGATGATGTGGATGATGACGACAGCAAGGACAAGGGCGATAATGCAGACAGTGATGACGAGACGATGGGCAAGTCGCCAAGGGAAGAGAAGAAGGCTTGCGAGAGAGGTAACGCATTCGTATCATTGACAAGATAATAAGATAGGATAAGAAGATAAGATAAGATAATTATGCATTACAATTAAAAAGATCATAAAATGGATATCATGTTTTTGTATTTGAGATCGCGCGTCCGCTCACTTTGATTTATACAACGAGATTTAGTGTAGATGTTGCGGAACTTATACTAGGTGCATGGTCTTTTGAATACTTCAGTTCTATTTAACACTCGTTACTCTGGTAGAACTCTATTAAACGTTCTGTAAATTTTGTTTTCTGTAAACTATTTTGTTTACGAATGACTTGTAAATGTGACAACATCTTCCATTTCATAGTGTTTCTTTCTTTTATTTAAAAAAAAAATCTACCATACATAAAGACAAAAAAAGAATACTCATAGCCCTGCATATGCACCCTGACCATTTTGAGATCTAAATCTTCATAAAGACCACTCCACCTGGCTTTTATAACATACACTCTAGAGATATACTCCAATGGAACAGACATTCTCTTTGCATTCTAGTTATTCTGCTATCGAAGAAGAAAATACTGTCGCTTGTATTTTTGTGTTTGTTTACATGCCAACGATAAGTGTACACTTTGGAAAGAGAAATAGGACAAACAAAATAATCCAAAAGTGTCTTTAGACTTTCAAAGTCGGACCGAAACGAGAACAAAATCGATGTGGAGTAAAGCTAATGGAGTGTCGGTCTGTTACATAAGCGGCTCGGCAATTCCAGTACCACCTCATCGTGGTTGTCGGGTGAACATTCCGTTACAAGGAGTGGCTAAGAGTATTGGTTGCTTGCCGCTGATGGATGAGCAGCCGGCAAGTGTAAAAGGAAAACAAAGGGGTTATGTCCAGCCCCCCCCTGTGGGGCCCCGGGGCAACGGTGAGTAAGAGACCTAACGGGTTCTCCGAAAAGCGGATAGCGCTGGACACCAACTCGAGGGTTGGTCGGGTTCTCCTGGGACTCGGCTGATTCGCGGGTCTCTCTTCGGGCAAAGACTGGACTGACTGGCGCGGCCTTAGCGGGCTGCGTCGGACGGACTGGTTGGCGTCCACGAGCTAGGCTCTATCTAGCCCGTTCCCTGGCGCGCTAGTGGAGGAAACCGCCGCAGCCAATGGTAATTCTGACACTGGGAATATCGAGAAACGCGTGCCACCCCACTCCTGCCTTGCAGGAAACTTATATGCCAAACTGTGGTGGTGATTGCTTGGACAGGTTCCTACCTTGTCCTTAGTGGCGACACAAGTGCAGGCCATGCACGCTGCTGCATTAGAGCAGTAACTAAGGCCGCCAACGGCCTTAACCATATAATCATGATAAGCACAGACACGAGAAAAAGCGGGCACGAGCAGACCCGAACAGGCTCCGTGCGCCAGGTAGCGGACGTCAGGCCCGGCCACGAAAAGTCCACTACTAGTCGCCCCGCGGCCTCGATGAAGGGGAATTTGTCAGGTCGTGAAAAATTGGCTAAAATTCCTCCACCAAAGTCCTCTTCTCAACGAACACTGCATTCGTACCTCCTTCGGAGGTCCGATCCGAACAAGGTTGATGGAAGTCTGCCACAACCTCCTGCCGACTCAGATACACGGCAGGCAAATATGACTGGAAGCGAAATAGTGACGGGAGCCTCCGGCCCCCAAACATCCCAAACTGACACTAGTGGGACCCAACCCACCACAGGGACTAGGCCCATTAACACTAGATCCCTCCTGATCTTACAAATTAACATCTGTGGGGTAATACCCAAGGTGTTAGAGCTCTCAAAACTCCTCCACGAGAGGGCTATAGATGTGGCTTTATTGCAAGAGACTCTTACGGGCAAACGCAATGCCAGTATCACCGGTTATACAGCATTTAAGTGCAAATGCACAGACTGCCGGGGGATCATAACTTATGTACGCAACAACCTGATTGCTACACAAGTCCCCGGTCCACGAGTGCACGGGCGTACCGACGCCATCACCCTCGAAGTACACAAACTCGGGCGTAAATTCACGGTAACGAATCTGTACAACCCTCCCAAGCACGAAATAAGTCTCGAATATGACTGTACCAATATCACCTCTCACAACGTCATCGCAGGAGACTTCAACGCAAAGTCTCAACAGTGGGGCTATGATTCAACTGACTCGTCGGGACATAAAGTCCATGAACTCCTCAATAATTCTAATTTGTTCTGTCTGCAAAATAAACATACTCCTCCAACCTTATATCACACCGGAAATGGCAGCCAATCTAGGCCTGACCTTACCTTAATTACAGCTAATTTAGAATCTCACACACAATTCCAAGTCCTGGACGACATTGGGAGCGATCATAGACCCATATTAGTCACAATAGCCCTCTCAGAGGCCAGTGGTGTAACCCCAAAAATTCCGCGGAAGTGGAGCTACACCAAGGCGAACTGGCCAGCGTACGAGGCAGCAGTCGACACTGCCCTTATGAATTTAGCAGTGGAGGATAGCGACGTCGATACCATATACGGCGAATTAACAGCAGCTATGTTGGGTGCGGCCAAGAGGTTTGTCCCGCGGACTTACCCCGGCGTAAGGCAGAAACGTGTGTGGTCTCAGGAATTGAATAAGCTGGTCCTGAGACGTAAGCGAGCCCGGAGACTTGCTGAACGGAAGGGTACCCCTGAAATCCGGCGGGAGTACAATCGGCTCTGCAGAGCCACGAGTGAATTGGCCCGACGTGTCCGGTCGGACCATTGGAACACTGCCTGCGCCGGGATGGATCTTCGGGACTCCTCGAAAGCCTGGCGTCTTCTGCGAAACCTAGAAGCCAGAGACACAGCGCGGACGGCTGCCCCTCTATTGTCACCCAGAGGGCCCGTCTCTACGGTAACCAAAATGGCCGGCTTGTTGAATCGATATTTTGCTAAAATCAGCAAGCCCGAAAAGAAGTCAGCCATGTCCAAAGCCCTCAACAAAGAACGTAAAAGGCTCGAGAGGGAGCCAGATGAGCCTGAAAGCCAAGCAACGTGCAATGCGCCCTTCTGTCGTGCTGAGCTGGATAGAGCGATTGCAAAGTGTAAAAACAGAAAAGCTCCGGGGCCAGACAAGGTTACCCCCGAGATGGTAAAACACCTTGGGGGCATTGCAAGAGGTAAACTCCTGGAGTTTATGAATCGAACCTGGGCAGAGTCCAGACTGCCCGGGGCCTGGAAGAGTGCTATCATTGTACCAGTCCTTAAGAAAGGAAAAGACGCGACTAACGTGGAGTCCTACAGACCCATTTCACTAACCTCAACGCTTGGCAAAGTCGCTGAGCGAATGGTTAACGAGCGGCTAGTGTGGTCCTTTGAGAGTGCCGGTATCCTGGCGCCAGAGCAGGCCGGCTTTAGGGCAGGCTTGAGCCCGATCGACCAGGTCACAACACTCGCACAGGAAGTGGCCGATGGGTTCCAGAGGTCCGAGAGCACATATGCAGTATTCATAGACCTAAAACAGGCTTACGACCGTGTGTGGAAGCAAGGCCTCTATCTAAAGTTAAGAGCCATGGGTGTGCGGGGCAAGATATACAATTGGATACAATCCTTTCTGTCAGGGAGGAGCACACGTACAAGATACCAGCACTCCCTTAGCAAGCCAAAACAACAACTAAATGGCCTGCCTCAGGGCTCCGCCAAGTCCTGTACACTTTTCATGGCCTTTCTGAACGATTTGCCCAGCTCACTAAGGTCAAAAAAGCTGCTATATGCTGATGATATTGTCCTCTGGTCAACCGGGAAGAAAGCCGACCAAATTCAGGCGGCACTTCAAGCAGACCTCCAAACCATATCCTCGTATTGCGACAAATGGCAGATTCTGATAAACGTTGCCAAAACGACCTGGTCCCTGTTCAGCCTAGGGATCGACATTCTCAAGGCTCCATTCGAGCTCCAACTCGGTGGGCTGCGACTCTTACGTGAAAATACGCCAAAATATCTAGGGGTTACCCTAGATAGAAAACTGTCAATGCTCCAGCATGTCCAGGATGTTGAAAGAAAAGCCTCGGAGAAGTTAGCGTTACTAAGAAAGCTGGCCAGCACAAAGTGGGGTGCCAAAGCTGACATGCTACGCACATTGTACCTCGGGGCAGTCAGATCACAAATCGAATATAGCTATACAGTTCAAGTATACGCTAGCAAGACTGCCCTCGAATCACTCGACCGAGTACAAGCACAGGCTCTAAGGTTCATTAGTGGCACCTTTCGGACAAGCCCAACAAACGCTGCTGAAATATTTACTAACGTGGCGCCCCTATATCTTAGGAGGGAGAGGGCAGTACTCATGGCCTACGAGCGCTATAAAAGGGGCGACTCTAGGCTACCCACCTCTATCTTAGTGCGTCAGTGGAGAGAGAGGAACCGCATCAAAATGCGATCGTTCCTCCATATAGCGGCCAATTTGACAAAAACAGCTGGACTCTCCACCGACAGAATACCCATTAGGAGGATTAGTGCGTGCCCCCCGTGGAGGAGATTGCCGGCCCCACAAATAAATCTGTCCCTTTTAGGGCAAGAGGGAGCCACCAAGAGGCGATTACCACCTGCCATATTAAAAAATTTGGCATATTCAACAATAAAATCCTACCCATCGGATGCCATTTTCTGCTACACTGATGGGTCGGTAATGAGGGACCCCGATAGATCGGGGTATGGGGCCCTTATAGTATACCCCGACCGGACTGAACAAGACAGGCTCTCTGGTCCATGCAGCTACGCTGCATGCTCCATGGATGCCGAACTTACAGGGATAACTAGAGCGTTCGAGGCCATTAGGGCCCGAATGCTCCAAAAAGAAACTAGCGCCACTACAGTGGTGCTGGTCACCGACTCTCGCTCCAGTCTCCTAGTTATGGGTGGCGGCGGGGGAGGGTCACCCGTAATAGAAGAGGCAGTCGGCGCCGCAGATAACATCCGCCGGGCTATTGGAGCTGTCGTTTTTATGCAGTGGGCGCCTTCACATTGCGGCGTGAAGGGCAATGAAACGGCAGACGCCCTCGCAAGGGAGGGTGCAATGGCAGCCACACACCTCGAAGCACCAAGCACGTACTTACAAGCAACGGCACAAATCCGAGCACTCATTCATGAGAAGTGGTTAAAGTCCTGGGAGGAATCCGACAGAGCACGTAGTGTCTGGCAGCACATGCGTCACCCAGATCGCGACGATCCATGGTGGCGACTGAAGAGGTCAGAGCAATCGATCATT
Organism: Biomphalaria sudanica; assembly: GCA_036873155.1. Classification (NCBI taxonomy): domain Eukaryota; kingdom Metazoa; phylum Mollusca; class Gastropoda; family Planorbidae; genus Biomphalaria; species Biomphalaria sudanica. The sequence goes on from JAZGLO010006649.1 coordinate 430,174, forward strand.
GCACAATGCAGAACGGAACACTGTCCTATAGGGGCATACTTTTCCCGGTTCCGAACGAACTTTGACTCCCGATGCCGCCACTGTGGAGAGAGCGCTGAAACAGTGGCGCATGTCTTGTACGTGTGTCCCCAGCTCCGCGAGCTAAGGGGGTACCTGTCTGTGCAGTCACTCGAACTGTATGGTAGCTATGAGGCACTACGCCGGACGGCTAAGTTTCTTGCCAGAGCACTACGGGAGGATTAGTCCTTCCTGCTCTGATTTTTCAATAGGAGTTCATCTCAGGTTACATAAGCGGAGCAAAGGAGAGTGGTTGCATTCTTACGAACCACTAGGCTTACAGTCCTATAAGTTGGAGAGGTGCGTTATAATGCTGGCTGTTCCGTTGCAGTATGTAATAATAATGTTCTGGTAATTAAAAAAAAAACACTTTTCAGCGTAGACAAAGGGTATCAGCTTTAATTGGTATATAAATTATCTTTTTTTTTCCTTCATTATCTGTACTGACACATAAAACTAATTATATTCATGCGCCGCAGTCTAATGTAAGACGAATGTGACATTAAGACTAAAGTATTTCTTGACTTGGTTTAGGTACAGGTTATTTGAATAAATGCACACCAAAAGCAGGAAATCCACCCCTGGAGCCCCAATGAATCAGTAGCTCTGATCTAAAACAAAGTAGGCGACGGTCTTAATGGATGAAGTATCTCCCGAGTGGAACGTGCAGCTACAAATTTCCCACCAACAGCTACATCTAATATATCAGTCCGCGTTCAACTCAGTGCAGTGGCTGCCAGATCTTACTACGCACGTCAGCCAGTTAATCCTAGCAAATAAAATAGGTCCATTAAAAAAAAAAAAGAAACGTTACGCATAAATCCTAGTCGTCTGCTTGGTTGGCACTACAGTGCGCAGTACGTCATCACTTCTTGTGGACCCCTAACAAAAATAAGAAACAATGTGGCAACGTGTGATTTTATGCTAGTTCATTTTTTTTTAAAATAATTTTTTGGTATTTTCAGAAACTTTATGTCTTCTTTCCACGCCTGCCCTCCCCCCTCTCTCTCTCTCTCTCTCTCACCTAACTGCTTATCAACCATCAGCCTCTCCCCACGGATTCTTTTCTTTACAGACCACCACCAAATTGCATGTTTACTTATTTAATCGAGTTGTAAGTGATTTCATTATTTTTTATTTTTTTTAAAAAGATTGTTGTTCCATATTTTCATTAAATGAAGTAGCGACCATCAAGTCATCCTTGACTCGAGTTGAAAACGAGACTATTTCTTCTTTATCAAACTCATAAATTTCCCCTCTAACCATTTCACCACGCGTTGTCCAGTTGGAAACACAGATGTTGAAAACACGAGGGGAGGTAATGTGACGGAGAAAGGGTGGTGGGAGGAGATGCGGAAGGGTAGAGGAAAGAAGGTATAGGAAGGAGGGCTTTGGACTCAGGTCGTAACTCAGGTGAAACTAAAATTAAACTTTAAGAAAGGTCCTGGCCGTACCTGTTACGCCATCGCTCCGATCTTAATATTTATGGTGGACGGCGGTGTCAACAGCGCCCCGCTCCCCCAGTGCTCTACGCCTTGATGGAGTGGACAGCGGGAAGTTTATAGTTTGCTGTAGAGCGAGTGACAGGACTGTCGTAGAGGGACATCACTTGAAGTTTTTTTGTTTTGTTTTGTTTCATTTGTTTTTTTTTCGGAGATTTCACTTTTTCATTTCCTTAATTAGAACACGTTGAAGGTATTTTATAAAGCGGGGTCAAAGTTCTTTAGGGACAGGTCATCTACGACCACTGGGCTACTGGCCTTAAATCTTGTACTCTACTATTCGATTCTATTGTTCATTTTATTCGACTCGAATGAATTAAAAAAAAACAATCACCAGAAATTACTTCCTATAAAGCAGACAAAGAAGCCGAACTGGGAGATCAGTCGTGATGTCAAGTCCCACCTCAAACGTCTAACTTTGCTTCCACTAACTTCGACGACTGGGTGGAGATGGGGTGACCTGAAATGAACTTTGACTCAAAAGTGTTCCAATTTTTCCCGGATAAGAAGTGCACGCGATTATTCTGGACACTGTGGAAGTTGTTCCTTGAGTTGCTTAGGTCTATTATACTGTTATACATGTACAATTTCTAACTTGAAACTGCTTTGCATCAATCTTACTGTAAACTACTTCTTCACTGAAAAACTATCTGAAAACCTCCAAACTGAAAATGCCTAAGAACCTTATTACTGAAAACAGCCTAAAGAAAGACAATTTCCTTACTGGAAACAGCCTAAAGAAAGACAATTTCCTTACTGGAAACAGCCTAAAGAAAGACAATTTCCTTACTGGAAACAGCCTAAAGAAAGACAATTTCCTTACTGGAAACAGCCTAAAGAAAGACAATTTCCTTACTGGAAACAGCCTAAAGAAAGACAATTTCCTTACTGGAAACAGCCTAAAGAAAGACAATTTCCTTACTGGAAACAGCCTCACAACCTTCTTACTTTAGCATAAAATGTATAAACTAGTTTTGAAGGAAACAAACAAACAAACTGTTATGAAAATTATATTCTGTATCGGTTGTCGTTCTTATGTTTACATGTGCTTGTAACTCGTCCGTGAGAATGTGTTCACGAAATGTGTGTTGTGTAGTCATTCAGTGTATTAAAGCCATACTATACAGACATGGTTCTCGGCTCTCTTATCGTTGTATTCATAACAATTTAATACAGTACTCTCCAGCCAGCGAAGGTAGAAGCTCCTAGCCTATTTAGTAATGTCACCAAACTGTAGCCCAGTGGCTACAAGGTCTCGCAGATACTCAGTTCCAGATAGAAAGTATATAGAGAAGGAAATTCAACAACTAATAAAGGATGAAATTATTGAACCATCTAAATCTCCCTGGCGTGCACAAGTCCTAGTCACAACAAATGACAGACATAAGAAAAGAATGGTTATAGACTACAGCCAAATCATAAACCGGTTCACTCAACTAGACGCTACCCTATGCCCAGAATTGATGAACTAGCAGAACTGATTTCCCAGTACTCTGTATATAGCACTTTAGACCTGAAAAGTGCATACCATCAGATTCCTATTAAAGAAGAGGAAAGGCCGTTCACAACCTTCGAAGCATGTGGGAAACTGTATCAGTTCCGTCGGATTCCGTTTGGCGTTACGAATGGAGTCGCCTGTTTTCAGCGTACGATTGACAAAATCATCGAAGACGAACGACTCACTGACACTTTTGCTTATGTGGACAATGTGACCATCTGCGGTATGGACTCTGAATCACACGACCGAAACCTACAGCGATTTCTTGATAGTGCTCAAAAGTATGGAATCACTTTTAATGAAACAAATAGTGAAATAAGCACTGCTTAAGTGAGACTGTAAGGGTACGAGATTTCCAAAGGACAACTTAAGCCGGATCCTGAGAGATTTCGCGCTCTAAGGGAATTACCCGTACCAGTGAACATGCGTGAACAGAAACAAGTAGTGGGTCTTCTGGCTTACTACTCACAATGGATACCTAACTTTTCAACAAAAATTAGCCTGTTAACAAGAAATCAACAATTTCCTGTCTCCGAAGAAGTCAAATGAACATTTAAAAGTTTGAAAAATGAGCTTGAGAAAGCCGCCGTATATACTACAGATCCGAATCGCCCTTTAACCGTTGAGACTGATGCTTCTGACATAGCCATTGCAGCTACCCTCAACCAAGATGGCCGGCCCGTTGCTTTCTTCGCTCGCTCATTAACAAAAAGTGAAAGAAAACATTCTTCAGTTGAGAAAGAAGCATATGCCATTGTTGAGTCACTGAGGAAATGGAAACATTTCTTAGTTGGTAAAGCGTTCACACTTGTTACGGATCAGCGATCTGTCACTTTCATGTATAACAGGTCAAACAAAGGAAAAATTAAAAATGAAAAATCCAAAGGTGGAAACTAGAACTCTCGTGTTTCCACTATGACGTCATCTATCGCCCTGGCAAGAAGAACACTGTAGCTGATACATTTACCAGAAACTATCTATCTGCCATCACTCGCAATGACCTTAAATTGCTGCACACTAGTCTTTGCCACCCGGGCGTTACTCGACTATTGCACTACGTAAGGACTAAAAATCTTCCATTTTCCTGTGATGACGTCAGAACTGTAATAGAACAATGTCAAACTTGTGCAGAACTAAAGCCCCGTTTTTTTCGACAGCCGACCGGAGAACTGATTAAAGCAACTCAACCTTTTGAGAGAATTAGTATGGATTTCATGGGACCTCTCCCTACTGTTTCAAGAAATAGATATCTACTTACCATTATAGATGAATTCTCTAGATTCCCATTTGCATTTGCATGTCCCGATATGTTATCTTCTACGGTTGTTAAATGTCTCAATGAATTATTCGCCCTATTTGGATTTCCAGCGTACGTCCACACGGACAGGGGAACTTCGTTTATGTTTACAGAGGTGCAGCATTTCCTCCACGAGAGAGGAATTGCAACCAGTAGAACGACCCCTTACAGTCTGAGAGGAAACGGACAAATAGAGAAACTTAACGGGACTTTATGGAAACCTATCACCTGGTCTCTACATTTTAAGGAATTGTACATAGCTAAATGGGAACTAGTACTAAATGATGCTCTGCAATCCACCCGGTCATTACTATGCACTGCAACTAACAGGACACCACATGAACGACTTCTTGGGTTCAACCGAAGAAGTGGTTCCGGGACATCCTTGCCAACATGGTTGACCAGTCCTGGTCCTGTCCTGCTGAAGAAGAACGTTAGATCATCTAAATATGATCCCATAACAGAAGAAGTTGATTTGGTAACATGCAACCCTCAGTACGCTGTAATCCGAACACCAACCGGTCGAGAGGAAACTGTCTCATTACGAATGTTAGCCCCTAGGGAGGAACAAAAAGTTATAGAAAATGAGAATCAGAGTAGAACAGAGCTTGATATTGGCTGCCCCATCCAAAGCTCACCTCCCAGGAATCAACCTACTGATTCTATTATGCCTGAAGAAACCACCAGCACCACCGAAGACATAGCCAGACCGTCCGAAACTCAAGCAGATGAAACTACACATACATACAATCTTAGAGTAAGGAGAACTAGGCCCAACTACAAAGTGTAAAAGCTCATCAGCTTACTTGACATTCAGTTTTGTCTCCAAAATGACATTTGTTTATTTTACTACTTTCATTTGGTTTTGTTGACTTGAGTTTAATGAGATATTTGATTTATTATGATATATTTTAATAAGCTATATGATTCACCATGTTATATCAACATGTAACATTATGCCATGCTATTCTACATTGTTTGTTTACTTGAATCTCTATTATTATTCTGCACTTACTTAATTCTTCTATTGTTTATAATACTAGTTAGCATTATTTGAACCGGGGGTGAATGTTATGAAAATTATATTCTGTATCGGTTGTCGTTCTTATGTTTACATGTGCTTGTAACTCGTCCGTGAGAATGTGTTCACGAAATGTGTGTTGTGTAGTTATTCAGTGTATTAAAGCCATACTATACAGACATGGTTTTTGACTCTCTTGTCTTTGTGTTCATAACACAAACAAACCAATTTTACAGAAACAATGTCTAGGTAGTGTCAATAACTTCCTCATGCCTTATAGAGTGTACACCTACACATTTACATGTACATTCTTTTTTTTTCTTTAAAAAAAAAGCTTCACACAATTTGTTGCGTAGATGTTGAAGTCTTTTAAGTCTTATTATTTTTAAGAAATGTAGCTCTGGCACCATACAAAAATGAGTTTAAAAAGAGTTGAATAATTTAGCTACTTTAGAGTTTTGAAATGTTATAGATCTACTAATTAAATTGTTACAAGACCCAAGATAAGCTCTTTTCGAATGTGATAGTGTCAAATCAATGTTAAGATTTTGGATTAAGATTGTTTGATTTCCCATTGATTTCAGCATTTATTTAACTTATTCAACTAAAGGCGGTTGTTCGGACACCCTCGTAAACCGCTGGCCACAGAAACAGATGACCTTTACGTCATCCTGCCCTGTACATCCGGTGGGGGGGTCTGAAAGAATTGATCTATGACATTGGTGTTGTCCTTCTACTTCTTAAGGATCCCCCCCCCCCAATCCTCCTTAGTCAATAGCAAACAGGTAGAGACATAAACCTGCAACCTGCTCAATATTAAAATTTCAACATCTTAGGTTTCCAGTTTCACTACACACTAGAAATAAATAACTTATAGCAAGATTACGAGAGGACATCATCTGCACTAGTTAGATACACCTAGTCAACATCAGCTTGCAAAACAAAACTAACACCGTAACATTTTAGATTTTTTTTTCCGCGTCTTTTCTTTTGATCTTGGCTGTATTCAAAATAACTCAGTTTGTGGCCTTGACATATACAAAGTATTTTTAGCAGGTGCGGAATATATTTAGTAACAAGGACGCGTGTTCTACATCTAGTCAGTAAATTCATAAGTAACTTTGGTGCTGTATGTCTATCGAAACAAGAACAGAAATAAAAGAGTTTGCAAAAGATAGATAGACTACTAACTACTACTCTCGACGATTTTAGTTTTATTAACCGTAATTAAATTTGTAGATCTCTAAGTGAAACATGAAGCGAACAATAAATTATCAATATCAATTTATCAATGGCATACCAAACCTATAACAAATATTTTACATAGAAATCTATGACGATCTTCACTATTTTTATTAGCAGTGTTAATGCGATTTATAAATAAACATGTTGAGGATTTATCGCTTCGTCTGGTATGGTAGAATAGGGGTCGGCAACCTTTTTAATCAGAAGAGCCAAAAGTTACAATGTACAAAATTTCAACGTTATTAAAGAGCCACAATATATTTTTCTTCCGAAAATTTATTTAAGAATTCTTGAAACTGACGATGGTAGAGTGGTTTTAACAAGATGCTGTTACAAATCTTGTTTAACAAATTCATGACCTCGACTATTCCGTCTGGAAATGTTTGGACACAAAGCGCTTCTTGGTCTATTATGCAGTGAAACGTAAAAATTTCATCAGTTGCTATTGAAACAATTTATTTATATCGATTTTATTGTATTCAATGTATTTTTGCACGACAATAGCTCTATCTTTTCCTCTGGTTTGTCACGAGAGCGGCAGCAATCCTAGAAGTTCTTCTTTTGGAACTTGGGAAGACATATACCTGACAAAAAGGCCAACTTGTGCCGTGTCTTAATGTCGTTAGACTCATCTATATCAAGTGATAAGGCAGAAGAAAATTGAATATCCTCCACCTGCAAATATTACATTTCAAGACATGGGGGAGGGGTGCGCTGAAAAGCGAGTACAAGTGGCTGAGAGACAGAATCGAATCAGAACAATGTTTTAAAAAGTTGTTTTTTATTCAATAAAGTAGATAATATTTTCGCATGGAACTAATGAGCCGCAGTTTAACATCCAAAGAGCTGCATGTGACTCGCGAGCCGTAGGTTGCCGACCCCTGTGGTAGAATATGTCAAGTAGTGCTGTATTGTGAATTATTAAATTAGTTTTTTGAAGGAGTTTATTATAATAATAAAAAAAAAAGAAGTATAGTCGTTTCTTCGGTGTATTTAAGTCATTTTATATTTCCGCGGTAAACGATTCTGTTTATGGCATTGTATATAAAGGAAAAAAAACAAGCCTTGTATTGTCAACACAATCATAAATGTACAATCGTCATAAATAGGCATTAAAAATATGAACATCACACAACTTGCTCCTGCCTTGGAAAGGGAAAGGGGGAGGGCATATATTTTCAACACATATGTCACGAATTTTATTGCGCAAAACAATCGTCCAATAGATACAATTCCATGCGGGCGGACGTTTTTAGGGGCTGAATAGTGCCAGTTCAAGGACCGGACAGCAGTCAAAGTTCTCTTCTTAATTTCATCTAAACCTACCTAAGCCTTTAAGCAGTTCCATCTCAACGCTCATTTAACAAATATTTTTGATTATTTTCTTTCTCCAGAGAGCCGCCACCAAGAGGATGGTGCAGTTACTTCCCCTGCTTCGTTGAACAAACGAATGAACGAAACTCCCAGTGATTCAAGTCAGCACGCGAGAGCACACATGCCCAGCCAGTGTCAGCTGAGTCAGACAGAAATAGCAAGGCAGAAGCCCAGCTACACTTCACTCCAGGAGTGTCAGCAGAGCTTCCTCCACCTTCCTCCCCCAGCCCACGGATACAGCAACGTCTGCGCCCCTGGTTCGGCCATGGGAAACAACGGAGGAATGCCGCCGTCAGGGGCGTCGTCGTTAGGAGTAGACTCCACGGCTTCACTAAAAAGCCCGGACTCTTTATGTTCCAACAGTGACGACTCCGGACTCAGTGATGTCAACTGTGGGTACCCTGACTCGGTTCACGGCTCCATGGATGGGATGCGACCCAAAATTTGGTCCCTTGCGCACGTTGCTACTTCGGACGCTGGCTACGTGGGGGCGCCCAATAATGGAATGAACAACAACCTAAACTGTAACCCTATGACGAGACACCTTGGCTCCAGCGCCAGGAGCCACCACCAGATGGCGCATATGGCAAACGGAGGTCTAACGCCAAGCCACATGGGCAGCGGACATCTTGTGCACGACGGGGCACAGCCCCTGGTATCACACTCTCCTTCCATGCCATCATCTGGCCTATCGACACCCTCCTCTTCGACAGCCCCGCCGCTTCAATGCGGCATGCCCCAGTGGAGCTCTATGTACGGTACTAGTCCAGGACTCGGGGCCTCTTATGGCAAACCATTTTGTCAAGGCCCGTTGTTTTCGCAACCTCTTCCCAGCATGCACCAGGGAGGTCACATGACTTCCGGTCAGCCTAACCCACTCACTGGCGCCCATTGTTCTTCGCCAGCGTCTTTGTACAATCATAACATCGGGACGTCTTTGGGGTACCACTCGAGCGCAAAGATAGTCATGGAATGATGTCTGAGCGATTTGATGGTGGTATATCAAATATTGATGAACTGAAGGACGACTTTATGATGTGTACATGAGGAGTTTCAATGCAAGTAAAAGACACATACACTATTAGGAATTGATAACAAATAGAATAGTGATACAAGAAATTATGAAATGTACACATAAATGTTAATACGTTGACTGATGGCATATCAAAGCTACAAACTGATTTCTACAGTGTCATACACAGACAGTATTTGAACATTCAAATGTATTCAATCTTGCCATGATATTGTGTGGCTGCTGAGACTTCAAAGACGACTGGATGTTGTCTCTCTAATGAGACGATTTGGGTTAGCTGTGCACTGACTTCCGTGACCTAAATCGAAGGTGTCATCTCGATTGGAGAAAAAAAAAGCGTTTAAAATTTGTGTTTCAGTTTTACTTCAGTATATGTGTATTGTTACTAAGACTTTATAACCTGTAACATACCATTACTAGTCATAAACTAGACCTTTTTTTTTATTCATAAATAGCATTTCATCATTTGTAGTCACTATCGCAGACATTTGTTTAAGACGAATGTTACTTGCACTCATAAACACACAGACACACACACACACACACACACATGTTATTAGACAAAATGCCTCTTCAATGCAGGGGTTCTAAAATCCTGCTCTGGACAACATGGAAGTTGTGGTTTGTACCCATTGTTTCGTCCCAGAAACTTTTATAAAGATGACCAAACGTTTATATATATATATATATATATATTTATATATAGCGTGAGTCCCATTAAACTTTGGCTGTATTTATGGTGATGTTGCTGTGATGTTAAATTGATGTTTTAGTGATGTTGCAGTGATGTTACAGTGACCTAGTCAAGTTCGATGTAAGAAACATTGAAAAAAGAAGTCTATTTATTAGGAGCATGTTGTGAACTGATTGCATGTAAGGAGTGTGTCTTTAAACAGCATTTCTAATAGCCTTGTTAGTGTTTTCCTTTTTTTTAAAAGCTAATTTCCCTTGGCCGATTGAGAACCTCTCATGGTCCATTACCAATCCCCTTCCTTTTCCCAAAGAGATTTCCTTTTTTTTTCTACATCTTAATCTTAGTTTCACATGTTTATCTCCATTTACCCCTGTGCGGACCTACACACTTACACATATACAGTGTCATGTCCGACATTGTCCAAATCGATACACAGATAAATAATTGTAAAAACGATATAATAAAGAAAACGAGCACTAAAAATAGTCTATGAGCGATTTCGATTCTTTTTATAAACCTATAGATCTATTTAAAACAAAAGCTGAAAGATTGTATCTAAAAAGTATAGATCTAGATTTAGTATGTTTATTTTCTATTCTAGATATGTTCAAACGTAATCATTGACTAGGAAAGATAAACAGGTTCAAATCCTGTTTGGAACAACTTTTTTTTTTTTTGAAGGTTGTGAAAAAGGGGGCTTACATTTTACTTGAGACTTGTAGCTGTTGGGTAGCTGTTGGGATATTAATCTGACCTTTACAATTAATACCATATTAAGTCAAAGGTTATACAAATTTTGGGGCTTACATTAATTAGGTTTATGTATGTGGGTTGTTTGTATTAGAATTGAGTTTATTTAGAAAATAAATTTAAGCTTTGTTAAACAAAAAACGTATAGATGTAGTCTATCTCCTTGGAAATGTGATTCCTAGTCATGGCATAGTTTGGTTACATTTAAAAGAAACATGAGTAGAAATACAGAAATAGGTGAATTTGACGCATACAAATATTCGGAGTACCACCTTTAATACAAAAACTGAATACATGAAGTCTCTAACTGTTGTTTTAAGTATGAGTTTGGGATGCTACAAAAATATGATGTCACTAACTTCATTCCCACACGTGTGTGCAGATGTGAGATCAAGTAGACCTATTAGTAAACCAAATGTTGCTTTCAAATAATTAATTCCAATCAATGCTACTGTGTGAGCTTTCCGATTGGCTTTTGTAGAACAAAATATTGATTTCTGAATATACTTTGGGCTCGCTACGTCATTAGCACACGACTAGGTGACTACACGACTAATGTCCCTTCTTTTAGCAGTTTTCAATTCCTAGTTAATTTCTTACAATTTTAAATTTCTTATCAAGCCCAATAGCCAATCAAATCACAAAGTGTTTACAATTACTTCCGGACATTCATGACTTCTGGCCTTTTCTCAGTCTGATCGTCTGTATTGGAAATGTCTTTTTATTTGGTTTAACTGAAGACCCAAATTGATTGTAAGTTTAGGTGGATGTCGGGCAACACTAAAAATGGTAAAAGTTGTAGTTGTAACTCAATTTTACTACTTTGTATACAGTATAAAATAATGTCAAGTACGTTAATTGACCTTGAATGTTGCCACGGAAGTGGCTTAGAAAATTTGATTCTGCAGCTCTAAAACAATGATGCCCAAATTACGGCCCGCGGGCCACATCCGGCCCGAGACGTGGTTCTATCAAACCCGCGGAAACTTCAGAACAAAGTATAGAACCCCCACCTTTTTCATAAAAAAAGGGCTTGAAAATGCATCTTTTCCTACTTTAGGGCCCTCACTATTAACCTTTAACACTTGTGCGTTTCTGTAATGGGACTCTGAATGTAGAATCTAGCAGGAGAAGTGAACGGATCTTTATTTTTTGTGGAACATGATAATTAGCCAACATATTTAATTTGTAAAGAAAGTCAGGTTGCTTAAAAAAAGCATATATAAAGGCCTTAGAACACAAATATGACGGCATTCTTGACTTGAGTCGCAAATAAAAGATTGTTAAACTACGCATAGAGATTAGAGGATTGATGAGAATATTAAGTAAAAAAAAGTTCCCCTTTCAGACCTTGTGAGAATATTTACACACAAAAAAATAATAATAATAAATACGTCGGTGGTAAAGCTAGCTACAATGTTTCTCACGTTTTAAATAAAGAAATGAAACCATATTCCGACGCGTAAAAAATAAAAGATAAACTTCCAATGTCTCATTAATTAATGTAAGTTCCTAATGAAATAGTTTCAGGCCGCTATCATTTCGTTTTGGAACCTTTTCGGTCTTGTGGCCCGCGTTACGTGTGTTGGAAATGAAAATGGCCCGCAGGTCGAATTGGGTTGGCATCACTGCTCTAAAGTATCACAAAAAATTATCATATTAGTTTTTAAAAAAAACACCATAGCGTATCAACATCACCTCTATTCTGTACACAGGATACACAAACAAACGCAGCTATTTATAGATTTCCCGCAATAAATGAAAGTGTCTGATGTTTCAAGCAGGCATTACATTTTGTTTGGAGAGTTTGACAGAAAGTCTGTAGCCCTACGTAGTGAATGTTATACATTTGGTTTGGAGTGTTTGACAGAAAGTCTGTAGCCCTACTAAATAAATGTTATACATTTGGTTTAGAGAGTTTGACAGAAAGTCTGTAGCCCTACTTAGTGAATGTTATACATTTGGTTTGGAGAGTTTGACAGAATGTCTGTAGCCCTACTAAGTGAATGTTATACATTTGGTTTGGAGTGTTTGACAGAAAGTCTGTAGCCCTACTAAGTGAATGTTATACATTTGGGTTTGGAGTGTTTGACAGAATGTCTGTAGCCCTACTAAGTGAATGTTATACATTTGGTTTGGAGAGTTTGACAGAAAGTCTGTAGCCCGACTTAGTGAATGTTATACATTTGGTTTGGAGAGTTTGACAGAAAGCCTGTAGCCCTACTTAGTGAATGTTATACATTTGGTTTGGAGAGTTTGACAGAGAGTCTGTAGCCCTACTAAGTGAATGTTATACATTTGGTTTGGAGTGTTTGACAGAAAGTCTGTAGCCCTACTAAGTGAATGTTATACATTTGGGTTTGGAGTGTTTGACAGAATGTCTGTAGCCCTACTAAGTGAATGTTATACATTTGGTTTGGAGAGTTTGACAGAAAGTCTGTAGCCCGACTTAGTGAATGTTATACATTTGGTTTGGAGAGTTTGACAGAAAGCCTGTAGCCCTACTTAGTGAATGTTATACATTTGGTTTGGGGAGTTTGACAGAGAGTCTGTAGCCCTACTAAGTGAATGTTATACATTTGGTTTGGAGTGTTTGACAGAAAGTCTGTAGCCCTACTAAGTGAATGTTATACATTTGGTTTGGAGTGTTTGACAGAAAGTCTGTAGCCCTACTAAGTGAATGTTATACATTTGGTTTGGAGTGTTTGACAGAAAGTCTGTAGCCCTACTAAGTGAATGTTATACATTTGGTTTGGAGTGTTTGACAGAAAGTCTGTAGCCCTACTAAGTGAATGTTATACATTTGGTTTGGAGTGTTTGACAGAAAGTCTGTAGCCCTACTAAGTGAATGTTATACATTTGATTTCGTGAGTATGACATACAGTCATTCCATTGAATCTAGTGTCATGGAAGTAGTGAATGATTACACTTTTCAAATCATTCATTTGTGTTAGAAAACTCACATATAATAAATAGATCAGCTTAGGAGACAGGAACTCGTGTAATTGTTTCAATAAACTGCCCTTGTAATAACAGTGAACTATTCCTGCATGACTATGTAGCACACAAACAAAACAAAACAAACACAAAGCTGGCATTATACTATTTTTTAATTATGTAAATCAACCTTGTACCGATTGGTTTTGTATTATTAAAGAGACATGATGGTAATATTGGGCTTTGTTATATTTTTGTAAAAATTTTTGTAGGACTATCCAAATTTAAAGTAGCGCCAAGTTAAACATACAATAGTAAAAGAGAAGTGGAACTATGAAATTAGATGTCAGAGAAAGAGAAATGAACTATGAACTTACATGTCAGAGAAAGAGAAGTGAACTATGAACTTACATGTCAGAGAAAGAGACATGAACTATGAACTTATATCTCAGAGAAAGAGACATGAACTATGAACTTACATGTCAGAGAAAGAGACATGAACTATGAACTTATATCTCAGAGAAAGAGAAATGAACTATAAACTTACATGTCAGAGAAAGAGAAGTGAACTATGAACTTACATGTCAGAGAAAGAGACATGAACTATGAACTTATATCTCAGAGAAAGAGACATGAACTATAAACTTACATGTCAGAGAAAGAGAAGTGAATTATGAACTTACATGTCAGAGAAAGAGAAGTGAACTATGAACTTAGATGTCAGAGAAAGATAACTGAACTATGAACTTACATGTCAGAGAAAGAGAAATGAACTATGAACTTAGATGTCAGAGAAAGAGAACTGAACTATGAACTTACATGTCAGAGAAAGAGAAGTGAACTATGAACTTAGATGTCAGAGAAAGTGACGTGAACTATGAACTTATATCTCAGAGAAAGAGACATGAACTATGAACTTACATGTCAGAGAAAGAGAAGTGAACTATGAACTTAGATTCAGAGAAAGTGACGTGAACTATGAACTTAGATGTCAAAGAAAGAGAAGTGAACTATGAACTTAGATGATAGAGAAAGAGAAATGAACTGTGAGCTTAGATGATAGAGAAAGAGAAATGAACTATGAGCTTAGATGTATATCACAAATGCAGACACTAAAAGCTTTTTTTAAAGACATCCTGTCTTGAAACTGTGAAATCACCTTTAAAAAAATATGTTATTCACAATACCAGCAATCATGGAAGTTTATATTTTTTAAAGAAATATATTTCAATTCTATTAATTTTGGATATTCATAAGTCTATGTTAACTTTTAATATCTTTACAATTTAATTAGTTGGATAAGCAAATAGTTCTGTGTGCTAATTAATGTGTCCTTTTCTCACAGTTAATAAAGTGAAACCAGAAAAGATTGTCTATTAATTAAGAAGATAGAAAGGTAGGCACTTAAACACAAATCTCTAGCATACAATTAGTCAATGGTTCCTCGGACAGTGCCTCCACAATGGCACGCCACTGCAGTGGGTGACGAATAGAAGAAACACGTTTGATTGAACATTGTGTTTTCTGTCTTCTGTGTGAAGAGTCCAGCAAGTAACTCAAAACCTCATCCATCTTGATCCTCTGTCTAAAGACAGCTGTCCACTTTTGCCCTTGTCTTCCCATTTCTTTGTTGGTGTCAAGATTTTGGTCATTATCTGACCACGTGACCGCCAACAATTGTACCTGGTCAACTTCTTCCTCTTTTTTTTTAATTCACGCCCTCGACGTTGGTCAGTGACCACCACTGAGTACTGCCACAAGACAGGTATGATTGGTTTGAATAGAGTGGTCAAAGATAATTAGTGTGACCAGCGGTTGGAGTTTTAATTAAGCGTCCGGTGTTTCGGGCAAAAAATGGCATGTGATTAGAGGTTGGATCGAGGGGGAAGGGGCGCTAGACGCATTAAGACAGATGGGCAAAGTAACATCTTTAGAAAAGGTGCAACTCAACATGGACATTATTATAGGGTCATTGCCTGTTTGATAAGTTATCTTAAAAATTTAAACTTAAATCTTTGGATAGATAGATAGATAGATAGTAAGTAGGTAGGTAGGTAGGTAGGTAGGTAGATAGATAGATAGAAAGATAGAAAGATAGATAGATAGATAGATAGATAGATAGATAGATAGTAAGTAGGTAGGTAGGTAGGTAGGTAGGTAGGTAGGTAGGTAGATATATAGATTGATAGATTGATAGATTTGATAGATAGATAGATAGATAGATAGATAGATAGATAGATAGATAGATAGATAGATTGATAGATAGAATGAGAAAAAGAGAGAGAGAGATTATTTAGCCATGAAAAATTATATTCCATTATGTAACTATTTTGAAAAAGAAATAATGAGTCAATTTTAATTCTTTAATTTAAGAAATTTAATTAAGTAGAAAAAAAAACCAGACAAGTGACATAATAAATTAAAACTCCTCAATTCTAATTATCTCCCCATCTCCACAAGGCCAAGTTGGTAATGCCGAGCATTTCGAAAGTACTCCTAAAATTTGATACTATTGATGAATGGTGACAGTGTAAAACAGTAGCATATAGAGATTGAGGTGATACAATCCAGCAAATAAAGGAATGTGCAGAGTCTGCTTAAGTAGGTCGCCATAACTACGTCGCTCAACTAATTCATTAGCATCTGGTCGTGACTTAAGATCTGAATGAGCAGAAGGCTTCAACTTGCTACAAACACTCATCAGGTAATTAAGTGTGTCTGTGTGTATCTGTATGTATCTGTGTATGTCTGTATGTGTCTGTGTATGTCTGTGTGTGTGTTTATGAGCACAACCTTTTAGTCTCATCTTCTGGAGTCGTCTGTCCTAAGACCAAGTGATGACAATGTCACCTATCTTGCATCATTCACAACCTATTGCTAACATCTTCCCACTGTCAACATAGAAACACACACAAACACACACACACTCCATAACAATTCTTCAAGTCTTCAAAGTACTTACGTACTCAAAAATAATGAAAGAGTTCAAAGTACTCAAAGTATTCAAATGGCTCAAAGTACTCACATTTCAATGTGTTCCAAGTACTCGAAGTTCGAAGTACTCAAAGTATTGAAATATGAAGTACTCAATGTAATCAAAGTTCAAAGTAATCGAAGTACTAAAAATAAACTTTAATCTATATATCTATTTATCTCTATCTTTTATTTATATATATATTGTTTCAAAAGACTTTGTTTATTGACATTATTATTATTGTAAACATCGGACAGACCAAGAATCCATTCTTGAAAATGGCCTGCAAGCTCTACTTCAGTTCCGTGCCTTGACCAACTTGTTTCTGGAGACTTCTGGTTCTCTTTCTGTCGGCAACTGTACTTCTTTACCATCCTTGTGCGTGCCTTTGTGTGAGTGGCTCGATACTTGTATTAAAGCGCTCGTGTCCTCTTTAAAAAAATAGGAGGGGGGGGGCGAGTGGGTTATGTCTGATCCGGAGATCCTGGCACGAGTATTACACTGATACACCGGGTCTGATTCATGCCATCCCGTCTTGTTGTTTGCCCGTCGTAGCAATGTCCTGCTCGTGTAATACAGCGCAGTTCAACAAGGGGAGCTCACTGGCTGCTGGCAACACGAAAAAACACTCAGGAAAATTTGCAAATAGGAAGAGTGGTGACGTGGATGAGCAGCGCCCCCTTATCTCCCCGCTCCACACCTTTTTTTTTCCCCCTTTTAAATCCTTTCACAACAAACAAAAAAAAAAAAAAAAAGGAAAAGGTCAAATCTAAAGTGACCTTTGGAGGCCGATACTTGTTTGTTGCACTGTCTCTTCGATTCCATAATGGCGGGTGTGAAGGGAAGCTACTCTTTTTGATTTCGTTTCGTTTGATGTCAATCGTGTTGATGGTGTCGTTTGAGTTATGTCCCCTTTAGTCCATTGAAGCGTCATCTTTTAGTATAGTTCATAAAATGTATACAATGTTATTATGTTACAATATCTGTTTGTTTTTATTAATAGTGTTGTGAGTGCGTTTGTGTGCTGTGTTTATGTTTATAATGTCCTAGATATATTGACTGAACAGACCAAATTGTTCCTTAGATTAAATATAAGCCATTTCACTAAATAGAATCTTTCTTATCAGGGGAAAAGTTTCCGTTGATTGTGTAGTCTTACTATCCGTCTGTCCGTCTTTCTGTCTGTCACGCTAAGAGCGGAGAAACATTGAAACGCTTTTGATAAACAAATCTCACGATAATTTGTAGCATACTTAATCAGATGCAACCCTGAAATGGTCTGGGTGTCAAATTCGGCCATGGCATTATCAGTAGTAGCTCTAGAATGGTAAATCCTTTTTTTGAGTACCCGTTAGTTTGTTATATCATTTTCTTAAGTTCTGTATTTTTTAAAGAAAGAAAGGATTGTGTATATCTCTTGTTTGTAGTTCATAGTTTCTAGCATCCAAACATGATTATTCTTTTTAGTAACCAAATGCAAGTTAGTTATTTTGCTATTCTAATAGTTTACAATTGACATATTTATCTGTTAAGAAGCCAGCATATGAAAAAAATTCTTATTTAGCAAACAAAGGTTATATTAAGAGTATAAATTAGTTTGGATCAGTCATGTAATTAAATTTATTTGTAATAGATCTAGAAAAACAATAATAAATCTGTGCGATTAAAATATTTTTATCATGCTTTTAGCTTTCTTAATACGCTATGATCTTATCACTTGATTAGATTCGTTGGAAAGGGGTGGGTGAGAAAGAAAGGGGTGGGTGAGAAAGAAAGGGGTGGGTGAGAAAGAAAGGGGTATATGTGTGATCGCTTTTTATTTTTTTTAAAGGGAACGAACTAAATTCAAACTTGTGGGCTAAAGCATTCTCAGGCTTCTTAAGCCAACTCGGTAACCACTCTGCTAGCGAAGAGTCTATGAACATGGAAGATTGTATAGTTATCTTTTGTTTCTATTTTATGTTTGTGTTCACCAAGCCTCAGCCGGCAATCTATGAAGAGGACTTATTCAGCTCATACCACCACTTCAGTCAAGTACAATTTCTTTCCATTGTTTGTGATACCAAACAAAATAATTTTTTACCAATAGTCAATAAGTTAATTGGTTAATTTTTTTAATTGATTCTTCTGTCGTTAGGTAAAAGAAATAATTGTGCAAAATTTCAGCTTGATCAGAGAATGAGTGTAGGAGAAATAACGTGTACAGACTTTTTTATCATACAGACAGAGTGAGTTGATAAAGTCTTTCTAAAAAAGAAAAAGTAATCTAATGTCTCACTCATTTCTGTCGAGACAAAAAATTCTCAGCCTCCCCTTGACCTGCATTGTTTACCAAACAAGGGACTCACTGAAGTGCCAGGCATCCGAAGCAACTGTAAATATATTCAATGGATATGCCTGCATGGACTTTTTAAAAACAGAACTTTGTTAAACAAAATTGTTATTTGGAATTAGTTTCAGAGAAAGGGAAAGTTTGGACTTACTCGACTAGTAAACACAAGACAAGGATTTTATTAAGAATAGCCAAATGTAAACAGACTACCTTTGACGGCTTTAGAGAGAGGCAGCTTTTATGGCTGTAGAGAGTTAGCTTGACCACATTCCACGGTTCTCTTCAATATTATCCACAGTTCTCTTCAATATTATCCACGGTTCTCTTTAATATTATCCACGGTTCTCTTCAATATTATCCACGGTTCTCTTCAATATTATCCACGGTTCTCTTCAATATTATTAAACTTCTTGCTCGACATTTGATATTTGCGTTGTATGACTTATTTTGTTGACTTTTTGCCTGTGTTGAGTTTGTTATTTGAGTGTTACCTTCGTTTGACTTATCTGCATAAGACTCAGCGCTATAACATAAAATAATTGAAAATGAAATAGAGGACTAAGAGAAAAAGAAATATGGAAATATAGAAGACAAAGTGGTAAAAAAAAAAAAAAGTTCTAGTGAAAGAAAAGGAAATAACCGTACAATTACAAAGCCTTCTCGTGTTTTGGAACCGGGCGAAATCGGATATTGCCAATTGCCAGACGATATATCTGGCCAGTTTCCGAAACAATTAGAACGATTTCCTGCTGAACATTTTCGTCACGGCATCCACGCCACAACTTGTTCAACTCTCCGCTACCTCGCCAGGTCGTTCACGTCTAGAGCCGAGACTCTATCGATAGGTAGTACAGCACCAAACACAAGAGTTAAAACAAAGAATTTAGACAGCATACTGTCCCTGTGTACACTGTACATAAAGTAATGTAAACACACACATTTTCATGAGAGTAAGTTACAAAATCAAGTTTCATAGGAATGACAAAATCTCTATGCTCATTTCACTAACTTTAATCATTTAATGATTGATTTATTTGCGCATTCATTCACCCACACACTTACTTACCCATTCACTAGCACACTTGCTCATCGTTTTACTAATTCACTAATATACTCATCTATTCACTCGTTCATGTATTCACTCATTCACATATTCATTCAGGCTATCACTCAATCGAACAGTCTTCATGTTAAGAGATAAGTGATTAATCCAAATTAATATAAAAAAAAAAACAACAGAAATATGCAAAAAACTAGTAACCAGAATTATAACAAAACTAATAAAAGTATTTTCAAGGGCAAATTACCTAAATTAGTGCTAACGAATACAAATACGTGTAATTTATCTACAAATGATCGCATTGAGCCTCTCATAAATAAGTGCAGTAAATCCTTCACGTATTTAAATACAAATGTAGTTATTATTAATGTTTACTTTTTTAATATTACTCTTTGTGCGTCTAAAGTTTTTATTTGTGACCACGTTTAGTATTATTACCCAGGTGCCAGTGTATCTTTTCAAAGATGTGAAATGTATCAACCAAATTACCTGCCTCTTTTCAATCCACAACTCATTACACACGAAAAATGTAATTATATTATATTATACTTCAACGTGATGTGCTTCATTTTGATTATAATGTTCTACACACTTTTGTTTACAATGCTTTTATCAACTCAATTCGTCTGTCTGTCTGTCTGGTCAAATGTTTCTGCACGTTAGTTCTCCCACACCCAATCTCGGATCAAGCTGAAAGTTTGCACAATTATTTCTTGGACCTGAAAACACAAGAATCAAATTTAAAAAAAAAGACCAATTAGTTAATTAACCATTGGTAATTAGTTATTTTGTTTAGTATCTCAAACAAGGCAAAGAATTGTAATTTACTGAGATGGTGGCACAAGCTGAATTAGTCCCCTTTGTAGGTCACCGCTTTTAAAGTAAGTTTGAAACAAACAATAGATAAATATACAATCTTTTATTTTCAAGTACACCTCGCTAGCAGAGTCCGCTTGAGGCGCATTGAGGAGGCTTAAGTCAGAATTCAGGTCCTCCCCCCCCCCTTTTTTTTTGTATAAATGCTTTTACAAAACGATTACGGTAAAATTCACCCAACTGGTCCAGATAAGTGATAGGATCATATGTAATTGAGAAAGCTTAAATCACGAATAAGCACAAAACAATAACAGCTAATAAAAATATTTATCATCTGAACTACCTGGTTCTTTTTAATCCTCGAAACTTACAATAGAATATCCTATTATATTATTATTCTTCCACATGACCCATGTCATCCTGATTGTTACGTATCACACACTCTGTGCTATACTTGTTAGTTATTCTTGTCGTTTGTAGACACATCCTGAGTATGAAGATTTAATACTCAGAAATTATGATTGCTGCTTAACTATTTTGTTTTCTGTCTTGTCCTTAAGTTCTTATATAAAAAGTTGTATGACTTTGGCTAATTAAATGAAAGTAAATGACACAAAATTCAATTCGGTTTAAAAAGAAATATCTTTTTTTTTTTTTGAGGACGAGAAAAGGGGGGGGGGGGGTAGGAGTGAAAGAAAGCATCAATGATAAAAGAATGGATGTTATGTAAAAGTCTTTCATCAATAGAAGAACAAAGCTTCTCAAAACTGTGTATGCACAAATGTAGACCTCTTTGATGTCACACCAGGGACAATGAACGGAAGTGACTTTGTTCTTTTCATTTCCTTGTTCCTAAGCTCTTGTCTGACCCAAATATCTACAGCCCCCAAAGGAGTCGTTTCCTACCCGATATCCTAAAAAGTTGGATTGGACCCCACGCAATCTAGGACTCATTCTCGTGGGGCTCCCCACGATAAGGACCACGGCGCTCCCTGGTAAATAAATTTTAACTTTCCTTCAAAGCCGGAGCTGGTCGAGCCGCGGACCCTCAGAGACGCGCCCTCCCTTCAGACCCGCTGAGACGAGCCCTGGTGCTTTTATTGGGGCAATAATGACGTAGCGAAAACAAAAGAGGAAGTCATTCTCCGATGGCATTGGAATGGAACCGTCCCGGAAAGGTTAACTCTTCTTGCATGTTCTGAGGGAAAAAAAACTGCATATAGACAGGGCTAGAGGTTAATCGATAACGCCTTCGAACGAAAAGTCACCCCCCCCCCTTTTTTTTTTTACACACTCTGGACTGGTGGAGGGGGGATAACTCCCATCTCGTGTGAGGTTCTTGTCTATTTTCTTTTGAAATAGTCCTCCGCAGTGCTTCCCCCTTGTGTTTGTTGTTTAATTCTCTTCGTGTGACAAGGTGCTGCCAAAGAAAGCGATGCCAGGTTTCGCTTCCACTTTGTTTTTATCCTTTTACATTACTGTATGCTCCTATTTCGTTTTTCTTATACTATTCAGTTGTAGATCTAAAACTAGGAGCGCGCTTGTGTGTGGTAGAAGTTAAGTTCTCCTGTGATAGGGCCTGAATCGATCTGGTCTAAATGGTAATGGATTTCTAGTGGGATTGAACCCAAGTGGGACGCGTTGAGGCACGGATCACAGAAGCTGCGCTGGGCAGAAAGTGAATGAATGGAAGACATATGAGAAAGCTATGTCTTCTGCTCGGCCTTTGTGATGCTGTGTGTTTACGCAATGCTGAGGGATTGTTAGCTATGTCGCCCTGGCTGTTTGGTTCTGGGGATGAAGGAAGTGTACAGCAGTTGTTGGAATGCTTGCAAGTGTTAAGGGGAGACAAGATGACTTAATGGGCAGACGTACAAGAATGGCGGGAACGAGTGCTGATGAGGGAAAATGATCTGGGATTAACCGAACGATGTAGCGAGTGTAGATGTACAAGATACAAGGGCGAATATGTAAAAGGGAGCACCACACCCCCTGTTCGATAACAAGAAAGATTGAAGTTATATCCTTTTTTTTTTGCACTCTTTCTGTGTCTCTCTGTCTCTGTGTCTCTCTGTCTCTCTGTGTCTCTCTGTGTCTCTCTGTCTCTGTCTCTCTCTGTCTCTCTCTGTCTCTCTCTGTCTCTCTCTGTCTCTCTGTCTCTTTGTCTATGTGTCTCTCTGTGTCTCTGTGTCTCTCTGTGTCTCTCTGTCTCTCTGTGCCTCTCTGTGTCTCTTTGTGTCTCTCTGACTCTCTGTGTCCCTCTGTCTCTCTGTGTGTCTCTCTCTCTGTGTCTCTCTGTCTCTCTGTGTCTCTCTCTGTCTCTGTCTCTCTGTTTCTCTCTGTGTCTCTCTGTCTTTGTGTCTCTCTGTGTCTCTATGTCTCTCTGTGTCTCTCTGTCTCTCTGTCTCTCTCTGTCTCTCTGTGTCTCTCTATCTCTCTGACTCTCTCTGTCTCTCTGTATGTGTTTCTCTGTATTTCTGTGTCTCTCTGTATCTCAGTCTCTCTCTGTGTCTCTGTGTCTCTCTGTCTCTTTGTCTCCTGTCGCCCTCTGTCTCTGTCTCATTCTCTCTTTGTCTCTTTCTGTTTCTCTTTTTCTCTCTCTCTATCCCTCTCTCTGATTGCACCTTGCTCCCCCCCCAGCGTACTGTATACAAATGTGAATGTTCTCTCTTTTGTGCTCTTTCTTCTCTCTCTCTCTCCCTCCCTCCCTTTCTCCTTCCTCTCACTCTTTCAATCCGCTTAAAAGTCTCCTCCTCGTAGGATTCCTATCCAACACCTTGATGAAGCTGAGGCTTGTTGTCCGGACGTCAGCATTAGATGTCAGATGTTTAGATGTCAGGTGCTTAGATGTCAGATGCTTAGATGTCAGGTAGACAAGTTCAAACTACCTACAGGATACAGGGAGGGAAGATAAACAACATTAGAATATACGTGTTGATCAACTCTTTGAATAAACCGCCGCCCCTTAGTAGTGCGCTGGACCCTGGGCCAGTGTCCCCATAGCAGAGCCACGAGTATTTGTACGATGGTCTAACGGTGATTGTCATTATTGCAGCCCCCCTTCCCTCCTAAGGCCGCACCAGCCTATCATTTGGTAAATGTGTACAAGTGTACATGTGTTCTCTCAACTGTTTGGTTACAGAACTCTCCTTGACAGTCCAATAGACCTGGTCAGATGTGTTTACAATGTGACCTATTCCTTCAACGTCCGACATGTTATATACGTCCAACAAACCAATACACAATTTAATAGTTTCTTGAGATTCTGAAACTATCCTTTAAATCAATAATTTCGGTATCTTTATTTCTCTCTCTCATCCAAAGCCTTCAGACTCTGTTGACTAAATCTGCAACAGATGTAAACATTTGTCACAGCATGTTTTATGTTGTTGAAGATAGAAAGGTTGACGTCTACCTACGTCTCTGGTGTGTTTGTATACTCTCCATGTTGATAGGCCAAACGTAACAAGATATTAAACCAAATCAGCTTCTCGGCCCACTTCTCGGCCCACTTTACTAATCATGCGACTTAAAATCTCATCCCATTTTGCAAGCCAGATGCTATCAACATTGAGAGGCCGCTCCAGTCTGTAACCCGTCCTTCAGTTCTAGTCTGTATCCCGTCCTTCAGTTCTAGTCGATTTCTTTTCAAACTTTCAAAAGGACAACAAAAATTACAAACAGTTCAACACCACGTGCCGAGAGATAGCGAAAAGGTGCGAGATTAGCTGGAGGGCTGGAAATGTGACGCAAATGCTCTGAATACTTGTGCGTTTTTTTTAAGCGGCTATAGACCATGTAGCGCTCAGGATGCTTAAGTATAAGATTTTGTGTTCGAGCCCGAAGATAAAGTGCACAATTTGACTTGACTAGTAGGAAACAGTTTTGACCTACATGCTTTACTCATTTTAACGTAGAGGAAAAGATTCACTTCAAGAAAAGGGGGTGAGGGACTTTTTTTCTCATTTTAGTGGCCTGCATCTTCCTTCGATTGTAGCTTTTTAATTTTCCTCTGAAAGTCTAAACAGTAGATCTCATCCAGTGTGATATTACTTCGACATAACTTGCTTCGATAAATTGACGTCAATATAAGTATTATTTTCTAGTCAAGAGCGCTTTAAGATTTTCATTATCTTTATACCCTTATTATCTGTCTCTCTCTTTCTCTCACTCTGTCTCTCTCTTTCTCTCACTCTGTCTCTCACTTTCTCTCACTCTGTCTCTCTCTTTCTCTCACTCTGTCTCTCTCTTTCTCTCACTCTGTCTCTCACTTTTTTCTCCCTCTCTCTTTTTCTAATCGCTAAAGTTTTCTCATTTTTTTAAATCTTGTTTATCTCTATGTTCTTTCTCTCATCTCTCTCATCTCTCTGTCCGTCTCTCTCTCATCTCTCTCTCTCTCTCTCTGCCTCTCTGTGTAGCTCTCAGCATATACAAGTGAATGCTCACACATGTAAGCTATTCAATACGATACTCTTATCTCGTACCAGCTCAAACCCTGGGATAACTCCGCAGAGAATCAAAATGAGATAAACCGATATATTCACGTGTTATCCCCCCTTACTCTATCTCTGGCCCACGCGCTAAGGACTCGCGCTTTCAAGCCATTGAGTATAAAAGTTTAACAACATACATAATGCACATCCCATTTGTCATCTAAAGCTAACACTTTATTACGATAGGTTTGAAGGTGGAGTTAATTGAAGATTTAGTTAGCCAACAGAATGATCCAATTTCTTTCTGTTTACGCTCGTGAAATACTCGTGAAATACTCGTCAACAGAACTGTAAAATATTTTCATTTTGTTTTCCTTAAACATTAAAAAAATGTGCTGTTGTATATTGTAATTTCGGTAAACACTGCATGCTTAGTGCGCTATGGTCCAATCTCCTTTGTGCACCAGGTATCGGAGAGAAGGCTTCCGTGCTGCCTTTATGCGATCAACAAACAGAACTCTTCTCGAATCGGTATTCGAGTTCAATCCCCTTGACAGGTGGCCAAGTTTTCAATGTATCCTCATTCCTAGACATATTCAATGAATTAACTTGAATCCCCATTTTTTTACATCTTTTGATATTTTACACCTACGCTACCGTGTTTTGTGCTCATCCAAGTATGACAGGCCTGATGGTGTGCATGGGATTGAAAAGCGACCCTCTCTCGACTATTTATTAACAATTTGATTTGAAACTGTCATACGTCTGAACATAAAACTGAACACTGAACATTAAAGAGTTAAAAAAACATATCTTCTCTTTATATCGCACACACACACGCACACACGAATGTAAGTAAAAACATAGAAAAATACTTTTTAAAAAACAGCTTTTGAGTGTAATTGTATCAAATAATTTGAAGAAAGAAAATGTATCTGGGTAAAGGTTACCGTGTTAGTTTTAAAATGTATTTTATTTCATGAAAAAAAAAATCGTTCGATTTGAATTGGAACTCAAGGGCTCAAGCCAACATACTAACCACTATGCCAGCAAAATGCTTAAAATGGAAGATTTCATAGCTATCTAGTGGTCGTTTCAAACTTTTAAGCCATAAAATAGGGGACTAATTTAACTTATACCGCCACGTCTGTCAACTGCCCTGTTTCGATACCAAACAAAATAATTAATGTCCAAAAACTCATTAACTTATTGGTTAACTTTTTTTTTTTTATTGATATTTGTTTTGTCAGGTACAAGAAATATTTATGCAAAATTTCAATTTGATCGAAGATTGGGTGTGGGAGAAATAATGTGTAAAAATAAATTGTACCCGACAGATAGATAGATAGATAGATAGATAGATAGATAGATAGAGAGAGAGAGAGAGAGAGAGAGAGAGAGATAGATAGATAGATAGATAGATAGAGAGATAGACATAGTGAGTTGATATAAGCTTCGTAAAAAAAAAAGGATTGAAGTGTTTCTATCAATTGTCCATAATCCAGTGAAAGGTGGCTGCTTATCACAATTTGGAGGGCGGACCATCAATGACGTAGATGGGTAGGGAGGGGGGTAGTCTTACAATCATAGCGCCCAGTGGCGTGGTGGTTTATTGCCTATCTACGACCTATTCTACGTTCCATAAACGGCCACATGTGGTGAGCATTTACGCGCCGTGTCAGATGTGGATGACCCCCAGGTGTGGATCATATGGACAAGCAAGCCACTCCCCCCCCCCTTTTTCCCCCTCCCCAAACGTAATCCACTTCTGAACAGTAGAGTTGCTATCTCTGTGCAGGAATGTGCGAAGTATGAATTTATGATGAATTTGTGGTACTTAATATCCTAGGACTTCACGCAACACTCACGCAACAACATAAAAAAAGTGCAAAACTTTGACAAAGAAACTCTCCACAATACTATAGGCATTAGTTCACGCCCTTGGCGGAGAGAAATGATGTAAACTCCGAGAGGGATGGTGGAGTTTGCATAGGCGTCGCTCTGTGGAGGCTGTGTTACTTTTATGACATTTAATTGTTTTGAGAGTTCATTTATTTATTTATTATTGGCATTACTGGATAGACAATTTTTTTTTCCAGACAAATACATTTTATTACCTCAAAAAACAAAAAAACTTCAGAAAACTGTTTTAGTGTCAGGTAGAGGAGCAGTAAGAGACGAGCTCACTTTCAAGTCAGTCAAAAGATGAGAGAGCCGAGACATATTTTCATATTCTTCTACGGGATTTTAAATGTACTCAACGATTTTGAAGAGTAATACACCTAGCAATCATCCTCTTTCACCCTATTTTCTCTTTCTCTCCGTCCCTCTCTCTTATCTCTTTCTCTCTTTCTGTATCTCTCTCTCTCTATTTGGTATTTATTTTACAAAGCATGGAAATTTGTTTCGCCTTTTTTAGTCCTACATAACAACATACCTGAGGAGCTTTAGTTTGATTTGAGTTTAAAGCAACTTTTTATAGCGTCCTTAACATTGGTCATTTTGTCTAAAAATTTCTTCCACTCTCATTTTCTTAAGGTTTTTTTTTTTTAACTGTTCCATCATATCCCCACAGATCTCTTTAAATCGCTTTCTCTTCTTTGTTCTTTCCAACTCTATTTTACTGTTTATAGAATGTAAACTGAATATAAACAAAGAGCCGACTACTGCGATTAATTAAATCATAAATCATGTGTGTGTGTGTGTGTGTGTATGTGGCATTGTCCTAGAGTTAAAGACTAATGCTTCCTCTCTACTGAAATTATTTTGCACAATCAACGGAACAGTTTAGAACATTAGATTATGCAGTGCTAAAAAGTGCACAGAAATGATCAAATATTTTTTTCTTTACTAAACTTAGGTTATCAACACTCCCTTTTTGTACACCGGATACACCAAAAAGTTAGCTATTTATAGTTAGTCCGCCATGTATCTCCAATCAAGAAAATCACTTTAAAATGTTAACAAAGTTAAAGAAGAAACAGTTCAATGATCTACACCTTGCTTTTCAAAATCCTAATTATAGTTCAGTGGTTTATTGAGATATGCAGTAAGTGTTTGCATGACAAGTCAGCCGCCATGTTGAACAAATGACGTAGAACACTTGCTATTCTGCCCTATCTATAGGTCTTACTTTCAGCCAATCAGAACGATTATCTTTCGGGAATTTCCGAAGTGGAAGGTGGGTGAAGCTTTACCGTGCGCTCAGTTTGTTCAACTCATGGGCGTATCTCTGTTGAGACATCGTGCAGCTGTCGCCCTCTCTTATTATCGCGTCTGTAACCGCGTTTATGGTGGTGTGATATCTGAAGGTACTTTGTCCGTGAGATTTCAATGTTCTTGCTACTTTTCAGCCAGGCGAGAAGTGGAAAAAATGCAAACTCTGACACGGTCATTTCTCGCTTCCACCTCGTTATCAGATATAAAATATAACAACAAACTTAGAAACTGGCTTCATTTGAACTACAAACAATCAGGCATACAAATAGCAAATAATAGTGTTTTAAATTATATATGTATATGTATATATATATAATTCATGGGCGTAGCCGGGGGGGTAGGGTTCACCCCCCCCCGAAATGAAATCCCCCTGCGGGGGGGGGGGGATCGGAATTTAGTGACTGATTTTTTGCTTTGATTGTGTTTATTTTAGGTGAGATTTTAATACCAAACCATCACTTGCCCCAGCACAACCAAGGGGGTTTAGAGCTTAAAATCCTCTACCCAGCGGTTTTGAGTTTATAACCCCCTACCAGGGGGGTTCGAGTTTAAAACCCCCTACCAGGGGGGTTCTTGTTTAAAAGCCCCTACCAGTGGGTTCGAGTTTAAAACCCCCTACCAGGGGGGTTCGAGTTTAAAACCCCTACCAGGGGGGGGACGTTGAGTTTAAAAACCCCTACCAGGTGTTTTTGCAGTTAAATCCCCCTCTTCTATAAAACAAAACAGAACAAAAATGCAAACGACAATCCCCAAATTCCATGAGCACAGTTAAGGAAGATTTTGATTTTAAAAACCCCTCCAAAATTTACAATAAACCCCCTCTTCAATATAAAAAAAGCAAATTACACACTCAAAATTCTATGAGCGTAACCAAAGGGGTTTTGAGTTTACCCCCCCCCCCCCCACTTTCAGTAGGGTTTGAATCTAAAAAAATACCTCTTCAATATAAAAAAAAGCAAATTACGCACTCAAAATATTATGAGCGTAGCTCATTGGGTTTTGACTCAGTTTTGAATTTAAACCCCCCTTCAGCGGGGTTTGAAGGTAAAAAATACCTTTTTAATAATAAAAACAAAGCAAATTATACACTCAAAATGTTTATGAGTGTAGCCAAAGGAGCTTTGAGTTTAAACTTCCCTCCAGTGTAGTTTGAAGCTAAAAAATACCTCTTCAATATAAATAAAAAAGTAAATTACTCTCTCTAAAATCTATGAGCATAGCCAAAGGGGTTTTGAGTTTAAACCCCTCGCCAGCGAGGTTTTGAAGCTAAAAAGTACATCTTCAGTGTAAGAAAAAAAAAGCAAATTACGCACTCTAAATGCTATGAGCGTTGCCTAAAGGGGTTTTGAGTTTAAACCCCCCTTCAGAGGGGTTTGATGCTAAAATATACCTCTTCAATATAAAAAAAAAAAATATTTGAGCGTACCCATTCCAATTGGGGGTTTAAACTAAACTCCTGGCTTTTTTAAAAAGTTTATTACCTCTCCAGATGGTTTTGAGTTTACTACAGTTACTAAATTCTATTATCGTAGCTAAATGGGGTTTTGAATTTAAAAAACAACAAATAATTCCAGAGATTTTTTAGTTTAAAACCCCCAAAAGATGATTTTGACGATAAAACTTCCCTTTTTGATATACAATCTAAAGCAAACTACAGTCACTTAATTCCAAGAGCGTATCAAGAGAGGTTACACATTTCTACCAGTGGCGGGGCTTAATTAATAAAGTGCAGTGAATAGTTGTCTGCCGAAATTGAAAAACACTAAATGTGGCTAAACAAAGATGGCTAAGACAGATTTTTGGAGTTAGTTATAGAGATCGGGTCTAAATCAAGGAAATCCTATGCCGAACTGGGAGTCGACCCCTTAGTAAGATTGTGACTGAGCGTCCCATGAGGTTTGCAGGACATTTTCTCCGACAAAATGAATTACGCATAAGAAGAGTTGCGATGACATCCTAGTACAACTTGGCGCCACACATTCATTGAGGTCATCAGAGCTGGTGGGAAGATGCTTCAGACATTACCAGTGACAGATTTTTTGTGGAAACAGCTTGAAATGCGCCGAACGGCGCGGGAGGGTCTAAGTCATAGCGCTCCCCCAGACCCCCTTGGTGCCAATGGAATGGAATCTACAATTGTTTCAATAACTCCAGGAAGAACCTAATCTAGGGCACAATAAATGTCTTCCGAAAGCATGAAGCGTCAGAATGTAATAAAGATTATGTACACACACACACAGAAATACATATAAATATTTTTTTTCG
Organism: Biomphalaria sudanica; assembly: GCA_036873155.1. Classification (NCBI taxonomy): domain Eukaryota; kingdom Metazoa; phylum Mollusca; class Gastropoda; family Planorbidae; genus Biomphalaria; species Biomphalaria sudanica. The sequence continues at coordinate 460,681 of JAZGLO010006649.1, forward strand.
CTGAGGGGGGGGGTGGGGGGGGGGGGGAGAAAAAATCCCCTTCCCCCGAACCCCCCCCCCCCGAAAAAAATCCTGGCTGCGCCCATGATATATATATGTAGGTTTAGAACCAACATGGAGTAATCAGCCATATTACCGTAGTTATACGATAACTAAGTAAATGTAAAGTCCCTACAATTTTATCAATTTGTATAGATCGATTATATAAAAATAAATCACCTTATAGATAGTGTTTAGATATTTTAGAGTTTTCCTATGTTTCTCATTGATACCGTAGGTATTTTATAGCTCGCTTTTATTTTTGACTGATAGCCTAAATTTGTCAAATATTTACTATGTTTTTGACTGATAGCCTAGGAATTTTATAAATTGCTTATATTTTCACTTAAAGACTGAATATTAAATAGATTACGTTGATTTTTTGGTAGGTTGGTTGCCTCTGTATTGAATAGATAGCCTAGATATTTGAAAATACTTACTTGATAATTAGCTAGTTACAGTATAGAGTGCCTAACTAATTCCTAGGCGACCTAAGTTTGTTGTATAGAGTATAGGGACTCATTAACTACATATGAATATGTGTTTAAATTGCTTGGGTATTTTTTCAAACCGTGTAGCTATTTCAAATATAACCTAGATATCTATACTATAAAGTAGAATGTGAGGTGTATGTATGTGACTTATAGACATCAAAACCGCTTGACCAATCTTGATAAAACTTAGCAGGAATGTTTCTTGGGTACCAACTTAGACCTTAGTGTATGTATTGTAGCCCTAAAACAAACTTAAGACCCTAAAAAAAAATAAAGTAGTCCGACTCTATTAAAGCTATAGTATTTTATGGATCTAGGTCATGTCTACAATGTTGACAAGAGAAAAGATCAAAAGGATTTAGACCTAGATCTAATTTTAAGAAATACACTTTGCGCAGATAGTTTTTTACTTTGATACATGAAAATACAAAAGAAGATCCATTGATTTCATTATATAATAAAATTAACCTTGAATTTTATGTTTAAAAAGCATTTTTTGCATTAATTAGTTCGTTATATCTGTGACTACAGATTTCCTGACGAACGTTCTTTCATTAGACAATACCGTAATGAATCGCGTACTAAAAATTAATTCGTTTAATTGTTTACTTTATAATCCCATCCCTAGATCTTTAACACATGAACATGCTTATTATAGTCCATTTATTTCATATTTTGATCAAATAAACAAATTTGGTTTTCTAAAGCATTATTTTTAAGAGACTACATTAGTTTACGAAAGCTGCGAAGCCGAGTTGAGATAGGCCTAGATCTATATTAAAATTATTCATTCATGAATCGCGTACTAAAAATTATTTCGTTTAATTGTTCACTTTATAATCCCATTCCTTTAACAAAGCTATCGCTCTTTTCGTTTTTAATAGATAAGAATGTATCGACCCCGGGTAAACCCATTTTTCGCAAAACTAATTTTATTTTCGTAGCAAAAGAAAAAAAAACTTGAAAGGATCATTAGCTAAGTTTAACATACATCTAAATCCAATCCACTAGATTAGTAAACACAAACTTAGACCCGCAGGCCGCGGGTAATGTCAGGCTAGTTAAATATATAGCCTAGATATTTGAAAGAATACCTAGGTAAGCTATTACATAAATTATCTTATCTTATCTTATATAATACAGACGTTACTTCAAAAAAGAAGATGATTACGTCCTACGCGTCATGCATTTAGTCATGCATATTAACCAATGACTTAAATTCTGCCAAGTCACTGGTTTTTCTGGCTAGCTCAGGCAACCCATTCCATGCTCTAATAGCACTAGGGAAGAAGGAGTATTTGTACAAATTTGTCCTAGCATATGGGACGAGGAATGTGCCTTTATTTTTGTGTCTTTCAGAGTATTTTATTAAATTTTGTTTTTGTATTTGAAGATTATGGTTCAGTGTTTTATGTATAATTGCTACTTTACTTTTGAGTCTTCTGTCCTGAAGGCTTTCTAAATTTAGTGATTTTATTAATGGTGTTACCCTAGTCAAATGTGAATATTCGTTTGTTATGAATCTCACTGCTCTATTTTGTGTTTGTTCCAGTTTCTTAATGTTTTCTTGAGTTGAGGGGTCCCACACGGTGGATGCATATTCTATTATTGGCCTAACCAAGGTTAAATAACATTTTAGTTTTATGTTCTTATTTGATTTATAGAAATTTCTTTTAATAAACCCTAATGCTTTGTTGGATTTTTTTATAGTTTCATCAATATGTGGATTCCATGACAGTTTTTCATTTATTATAACACCTAGGTATTTTGAGTTTTTAGTCTGTGTTACTGGTTTGCCATGAATAAGATAAGTGGAATTAATTTGTTTAATTTTTTTTGTTACTCTTAACAACTGACATTTTTCTGGGTGGAAAGACATGCTCCAATTTGATTCCCATTTCTGTAATTCATCTAATTCTCTTTGTAAAATATCTGTGTCTTGTTTTGTTTTTATTGTTCTATATATTATGCAATCGTCTGCAAATAATCTGACTTTTGTTCCTGAACTAATGCAATTTGGTAAATCATTTATGTAAATTAAAAATAGTAGTGGACCCAAGACTGTTCCTTGAGGTACACCTGAGTTTACTGTTATTGGTGTTGATTTAGAGCCATTTATTATTACAGTTTGTTCTCTCCCTATCAGAAAATCTTTAATCCACTGATACAGTGGACCGTTAATGCCGAAATATTTTAATTTTTTAAGCAAACTATGGTGGTGAACTTTGTCAAAAGCCTTGGAAAAATCTAGTAAGATAGCATCTATTTGTTCACTATTATCTAAACCTTTTGAGAAATCATCAATTAGTCCTATTAGTTGTGTTTCACATGATCTATATTTCCTAAAGCCATGTTGGTATGGGGTGAGGACATTATGTTTGTCTAAGTGGTTTATGATGTTGCTACATATTATGTGTTCTAGTATTTTACATGTGATGCTGGTAAGTGATACTGGTCTGTAGTTTCCTGGATCAGATTTTTCTCCTTTTTTAAATAGGGGGGTGACATTAGCTTCTTTCCAGTCCTTTGGTACTCTGCCCTGGTTAAGCGATGCCTGAAAGAGTATTTTGAACACTGGGGCTAGCTCATTGCTTAGTTCTTTGAGTAATCTAGCTGGAATACCATCAGGTCCAGACGCTTTATTTGGTTTGGTGTTGGCTAATAGTTTTTTAATTCCATTTTCTTGTACTACTAAATCTTCTATGTTGTCTACTTGGTTCAAATTAAGAAATATGTCTTTGTCTCCTGGGGCTGAGAATGCTGATGCAAAGTATTTGTTTAGGATGTTTGCTTTAGTTTCATTATCATTATGTATTATGTTATGTTCATCTTTTAATGGCGCTATGCCTGTTGTTTCCATTTTCTTAGACTTAATGTATGACCATAGGTTTTTGTTGTTATCTTTAGATATTACATTGTTTATGTATTCACTCTGCAGCTGTCTGCTTACTTTTTGGGTTAGGTGTTTAATTTTTATATACTTTTTGTAAACTCTTTCTGCCTTGGTTTCTTTAAATTTTCTATATAGGTTTTCCTTCTGTTTACAAAGCTTCTTTAGTCTATTATTAAACCAGCATTTATTTATTTTGTTTGATGTGTATTTAGTTGGTATATGATTTTCTATAATGCTTTTAAGATGGTTTTTAATGAAATTCCAGAGGTCATCGACTGGTTGGTTAATGTCTTTTTCTAATAAGAATGTTTGTTGAAAGTTTAATGCAGCTTGGTGTAGTTGTGTTAGGTTACATTTATTCCAGAGTAAGATTTTTCTTTTGGTTTTTGTATTGGCTACTGCTTTTATCTGACTGTGTATTTTTATGATCTCATGGTCTGATAGACCAGGGATAATATCATAATCAACTACTAATCCAGGTCTGTTGGTTAAGAAGAGATCTAATGTGTTGTTTAATCTAGTTGGCTTTTTAATGATTTGATCTAAACTTAGGTTGTGTAAAGTTTCTATGAAAAGCTCATTTATGTCCTTAAGGTTTTGGTGTTTATCTATGGTTAGTGTTTTCCAATTTATATCAGGTAGGTTGAAGTCACCCATAATCCAAAAAACTGCATTTTTATTTGTCTCTTTAAGTGTAGTAATCTGATTACATAGTTCCTGCATGTATTCTAAACTAGAATTTGGTGGTCTGTAAATGCTGCCTATTATAAGGGATGTTGAGGTGGTATTAATTTTACAAAATGTAGATTCTATGTTTTTTGAGTTAGGTAAGGTAATTTCTTCAGCTATAAGAGTGTTTTTTATTGCTAAAAGAACTCCTCCATGATTATCAGCCCTATCTTTTCTAAAAATTTCATAATTACTATTGAAAATTTCTGCATTATAAATTTCAGGATGTAGCCAAGTTTCTGTTCCTGCAATTATGTCTGGTTTCTCACATTCTAATAAAATTTCTAAGTCTGCTGTTTTGTTCCTAATACTTTGAAAATTTATTACTAAGGTTTTAAGGTATTTTGGTATTACTTCTTTAGGAGGTTTGTTTAGTGAGGCTGTTGTATTAATTTTAGTAGATTTAGGTTTAACAGGAGTGGATCTGGCTAGTGGTTGGTGAGTTGGTTTTGGGATGGTGTTTAAGATGTTGTATGGGTTAGAAGTGTCCGCATCAAAGGAATCAAACAGTCCTGATGTAAACTGAGGTAACCCACACGGTACACAGTGCCATGATGCATCTTTGTTGCCTAAGGCATAATACACAGGTGTATTCATATGGAGACATGATGCATGGTACCATTCATCGCAGGTGTCACATTGAATGGCTTTCTGTTTCATGGTGCATACTTTTTTGCAGATGTTGCATCTATCTTTAGATATAGGCCCTGGATTTGACTCTACATCTCCTGCTATTAATATTAACAGTGAAAGGTATTTATTTCTACTGTGTCTGATTGAGAACTTCCATTTGTGATGGGTAATCTTCTTTAATGTTATTGATGTGTATGTTAGGTTATTTTTGAAGTTGCATTGATCTAAAGTGTGATGATTGATTATGACTGTTGTTTCATTTTTAAGTTTAGTGTTGACTGAGGTAGATCTAGTTCTGTGTTCAGCTAGTGTGTATTTATTAATTATTAGGATAAATAGCCAGAGCAATTTCATGATGACTGTTGTTGATTTTAGTTTTAAAAGGTCTAGTCTAAAATAGTTTAAGGTTAAAAATGCCTAAGATGGCCTAAGCTAAGTCTAAAGTGATAGCTAATTTACAATGACAATCAAATGGTTTATTCAAAATATAGACCTAGACTAGATCCAGATCTAATTCAAGATCTAGATCTAATTGTAGATCAATATATTTATGTGTTTAACTAACTTTAACTAACTATATAGAGTATTACTATTAGTTTATAATTAGTAGTATTTGTAGATGATTAGTAGATCTAAGGCCTTAATTAAAGTCTAAGTCTAAGACTGACTAGATCTAAAATCTAAGAATATAAAAATACCTAAACTAAGAGTTGTTAATTTGAATTAATTAGTGGAAATAATGCTAAATTAAGTTAAATCTATAATTTAAAGATATTAGTTTATTAGTTGAATAGCTTTTTAAAGGAATTTTATTTGGTTTATATACAACAAAACGAAAATTTAACTCATCTATGATAACTGTAAACAGGGAGCAGCCATCTTGTCAAGAGCGCGTAACTCACTAATCTTGCTATCTTGATATCTTATAGATTGGCTAGGTATTTCATAGATAGTTTAGGTATTTGATAGATTGCTTATGTATTTGATAGATTACTTAGGTATTTGATAGATAAAGACTGACAGATGTCACTTTGATGTCTGCTGATTGTACATTACGTCTCAACTCGATTACTTCTCCACATCTTTAGAATCGATACCTGATATGCGGCTGGGTGTGACAATTTTTTTCCTTTCTTCAATACAATCGATTACGCCCACTTGTGAAGAAATGAAAAATAGAGATGAGACTGTGAAGGGGGAGGGGGGGGGGGAACCAGATGGATTCGTTCTCCCCCCCCCCCTTCCTGTGAGAAACTCGGAGTGAATTTTGTTTTGTTTTCTCGTTCCGTTCAATGGACACGACACTAAACACAGAGAGCTGCAGGGAAACCACCCGCTCAGCCGCAAGGGATCGCTTGCCCTATTCAGCCAGCTATCCTGCCTTTTCCTCCCCAGATCGTCCGTCTCCGCCCTAGATTGCGGGTACAATTTTCTTTGATCTTACCAGGACAACAGGGTGAGGACGTCAATGACGAATGTGAAATTAGAGTGGTAGGTTTGGAAAGCTAACAGCATGTGGTCAGAACTAGACTCTATGCAAGAAAGGTGACAGCAAAGATGTGGTCAGAACTTGACTCTATGCAAGAAAGGTGACAGCAAAGATGTGGTCAGAACTTGACTCTGTGCAAGAAAGGTGACAGCAAAGATGTGGTCAGAACTAGACTCTGTGCAAGAAAGGTGACAGCAAGGATGTGGCCAGAACTAGACTCTGTGCAAGAAAGGTGACAGCAAGGATGTGGTCAGAACTAGACTCTGTGCAAGAAAGGTGACAGCAAAGATGTGGTCAGAACTAGACTCTGTGCAAGAAAGGTGACAGCAAAGATGTGGTCAGAACTAGACTCTGTGCAAGAAAGGTGACAGTAAAGATGTGGTCAGAACTAGACTCTGTGCAAGAAAGGTGACAGCAAAGATGTGGTCAGAACTAGACTATGTGCAAGAAAGGTGACAGCAAAGATGTGGTCAGAACTTGACTGTATGCAAGAAAAGATGACAGCAAGCATGTGGTCAGAACATGACTCTATACAAGAAAGGTGACAGCAAAGATGTGGCCAGAACTAGACTCTGTGCAAGAAAGGTGACAGCAAAGATGTGGTCAGAACTAGACTATATACAAGAAAAGATGACAGCAAGGATGTGGTCAGAACATGACTCTATACAAGAAAGGTGACAGCAAAGATGTGGTCAGAACTAGACTCTATGCAAGAAAGGTGACAGCAAAGATGTGGTCAGAACTAGACTCTGTGCAAGAAAGGTGACAGCAAAGATGTGGTCAGAACTAGACTCTGTGCAAGAAAGGTGACAGCAAAGATGTGGTCAGAACTAGACTCTATGCAAGAAAGGTGACAGCAAAGATGTGGTCAGAACTTGACTGTATACAAAAAAGGTGACATCAAAGATGTGGTCATAACATGACTCTATACAAAAAAAGATGACAGCAAGGATGTGGTCAGAACATGACTCTATACAAAAAAAGAGGACAGCAAAGATGTGGTCAGAACTTGACTGTATACAAGAAAGGTGACAGCTAAGATGTGATCAGAACTCGACTTTTTTTGCAGATATCTGCTGTTCATCTCTTTTGTTAGTCTTCTGTTTGTCTTGGCACCTTCTCTGTCTTTGTGTATTTCTCTATTTTTCTCTCACTCTCTTTTCCTTTTTTTTCTCTCTCTCCTTGTTTTTTATCTTTCTCTCTCTCTCTCACTGTCTCTCATAAAAAATCAAACAAATAGTACTATTGTGAAGTCCCGTCAAGCCCTTAAAGAATCAAAAAGTCTATCAAAGTAGTGCCGACCCTTGCGCTGATTTAAACCGATTGCTCCAAAGCCCCGCTTTTGGCAGGGGCCTGCAATTTATATTTAACATATCACTATAAGTCATGGTTCTTATCATAGACTTTTGAAGATGTAGGACTTAAAGGGTTAACATATTTATTTTATTATAGGATTGAAATAACTTCAATTAAGCCACTGGTGCCTATTGCGTTTGAGATGATTCCTATGCATGTTGTATAGTAAATGTTATTATAGTAATCTAATTAATGGAAATAGTTGTTTTTGTAAAAAAGAATAGAAGAGGGGCCTCGCAAGCATCCATTAAATTGGGACTCGCAATTTGCAAGGCCGGCACTGTATTAAGGACTTTACGTCCAGGACTTGGACAACATAAATAATTGTCTAAGCATCCTCTCCAACCACCCAAAAATAACCTTCACCATCTACCTGTTAAACATCCATTTTGATATTCAAACAATCTAATAGAACAACAACAACAACAATATCCTTCAGTCTTACCCAGAATGTTAACTATAGAACTCTATGACACACGTGACCACCGTGAGAGAACGTGCAGAGAGAAGTAGCCAGGCTTATCTGTAGTAGACCCAACTTACCCATGCCATGTCTGTGGCCGGCTTTTTAAAGCGAAGATTGTGGACTTAATAATAGTCATCGTCGAGCTCATATGAAATATAAAATGTGCTCATCTTCGATGGGTAAAGTAGAAAATGATTTCTCCATTTTCTACTTTGCTTAAGCATCGTATAGAATCTATTTTGAGTCAGTTACTCCCACACAGCATATCACTTCACATGCACACACACACACACACGTAATCACCTCACAGCTTCGACACACACAAGCCAGTAAGATTACAATATATTCTATAAACACACAAGAATGTTGCCCACTCCTAGGTTAGCACACAGCAATACGTAGACAGTGTATCTACAAAACATATCAACAACAACTAGGACTTCCAGTATGATTTAGTACAAACACCCCCTGTCAGGTTCTTGTGTTGTTGTACTTATCAACTATTATTAGATATTTCAAATGTGAATATTTATTTAAAATTAATAGTATTTCAATGTGTGTTATTGTTATTATTTTCTGAACTTGTAATATTTTGACCCAAGTTCAGCCTGACAAGCACACCACACACATACAGATGTATATAAATTAATAAACTAAGTGTATGATGTTAAATAACAATAAAAATTTATTCCAGTGATATATTTACAAATGAACTGATGTATGATGAATGATAATAGTAGTATCAATATCAATAAATATATATGCAATAACATGTAATGTAAAATGATCCAGTTATTCTCTTTGCAACATATAAAAAGTGCTGTGCTAGTTACTGTCAAATTGTAACTAGTTATTGTTACTAGTTACAACAGATAAAATATAACTAGTTACTCTATTATTTACTCTATTCAAAATGTAACTAGTTACTCTATTATTTACTCTATTCAAAATGTAACTAGTTACTTTACTAGTTACTCCAAAAAGTAACAGATAGTTACTATTAGTTACTGGGATTGTCAACGATGGGTTGTATGATTCTCCAACAACGGTTATAATAAGTCACATAATTATTTATTAAAAACAGTATGATAAGTATTTATAAAAAAAACAATCATTCACCAATATATTAGTCAAAGCAACATCAACCAGTTTAAAGTGTAAAATTAACCTATAATTAAAAACTATTAATTGTTGTGTTGTATAACTAACTAATCAATAATCACTGTATCAGTTTTTTATTGGCTCTTAGCAGTAAGATCATTTCAAAATGATCATCCGTTAGACTATTTCTTCGTGGAGTCCGTATTTGCCCGCCTATGCTAAATAGCCTTTCCAGTGGAGCACTTGACGGAAGACTTGTGTTTTTACGAACAAATACTTGTTTCACAAGTGGATAGTGCTGGAGACTAGATATGTCTTTTGAAGAATCGTTTAGGAAAAGTTCAAGTTAAGACTGAGCAGTACTACCTCCAGTATCAGACTCATAAAAACAGAAGAAACTTCCTACATGAGATGATGAAGTCGTTGCAGTTGTAACATCATTGGAAGCATTGCCTGCAGCATCACAGTCAGCCATGGCCTGCATTGCTTGTAGCAGCAAATATTTAGCTCGAACTCTTTCAGCGTCAGACTGTATCCATCGGAGCTTGAATTGTGAATGAGAAGCACTTGCAATTATCAAATCATCTTCACCTTCAAGTGGGCCAAATCTTTTACTGATTCCACTAAGTAATGCATCAGCCAGTGGAGCCGCAAACTTCAATAAGTTCTTCATTGAAGAACTTTGTGAACGCAAGGAAGAAATTGTTGGTAGGAGTAGTCCCATGAAACAGTTGACTTCAGCTTGCAACGTGTCCAGAGCCATGGCTAATGGTTGCATAACCTTGATGTACTCGGCCATGAAAATTATTTCATTTGGGCGGAAACTTGTTAGAGAAAGTTTGCTGCATATGTCATTTAACACAGCTTCAGATTTTTTCTCAACAATGGAATAGACCTTGCCAACAGAATTATAAAATGAGTTCCATCGTGTAGCATTTGGAACAGCAAGTGTTAAATTGGATAAATCATGCACCACTTCAGCGTTACTGTAACTAGTTACTACCCAGCACTGCATATAAATGATCATTATTTGAACAATATCATTACCTTAATATATTCATTACAAGTTGCTCAAATAGACTTCCAACACAGCAACTGGTAATCCACATAGATCTAGCCTCTAGATCCGATACTGTTCACTGACGACAATTTTAAAGTTATAGTTCATACTATAACATCAGGTCTGACCAAGGCAACCCGCAGTCTGGAATCTTGAACCTCAGACTCATGAAAAACTAACTTGAACACCAGACGACCAACTGAGATTAGTGAGATGAAGATCTCAGTCCTGTAGACTGTAGACCTCAAGTTGTACTCTCAATATAGAAAATTGAGACTGGGTAAACAAGTCTTGACACCAAGCTAAGATCACTACTTAGACTTGACGCCAAAACTTGAAATAGAGTCTTGAACTGAGACTACGACCAAAACTTAGACTTGTCGTTAAAACCCTATAGAAGATAAAAGAAAGGATTCTTCTAATCATCTAGATCTAGTCTAATTATAGACTTACAAATACGAACGAATTCAAATAGAAAACCTATACAATGAAGAATAAAACTCACCCTAAACAGGGGTCAAGATAATCCAACAAGAAAATGTCCAAGGCAAATGTTAAGGCTATCCAGTAACAATAGCCAAGGAGAAATTCAAGAGCTCTCAAGACACGTCTATCTGTACCAACGTACAAAACAATGGAGAGACTGTACTGGACGATAAATGACGCAAACCACACACACCTAACTTTACGTCACTAGAAGTTGTGACAAGCAACAAAAGCTCAGTCCCCTAGTCTACAAAGTAAAATATTAATGACGTCATCAATATAGTGATCAACGCCGCACTAGCAATTAGAGAATTAATTCTACTATACAGTTACATAGATAACTGCGACACCCCCCTCCTCAAAAACAAAGCAAAATGGACGTTTAAGACAATGCAGTATTTTTGCTGACTCCACTCCCAGAGGTAATTGATTTATAACACAATCTGATTTGTAATTGTGTTAATTCTAGTGTATGCAGTTTCATCATTTGATTCACTGCACAGATACAATCTCATCCTTCAAACCCAACCCTTCACGATCCCCAAATCTACGAGCCTTAATATCAAAAGATTTACGTCCTTTAGTCCTACTACTCCGCAAGGTAACAGCGCGGACACACACACACACACACACCTACAGGTAAACATGCGCACCAAAATAAAAGTGCCCACTGAAATATAAAAATTGTCGGAAATGTTTTGTGATGAAAAATACAACAAAACACGCGACAAATTTTAATTTAAAAAAAAAAAGTCTTTATTGTGAAGTGGCCAGGATTCTCTGAGAGTTGCAGATAATTTTTTTCATAAAGTTAAACAAAATATCGCGCACTCGGATTCGTGTGGGAAATCGAATAGGAGCTGAAATACAAAAAAAAAGGGGGGGGGGGAGGGCTAAAGAGAAAAGGAGGAATTTAGTGGAGGGAGGGTGGGGGGCATTTGTGGCGATGGTAATTTGTCGAACACATTGCAACTCTTGGCCTGGTCGTTACACCACTTTTCAAACCACACACTCACCTACACACACACACATACCACGAATTGTGGTTACATCTTCTGTGTGTGTGTCCACGTTGCTCAGGTCGTCAGATGGTGGTAGTTCTATCTACCTGCTGATTGCCGTGACCTTTGGGGCGTGGGGAAAAATCTGTGGTGCCATTGTGCGTTTCTTTAGGGCAACGAAACACACACTCACACACACACACACACACACAAGAACTGCTCACGTTTGTATTCAACTTTCTAAACTAGAACTTTGGGTTAGTTGTTTCGTTTTTATGACAGTGCTTGGATTCGCATGAGTGCCTAGAGAGAAACAAGCGATGATTACCACAGGTAGAGGGCGCTGCGGATACTATTGAAAGACAGAAGTAGATGGAGTGTGATTGGATCATGCTGGTCTGCTACTATTTGAAAGATAATGTAACTTCTATACTGCTCCCTTGGCGCCCCAGTGGTTTTGTTGTTGACGCCTCACAGGCCCGAAGTTCGATACCAGTCGCCTCTGTCGTGGCTCATTTCAACTTCAAAAAAAGCTATTTATGACACACGTTTGGACCGGGTACCAACAACAGAAGTCTAAAAATAGATGTTTGAGCTATATGTGCCTGGGATGGTGGACGGTGGAGGTCGAAGGGTGGGGCTTGGTGCGAGTGAAATGAACCGTTAAGGATACTTCGTTACAAATACTATTTAGAGATTTGAAACTATCGAATGCAAAACGAAATGTTGAATTGCCACGCCCCTTTTATTCATTGAAGTGTTTAAATGTGTGTGTGAGTGTATGTGTGTGTGTGTGTGCTAGTGTATGTGTGAGTTAATGTGTGCGTGAAATTGTGAGTGTGTGTGAGAGATAATGTGTGTGAGAGTGTGTAGTTGTATGATCTTAGTTCAATGTTAAATTTTATTGTGCGTATTATATTTTTAAGGTGTACGTAACGTCTGAGTTGGTAGATCGCCAGAAGCTCAACCATTGTCTTAAGGTTTCACTCAAGGTAGTGCTGTGACGGCAGGTTTAGCATTAAACCCATCGCAACGAGACTTTTGTCGTCTGATTGGGTTAAAAAAAATACAGGTCGTTTGGCAGAGCACTATACTGCGAAGAAAAACAGCTCAACTGACAGTTTGTTATAATTATAATAATCTTTATTATCCGTAAAGAAATTTTTCTTACTAATTGCACACTACACCAAACAAATATTATAAGTATATAAAATCAAATTGTACATTCACACCAGACTCACTCATAATTGACGGGAAAAGTTTATATCAAATTGTTTCTATTTAATGATTTGATTGCCAGGGGAACAAAATAGTGTTTGTGTCTGTTTGTTGTAAATTCAAATGTAGATTTCTTTAAAATGTTATATTAACGAACTTTTACAAGCATTTATCCTTTGCCTGATTCGTTTCACTTTTACTAACAAAATTGTTTTTTACTATTTCTTTTTGCTATTTATCTTCACCATTTATTTCACAGTTTGACCATTTATTTCATAGCTTGACCATTTATTTTGTACTTTGACCATTTATTTAGAAAAATTATTTTGACCATTATCTCGTTTTTCAAATATTTGTCTTGACAATTTATTCCGTATTTTCGACCATCTTTCTTGACCATATAAGAGTGAGTCCACTCCGTTGCCACACTTGTCCTTGAAGTCTGCCAAAAGCAGCACTGGCACGAGCAATACGGAAGTCAACCTCATCATCTAGGTTGGCGTTTGCTGATATGGTGCTTCCCAGATAGACAAACTTCTTGACGTTTGCTAATTTCTGTCCATCTATGACAATGTCTGGTTCTGTGACTGATTTATTTGGAGGAGGCTGGTGCAGCATTTCTGTCTTTATTACATTGATGCTGAGGCCAAATTATTGCAGGCGTCGGCGAAGAGGAACAAGCTCATTTGAAGATCCTCTTCATTGGAGGCATTAATGGCACTGTCATCCTCGAATAGCAGGTATCTGAAGCAGTTATATATTTTTTTGGTTATTATCATTAAATCTTTAAATATTGAATACAGCGCGATATCAAAAGGCATCCTTCAGCATGGCGGTGAACATTAACAGCCCTGCTTCACTCCGCTTCGGAAAGGAAAAGGTTTAGAGCAGTCTCCACTGTCTTACTCTAGACACCATGAAATAGGCGCACCATTGCTATGAATTGATCTGGGCAGCAAAATTCGGATATTATTACCCAAAGACCAGCCAAGGTCATTGAGCTGCCAAAGTAGCCCGACTGCCCATTTGACAGAGGTACTACTCCTCGTACAGAGATATACTTCAACTTTCAAATTTGTAGAAAAATCAATTGAGCCGTTTTCGAGATCCATGTCCAGGCAGGGTCCTCGTTCCACGAAGATAAGAGTTAAATAGAGGTATTGAAATTCATAGACAAATTGAACAATGTCGTATTGAAAGATCGCTTGCAAAGTAAATAATAAAAATTACTATATGATAAAAGTGAAAGTCCTTAGAAATTTGATTTTATAGTGCTGAAAAATGCACACAACAAAATATTGTTTTCTTTTTGAAATACAAAGCGTACAACATTTCCGCTATTCTGTCCACCGGTTATACACACACACACACACAGAAACTAGATATTTGTTGTTAGCGTCATTGAAGGTAATGTCTAATAAGGCACTGCAGTTTGTAGACAAGTCTTTTCTGAGGGTGATGATTGGATGTCTAAACATTTTCTATTGGATTAAATGCGCACCAGGTGATTGATTACCTTTGAAAGTTAAATCTTTGACATCAGTTTCTTTGGCGATTCGCAGATCTCAATGATGTCTAAGTATCTGCACAATACCTACACTGATTCTTATAGCCATATGTCTCGGTAGCGATTTGCCAGTTAATGTGTCATGATTTTTTGTTTTATTTCAGCAAAGACATCATCGCCCGTAATGTCCTGAAAGAAAGATTCGTTTGCTTCCATACTGCCCGCCCCAAGCCAGCACTTTGGACGACAATGACCAGAGAAGTCCTCGGGTTCACCGTACTCTCCCTGCGCCTCTATGCCCTCGCCTCTGTGCCCTCGCCTCTGTGCCCTGCGCCTCTATGCCCTGCTCCTCTATGCCCTGCACCTCTATGCCCTGCGCCTCTATGCCCTGCGCCTCTATGCCCTGCGCTTCTATGCCCTGCGCCTCTATGCCCTGCGCCTCCGTGCCCTGCGCCTCTATGCCCTGCGCCTCTATGCCCTGCGCCTCCGTGCCCTCACCTCTTTCCCTTGCCAGTCTTGACGTGTCTATAGGGGAGGTTTTTGTGTAACGAAATTGGCAAACTACCCCATCGCCCCCAGGGAGCCCAGACGCCCATTTGGTAGGCCTAGACCACCGAGCACCTAATGCGCTACTTCATCAACCAACTACCTATGTATGTCGAACCTCCCCCCCCCCCCCGCTACATTCTACTAAGGTCCCATCTGTCATCATTTTAACATTTTCTTGCGGTATTCGCCACAGCTCAAGAGCTGTTTGGAAAACAGAAATTAATTTCAATATTACTTTTTTTTTTTTAGTCCAATATGACATGAACAAAACGTTAGTTTCGTGGCCACTCGACACATCTACAGTCAACATTTGCTTCTTCGTAATGGGCCCAGCATTAGTCAACAAACTCTCTTTACTGACGCAACCGTGACAAAACAAAAAGAGTACAAAAAAAAAGTTTTCGCTGATACTACCAGTGTATTTGTTAGAGTGGTATTGTCCCTTAGTAGATACGCTCGACTTGCGAGTGAGGAATGGAATGGGAGGCGCTGTGGGGTGGGGAAAATGGGGTGATACATCAAGAGTATAGGGCGCCACCAAAAGTCAATAAGCATTGTTTATTTTCTGATTTTTGTCGGATTGGAGTGAGATTCAATTACACACACACACACACATATGTGGTCTAGGGAGGGGATTTTAAAAAAAGGAACTGCATAGGGGTGGGGCGGCACTCCCTTCTAGAGCCCGCATGACAACCACCTCTTGCAGCCTGCGTTGTTATTTAACTTAGTCTATTGGCGCACGAGTACCAGTTGTCAAGCGACACTCGTGTTTAAAGAACTCGAGCAAACACTCCGATTGCCATGTCTCACACAGTTTTTTGTTTTGTATTAGTCTCTTATTTTTAATGACTTTTGTGGAATATTTGTCCTGAAGGTCCCGTAGAAAGCTGGTAATATATCGCCCGTGTCCCAGACGGGATCCCACCAACCACATCGCTCACGCTTGCGAGGTTACGCCATTCTGGGATTTTTGAATGGCACACTCCCTCCCCCATTCCCCTCAGCTCGAGCTCAGTTCGAGAGAGGGAAAAAAACGCGTGCAGTTTTAATTACTAGAGACGTTTGATTAGGCCGATGGCAATGTACACAGAATATTTGTTTGTGGGACAGTGGTTCTGAGGTGAATAGATGGAGTGGAGGGGCGGGGTGTGTGTGTGTAAAAAGGGAATATTGTACTAAGCTGATGAATGGTAATATTTAAGTCCACACAGCAGAAGACCAATTTCATTTACAGGTGTATGAATGGGGGATGGCGAGGTGGCTGTTACGAGAGTGCCTTCCCCGCTAGCCAGAACTTTACACAAGATATGGTGACATTGATTTTGTCATCTGTTTATAGATCTCTCTATCTAGTGATATCTTCTGTGTTCATATCTGCTCGTGAAATATAGGCCGCAAATTAAAAGAACTGCAGAATGAAACTGCTAACTGTTCCCCCTATCTATCTATCTATCTATCTATCTATCTATCTATCTATCTATCTATCTATCTATCTATCTATCTATCTATCTATCTATCTATCTATTATTAGTACTAAATCTTGTAAGAATGATCTAGTTCCACTTTTATCCAGTTTCTTTTGCTATGTATGTAAGAGAAAGAATTCTCATAAAATTCTTTGTTTAAATACATTTGATCTATACTATATACGCAATGGCCCTCATTCACTGACCTGACTAGCCTTAGGTCTAGAACAACTAAACGATCGTAACCGCAGCGGTTGAAATGAACACTCTGAAAGTGGAATGCTTTTTTAGTCGCAACTCCGACCCAATAGGTTTCTTTTAGTTTTAACGCCCCCCCCCCCCTCCCGCCTTTTTTGATATTTGAAAGTTGATGTATAATGCTGAGATGCATAGGGATCTGTATGAGGAGGAGGAGTACCTCTGTCAACTGGGGAATCGGGCGCCCTGAGCGGCTCATTGACCTTGGTTTCCACTCAGAGCTCAGCTATCACCCGTGTCTCCAAGCCGTGGTCAGCATGCAGGAACGACCACAACCCGGCAAACATCACTAAATGGGTTTCAAAGACAACACCATACAAAATAATGAATTTTAAAATGTGGTTATTTAATTGAACATAATAATATTTAATTTACTAATATTATTTTCATTTCTAAATACACTGATAATAAATTGGGATAGCAATATGCATACTGGTGTAAGACGTCTAATCTGGGTCTGTAGAAATTGTACGGATCAGAAGATTGATTGCATGTTTCTATACGCTTAGTACATAAAACACTGAACCATAATCTTCAAATACAGAAACAAAATTTAATAAAATACCTTGAAAGACACAAAAATAAAGGCACATTCCTCGTCCCATATGCTAGGACAAATTTGTACAAATACTCCTTCTTCCCTAATGCTAGCCAGAAAAACCAGTGACTTGGCAGAATTTAAGTCATTGGTTAATATGCATAACTAAATGCATGACGCGTAGGACGTAATCATCTTCTTTCTTGAAGTAACGTCTGTATTATATAAGATAAGATAAGAAAGTAAATCAGCAGGTGTAGATAAACTATAAACATTTAATCCTCAACGGGAACAGTCTAGTCTCAGTCACTGTAACAAAGTTGTTACTCTATGATTTATCTATATCTAAACTACAGTTTCCATCTGAATTAATGTCATTTCGCGTTCACCAGCAGTCACCAAAAGTGCGTCTCTACATTGCATACTACTAATTTAACACAGGTTAGATTATAGGGTTACAGTTGAATTTTTCTTACACCGTTCAAACATTATAGTCCTCAAAACCTTTGAGGTTCTTGTCAGAGATATTTTAATTCTCTGGATCCAGGGTCGCTTCCGATACATCTCTTTTATTTTTTTTTCATTATAATCTTCGGGCAGGCAAAAAGAGAATACTATTAAAAGTTCTACAAGCGCGGTGGCTGAGTGGCTAAATCGCTTGACTTCCGAACCGTCTAAACTATCACTGAACTAAATCGTAGATACAGCCCACTGGATGAATAATGTGGCACATTTCTGTGGTGACTGCCCCATACGCTTGTAATAGGTAAATTTCGTTGTAAATGTCTTTGAAGTAACAGAGTCATGAACAAAGGTTCTAACAGTGTCTTCTTTTTGTTTTGTTGTTGTTCAAGTTGAAGAGCTGAGGTGACAACGTTATATCTGAGAGAATACAATAAACATGCATATATGACCGTGCCGGACCAAGCAAAACAAAGGACGTTTGAGCCACGAGGCCTTCATCATCTACAAAACACACACAAACACAAAGACAAACAATGAACACAAAATAGGCTTACGTCAACTTATCCATGTTGTTCTCTATCGAGGCAGACAAGAAATGAGCTGCGCTGGTGTAAAAGCGCGGGAAATCGGAAGGGGGCGGAGATGTCAGGCAAAGATGAATGGGAAAAGGGGGTACCGTAGTGTTAGTGCCCATCTCATTTTAAATAAAAGTGTGTTGGTTGTTGATCCCGTGAGATTGGAGGTGCCTGACATGTAGATACGTTTGTTTTCGATCTACAGTGTTTTGTCATTGCAGTGACTAGGTGTCCATATAATGAGTGTTATTGTAAGGAATCGAAAAGGGCCGAGTTGCAACATTATCTTGGAGTCGTGTTTATATCTGAGATGAATTGCACTTTGTTTGCCAGAACATGCTTTCTCCATAAACTTTAACTTTTAAATGGTAAATAGGTCTCTAAACTATTTCTGTTCCTAAGACCACCCTTTCCCCAGTTTGTACAAAGACGGCCCTGCTCAGCATACAATGTATTACAACTCACTTTGCAGTCTACCGACATCTCAGTCTAGTACTCACGGACATGGCCTTGTTCGTCTTGTAATGAACCGGCCGTACATTGGTCAATACTTGGAGATCCAAGACCTCACCTCACGGGTCACGACTCACTCTCACGCTCAAACAATCAAGCGCTGTGAGTTGATTGTACAGGCTCAAGATTAGCGTCCGCAGTGATTTATTGTTAAGACATGACATTTCGAGAGAGTGATTCGATTAGTGGTTAGTGTTTTAGTGCTATGTTGAGGAAATCAGTCGTTGTATTATCTCCTTTTTACCAAATCAAAGTGAAAATTTGTTCTCAAATTCTGTTTAGATATGTTGTTTTTTTTCTTTTATTTCGTGAAATATATTTAAAACAAATCTTTCTATATAACAAAGAGTGTCTCCGTATATGCATTTGTCTGTCCCTCAAACGTTGTGGCAATTTGTCTGTCCCTCAAATTTTATCTGTTTTTCCGCCTCCCCGAACTTTGTTGGTTCATAAACATATCAACGTAAAGAATTCACTCACATATCTAAAACATTTTTTCCCACATAAAATTAGATTGAAAGAAATCAAGTTTATATAAGGGAAATAACCGCATAATTACTGTTATGCTTCAATACTGCAAGATACATCTATCTGTTTTCTTTATTAACCAAAATAAATTAATTACCACTAATTAATTAACTAAAAGTTCAATTTTATTTGTTCATTTATGTAGTGTCATCGACACTGAAGAATTGTGTACAGTTTCAGCTTGATACGAGAATGGGTAGTGGGAGAAATCACGTGTACAAAATGTGTACCAGACAGACAAGCAAAGTGTGTTTGTTTAAAGCTTTGTAAAAAAAAAAAGGCCTATTTCATGAGATAGTCACTGAAAAGAAAAGGTTGTTGTGATACATGTCTTCTAGCATTTGTTTTTTTTGCCACTGAAGATCATTCTACTGTATAAGATAAGTAGAGTGGTCCACCAGCATTCTAGACTACTTTGCTGCAGCCGTCAGATCACATCGAGTGACAACCTTTGATGTGCACAGATCTTTGGCAGAGATTGTTAGTCACGTTCATCTCCCCTGATCTCATTCTGGTCATGTGACAGAATTAATTCAAGGCTTCAATGTTCTTGACAACTTCCGGCTGTAGTAATTAAGGGAATTACATTTTTAAAGGAAGATTTTCCAGCACACGTTGCTTGGCAACTAGTGAGCTATTTAAAAAACATACTACATGTATCAGATGCCATTGATTAAGACATACCAATAGTCCGGAAAGTGCCTTCATATTTGAAAAAGTTCGGGTGTTAATGGCGTATTTTCGTAAAAAAGTTAAACTTAATTTTCTAAACGACCATTTCATGCATGGGCGTAGACAGAGGGGGAGGTTGGGGTTCAATGGGAGTAGTAAGGTTGTGACAGAGCGTTCTCTGACAAAATGAATTACGCATAATAAGAGTTGCGATGACATCCTAGTACAACTTGGCGCTTCCATGGAGGTCCTCAGAGCAGGTGGGAAGAGGCTTAAGACATTGCCAGTGACAGATTTTTGTGGAAACAGCTTGCCACCAAATGCGCCGAACGGCGCGGGAAGGTCTAAGTCAGTAAAAATAGCATATTAGGTTTTTGAAATAAAACTTTTAATAGCAAGATAATGCACAGTAGGTACCTCAGAATATGTATTTTGTTGGCTTTCAATACCAGAAATAGTGCTTGGCCCCGGGGCTCCGCGCTCCCCCACTCCCCTTGCTGGCGAGGGCGGGGAGTCTACATTTTTTCACTAACTCCAGGAAGAACCTATTCTTGGGCACAATAAACGTCTACCAAAAGAATGAAGGGTCAGAATGTAATAGAGATTAATTATGTACACACACGTCCATAAAAACACACATATATATATATAGTTTTTTTCGGGGGGGGGGGAGAAAAAAATTACCCCCCCCCCCCTCAAATAAAATCTTGGCTACGCTCATGAATTTCATAACATGACTAAATGAAATAAGTCACAATAGGGTTTACAATTAAACAATTGGAATTAATCGTTGTTAAAAATGAGCGAATAATAACAATAAAAATGACTTTCTTATTCTTGCAAAACATTACAGCAATAGTACCTCTTACAGACCTTGCGATAGATGATGTTTCTATAACGATAGGAAATGAAACAAAAGATATAGTGATCTAGATCTACATAGATCAGTTAGGCTCTAGATCTACATAGATCAGTTGGGCTCTAGATCTACATAGATAAGTTAGGCTCTAGATCTACATAGATCAGTTGGGCTCTAGATCTACATAGATCAGTTGGGCTCTAGATCTACATAGATCAGTTGGGCTCTAGATCTACATAGATCAGTTAGGCTCTAGATCTACATAGATCAGTTAGGCTCTAGATCTACATAGATCAGTTAGGCTCTAGATC
This sequence comes from Biomphalaria sudanica, assembly GCA_036873155.1. Classification (NCBI taxonomy): domain Eukaryota; kingdom Metazoa; phylum Mollusca; class Gastropoda; family Planorbidae; genus Biomphalaria; species Biomphalaria sudanica. The sequence goes on from JAZGLO010006649.1 coordinate 481,890, forward strand.
TACATAGATCAGTTAGGCTCTAGATCTACATAGATCAGTTAGGCTCTTGTCCATATGACACTGTCGAGCATCAAGGCAATCGAGAAATTCTTTATTATCATTGACGTTGACATTGTTCATTCAAATATACCCGCCGCAGTTCATTGGTTATAAGGTCACCATTGTAAATATAGGAGTTTCAACGAGTTGTGAGGACATGATTATAAAATTATTCGTAGTTCAGGATTCATTGATAGTCAACATCTGTTGTTGCCCTAACAGCCAAAGATTCAGCTCGTCCCAAGTATTCTCCAGAAATTGTTTCCTGTATTATCTTAAGATATAAATAATTAATGATATGGACAAGGTGAATGAAAAGTATGAAATTTCTAAAAGCAACCACATATCATTTAAAAAATGGTAATATAAATCAACATATTTAGAATTAATGTTAATGTATCATTACAATAATTGAAATGAAACATAAAGCATTAATAAAATATTCTTAAAGTACAAAAATTACACATTGTCTCACAATATTTTGTACAGGCTTCAGAAAGGGGTATTAAATTTTGCGTGGTCTGTCTGTCCGTCCGTCTGTCCTGTTTATATCTCAAAAACTATAAAAGATTCAGAAAATTCTATTTCATGAGACTTCTAAGCTTGCAAAGTTCTGGAGCAACAACAACTATTTATTCACGGCAAGTGTTATTTGTTAAGTTAAATATGAAATGCATCAAAATACACAATTTTTGAGACAGTTAACTACGGTAACAAACAAACAAAAAAAAAAAGAAACAGGATGGAGACTTTATAAAAAGATTCATCGTTGTACTGTGGATGTCTATAATATGTAGGAAAACGATTAATTTTTTGGTTAAATAATGCTATCAAAATATGTGTATCACTAAATTGAATGTTTTCTGTAATACAAGCTTCTAAAAATAAAAATAAAAGTTTATTTTTTAAAGAAATAAAGCATTTTGATTGTAAATAATTCAAGTATATTTTAATGTAAGATTTAATAACCAGTATCCCATACCAATCTATTACATATTACATATTGTGCGCCATTTAAAACGTCACTATGGACACTTTACCAAAAGAAAGTCTTATTACATAGGCCTTGAAAGATTACCCCTATATCAACCATCAATCAGGTGATCATATATAATATCTGATAGGCCAGGCTCACGCTCAATCTTATCTTTATAGCAATCAGTCCATTGAATACTTATGAATATTTAAAATGTAATAATAATAACATTAATTTATTTTTATTAACTTTTGTCATGGTCTGCTTAAGGTCTCCTGTTTCTTTGAGATTTTTCTGGCACCTAAAGTTAACCCTCTACTCTCTGACAGGGCGACTGGCTGCTTGTAAGAAGAATTGCACACTATTCCATGGATGTCGTTCAATTATCCCGTAAGGACCACTGGGGAGAATTCTACTCATTGCTCAATTGACTAGCGTTTATCTAGGGGGCGATATTAACAATATTTGAAAATATATTTGTATTACTATGTCAGCATTGATATGTACAAGAAAAGCATTTTTAAGAATACATTTTTTACATTGTCTGCCGTGCTTTATATAGGCAAGTGAACTTTCGCCATTGTGTGATCTCATTACCTTTTCACAATTTACAATTTGCTTTTAATTTAAAAAAATGTATAACTGTTGAACTAGAGTTTTCCTCATGTGGCCAACCAGCTAGTAATTATTTTTATTACCGATATAGTTCCGATACTGTTAAATTTCTTAGAAAATCATCAGAGCCATTTTTGCAATCAACCTATAGGTTCCTCCGATCACCCACCCTCCACCGTGTTTCCAAGTTCCATGAAGTTCTAACTTGAATAGAGGTATTGTAAAAAGTCAAAAGTATTGCCCTCGACAGATTAATGTAAAACAAAAAGTTAAACTAGAGAACGGTAGGGTACTATTTGGTAAAACGGTAAACGGGTCGCCACTAAATATATATGCATATGTGATGCCATGATTGATGGGAGGCCACTGGGTGCGATGTACAAGTGGCGTAATCCCTGTTGTTCTTCCACGTTCATCTGGATTAGCGTCCCCTGAGAAAGTGCCAGGCCCGGTGTGACGTTTTAATTAGCGGCCGGTTGACATCCGCAGTAAATAGCGTACAGCTATGATTAATCTACATCACGGACGACAGAGAGAAAGAGAGAGAGAGAGGGGGGGGGAGAGGAGGGGAGATCACCTGAGAGACGGAGTGAGAATAAAAAAAATGTTTAGGGCTTTGACTAGTGAGGACACTAAGAAAAAGGAGAAGAAAAAAAGGGGGGGGGGTACTTTACTTATTTTAACCACGCAACTTTCAAAAAGGTAAATAAAAACACTCATTAAGAAGCTAATTAAGAGTTTGTTTTTGTCTTTCGGTTTGTTTGTTCAGTGTGCTTGTTGTCTTTATATGGGTTAAAATCAAGGCTTGCATTTATATGTCACGTCAGAATGAGATCCTATTCATATTTCAGTATAGGTTGTAATGTGAGTCTCAGGACAGATGGTACATAGATCTATAGGATACAAGGATGATACATTAATGATTCATGGAGGACACATGGATAATATTTGGATGAATTTTTTGTTTCCCAGAGATCTGTCGAGGCGGAGATTAGCAAGTCTGGGGCAGTCAAAAAGAATACGAAGCACGGTAACCTCTTCTTCCCCGCAGCGGGGGCACCGTGAATCGAAATTTGGCCATAGCCAAAAATATGAGCCAGAAATATGAGCCAACAGGACAGTGGGCTGCCCTGCACTGTGCTATAATAAGCTTGCTCAGGCCTGGGCAGCCTCCACTACGGGGAAGTGCTGTCAGGGCGCCTCATGCACTCCCAGATTCCACGGGCTTTTTGGGACTTGTCCCAGCACTCAAACCACTTTCCATTTCTGTTTTTTGAAAGGTAAAGTTGAATAGTGTGACCCTAAATGAAATAGAAAAACACAAAATTAGCACCGAAAAATACGCATTGAGTTCGGCCTCTATACCGTCATGTATCTCTATCTAAATCAACAAATAAGCTAAAGTCACATAGCACCGATACCACGAAAGGGCTTCAAGGACGATTCATTATTCAACTTCACATATCTCTTAGTCTGTTGGACGGAGGCCATCGTTATAGAAGGCCTCAATACTGACCAACCTGTGGGCTGCGAAGACCAATAGCTCGTTGCCATGTCGTGCAGACCTGTGACGTGACAACAAATTGTTGGTCTCCACTTCCCGCCGGTTGCGACGTTGTAGGTCAGTGTTCGTGCCTTCTATGACGATTGGTCTCGGTTGGACCGTTGGGGCACCACACACGATTTGTCGATTGTTTTTCTCTATTCCTCTCTGCCTTTTGGATAGAATCTCTTTCAATGGTAGGCCCATCCTTATATGTTGGATTTCCATCGCTTTTTTTTGTCGGCCTCTTCTATTAGGTTAGTAGATATATAGCCATAGACTTCTGCTATGCTTGAAATTTTATCCATGTTTCGCATATATTTTCTATATAAAAAAAAAATTGAGTCCTGTGCAAGGCCCTCACCAATCGGAGGCCCTAGAGGGCTGTCTAGTTTTCCTATGCCTAAGTCAGGTCCTGCTGTAACATTTGATTTGGGCTCGGACTGGTAATAGTCGCTCGTTCTCTCCAACTCAATTTTCATTTTATGTTCGGTTTCCAAACTAGACTGACCCCCGAGGATCCAATTGACCAAAAGATTGACAGCTGACCCCTTCCCCCCTTCCCCACACTTAAGACGACAGACCGCTAATTTTCTTCCCAGTCTTCAGTTTGCACTTCTATAAATGTGTCACCACCCCAGACGTCCAGTGCTCGGCCAGCTAATTTAATCTGCGGACCTTAAGCGAGCTTCGCGGTACCCTGTCAGCGCGGTCTCCTCCCTGGCGCTCGTGAGTGCGATGTGTCGCGTGCTGGGGGTCACGATGTGAGCATTAGTTATTTGTTCTTAAGGTTAACAGTTTTTCCCGTAGCAGCGTTGCGGGTTACTGGTGGCAAGTGGGGCGGCCCGCCTAGTCTGTCCAACAAGCAGGAGAAAATAGGCACATTAATAGAAGAGAAGTTCGGTGTAATCATTTATTACATTTATGTTCCATTGATCAAATTATACAACCAGTCCTGGGCTTAAGTCAAGATCTTTTCCTGGCTTAAGTGAGGCGGACATTTCTACATTGGAAGTCTCGAGCAATGAAATAGTTGTCTAGCACTGCGAATTTCTTCGACCTGACCAGAAAAGTTTAATGTGACCTATTAGTTGGTAAATGGATAACAAGTAACAAGTTATCAGGAAGTAAACGAAACTAAGTTTCTTAGTACATTAAGTAGCATTTCTCTTCATTTGTTATGAAACTAAAATTCGTTAAACACAGAGAACTTTTTGTTTAAATTGTAAATTTGTAAATTAAAAAAGAAACTGCAGATTTTTCAAAACTAAATTATAGTAAATTGTTTACGATGTTATTCTGTAATGCCACGTTCTTTGTAAAAAATAAAATGAATGAATCAAGCCATTAGATGCAATTACATTTCTAGAAAATATTTTTAAAATTTAAATCTTGAAGCAAAGAATGAGTACATTTTACTTAATTTTGAATGTTAGGAAAACTAATTCAAAGCTGGATGAGGAAGAAGTTAGACTGTAGACACAATGTTCTTGACTTGATCTTGACTTGATCTTAAGTTAATCTTGCATCTTTTACAAGAATATCAGCAATGAAACTTTTGATATTTTTGGGCCAAATATTTATTTAGGTCACTTCATTTCCTTTTTTTTTTTCCACTTATATCTCTGGCAACCTAATTGTGTGGATAAGATCATTGGAAAGATGTTGGAATATTTGGAGCTGCATCTAAAAATACAAACGTTTTCTCAGTGTTTGCATCTAATGTTGTTTTCGGCCTTTCTATGCATTTCAACTTTTATTACATGTAATTATTTTTTTTAAATCTTTTATTATGAAGAAAACCTAACCACGGGTAAGACCAGTTGTGAGACAAGTACATTTCTCCTGTTGAATCAACTAGACCAATTATACAGAACAGAATATACATAGAACAAAAGGAACACCAAGAAAGTTGCATAATGGAGTGAATTTAGAAGAACATCATCCAGTTCATCTGTTATACACCTTGCAACAGAACCTATACTTCATCTGATTCACACCTTGCAAGAGAACCTATATTTCATCTGGTATACACCTTGCAACAGAACCTATACTTCATCTGATTCACACCTTGCAAGAGAACCTATATTTCATCTGGTATACACCTTGCAACAGAACCTATACTTCATCTGATTCGCACCTTGCAAGAGAACCTATATTTCATCTGGTATACACCTTGCAACAGAACCTATATTTCATCTGATTCACACCTTGCAACAGAATCTAAACTTCATCTGGTATACACCTTGCAACAGAACCTAAACTTCATCTGCCAGCTTCGCCTCTTTGATACAAGCTGAATGATAAATAAGGTATTTGAATCTTTCTGAAAGCTCGCGTCTTCTGCATGCAGAACTGAACATCTATTTTTTTTTTCTTGTTGTCTGAAATTGACTGGCAAGGATAGAGGGGTCTCTAGTCAACTACTTACTTCTTACGTACTCCTTGCCTGTAATTTATTTTATTTGAGTTCGTGTCATCTGTGGCTTTAGTTTAAAACTTCTTTAACATCTTGATTGGGTCTTAAAAACTTTTTTTTGGTCAAACACATGTACGCCTTAAGAATCGTCACAGATATTATAATCACAGATATCAAGGATACCATAGATAGTCACAGATATCAAGGATAACATAGATAGTCACATATATCAAGGATACCATAGATAGTCACAGATATCAAGGATACCATAGATAGTCACAGATATCAAGGATACCACAGATAGTCACGATTATCAAGGATACCATAGATAGTCACAGATATCAAGGATACCATAGATAGTCACAGATATTAAGGATACCATAAATAGTCACGATTATCAAGGATACCATAGATAGTCACAGATATCAAGGATACCATAGATAGTCACAGATATCAAGGATACCATAGAAAGTCACAGATATCAAGGATACCATAGATAGTCACGATTATCAAGGATACCATAGATAGTCACAGATATTAAGGATACCATAGATAGTCACAGATATCAAGGATACCATAGATAGTCACGAATATCAAGGAGCTCGGAGCTTAGCACTGTGATCTCGCTCCTCCTCTTGTGTGGCTTGTAGACTTTTGTGAGCCCGTAATGTCTCGGTAATGTTCGGCAGGTTCTTTCAGATGGAGTCAGACTTTTTTTTTGGCGCTTTTCCTCTGCCTGCGCTGTTTTCTTGCCTTCTGCTGTTTGCGCACCAGTTTTCACAGAAACCATACATACAGATGCAATACATAGTGTCATAGTCAATGATATTGAAGATACTACAGACTGCCACAACTAGTGAACCAGGCTCTTGTACAGTGTTCACGAAAGATGCGTACTCTATCGAGAGGCCCAGACAATGCGCCAAAGAAAATGAACCTTCCTACAAAAGAAGAGTTAGATGAAGCGCTGCCTGATCTGGAAACCAACTGCGCAGTTTATCTCGGATTTGGGATTAGTTATCTGAAACTTCCAACTTAGTAATGAGAATGGATAAGTCAAAGCTGCTACAGATATTGGTATAGATATCATAGATATTAAGGATATAGCTACAGTTGATACTATATCTCGTCCCAACAGCACAAAACAGAATTCTCTGAGTACCCTTCTCTTGTTGTTTCATTTCTCATCCATCAAAAAAAAATCTGCCGAAGTAATTTTTTTGAAATGCCCACCATCTCGGTAAATTTCTTTTACAGTAGAGCGTCCTTTATCCGGACGTCAGTTATCCAGACTGCTTTTTTTTACACTATGGTATATAAGTGATGTTGTTGATGTGCAGCAAAAGATCAGTAATAGTACACTACTACGTAATAACGCGTTGTTCCCATGTATATTGTACTTGCATTTCATGTTTGCTTACAGCGCGATACCCCCCCATTCTTTATAATATGAATATTTTTTAATATATCGCTGGTTCTAATATTCTACATTCGGTTATCCAGACGATCGATTATCCAAACATAGCCCGTTCCCAATTAATCCGTATAATTGACGTTCTACTGAATAAAACAACAAGGGGAGATCTCCCCGGTCTATTAAGACACGCCCCTAACATTTAAAAAGAAAAGGTTTTAATTCATCAATGCGATATTTCATTGTTATCTCCTAAGAACAATTTGGTTCCTTGCTCAGGCTACACCTCTGAGGCGTTCTTCCTTAACAAGTTTGGTTCAAGGGGGTACAACTGTTCTTAACGAGTTCTGTTGAAGAGAGGAGGGGGGGGGGCAGATACCAAGACAATAAATTTGAACCGCGGGGTCGCCCCCCTTAGCGCCCCATTAAGCCAGATTATTAAACGCTTGAATGTTAACCCAGGGACACTGGTGTTATGAGATCACGTGACCCGGCTCGCCAGTGCCAGAGAAACAAATACTTAAGAAGCTTTGTGTAAACCTTCCACCACTTCGCCTTCTCTCCCCCTGTCGATGTTTGTTCTTTCTTTGCGCACATCATGAGCCCGTTGGTGCTCACAGCGCCCTATCCTTGTCTTTGCTTTCCCCCCCCCCCCCATTTTTCTCATAACACCGTTGTCGTCGCCCCCTTTCGACTCCCCGACCCCCCCACCCCCCTCGCCTTTCCCGTCCCTTAACACTTGATCATTGTGCATACATCTTAAAAGCATTTCGCAGTTTTGCAGTGCTGAGGTTAAGTGAGGCGGTGTGTGTCACACATCTGGGGGGGGGGGCGTAGCAGAGAGAGAGAATGCCGGATAGCGCGTGGTAGAGGGTGCTGACACCTTTGGAGACTCACATCCACTTGAGGGTGAGAAGGTGGTCATAAAATACTGCCCCCGATGTGACGTTGTGAAAAGATTTTGTCTGCGTCACAAGGGACCAAACGATGAGAGTCACATATATAAAAAGAACCAAGCTGTGAGAGTCACAAACACAGAAAGAACCAAATAGATAAAGAACCAAGCTGTGAGAGTCACAAATAGATAAGGAACCAAGCTGTGAAAGTCACAACTAGATAAAGGTATAGGTATTTAGAACCAGGAAATGCTAACGATACAAGAAATAAAGCATGAACCAAAAAAAACAGATGAAAGACGTATGTAATTTGCATAAATTAACACTCAAACTGAAAGTACATCGTTTCGTTTTCCTATTATTCAAAATGTTTTCTTCATTGTATGACTTACCAAACTTTCCTGTCTCTTCTCTCCAAAAGGCTCTGTCGACTTGTTCCGTGTGAGTCTCATCGCACTAGGGCACCGTGTTGAGAACTCTATTCTCTGATAACACGGACAAGGAAAGCGGCAGTTCTTCTCAGAACTTCTCTGTCTCCGTACAGAGCCAGTTCTTCATGCAAACCAGTTTTTGCTTCACTCATATGGCCATGTTTAGGGTGTAGTGTTGCGCACTCGTATAGGATGTGGTTGACTGTTTCGACGTCGACCTGACAATGCCTGCAGCGAAAATCGAAGTTTGGTTTAAATTTAGCAAAATAGGCACCAATTGGACAGTGTCCCGTTCTGTACCTAGCGATTGTCACCTGTTCTTCCCTATTTAGCTGCCACCATTCGTCCGATTTTGAGGGCCCTTTTAAGTTTCGCCAGACTTCCCTGCCCGTATTACCGTTTTCCCAGCTTTTGCACCATTTATTTCTTGCCCATTCGTCTACTATCGCACGCGTCTGCTCAAAAGTCTGTGGCTCGTCCACAAGGTCCAGCTTAGTGCCGAGCTTGGCTAATAAGTCAGCCTTTTCGTTGCCTTCGATTCCTACATGCCCTGGTATGAACTGCAATGTCGTCCGATTTGTCATGACCTCGCATGCCGCAGTTGGCGTTGAACGAAATGCACCACAAATGAGTCTAATTGCTTGGTTCTGCACTGAGTCCAGCCCCGCTAGAGACGTTCGTGAGGCATAGACTTGTGCAAGAGACGAGTACTCCATTCTTGCCCTCACTGCTCCAATATAGAGAGCCCGTAACACGTTCGCTTTGGCTCCCCATTTGGTCGTGGCTAATCGCTTGACTACCTTAAGGCTCTCCGAGGCTTGTTCTCGTACCAGTCTCAGATGATCAGACAAACCCATTTTAGGGTCCAGGGTCACTCCCAGGTATTTCGGCTTAGTTTCCATCTATAATTCTGTACCATTGATTGAGAGAGAAATCTTTTCTTTGTGGACATTTTTGCCAAGAGTGAAGAGGGTCCAGACTGTCTTCGCACAATTTACCTCCATATTCCACAACCGTGTGTAGCAAGAAATCGTGACTAGGTCACGTTGGATCTCCGCAGCTAGAGCGACTGCAGATCTCCCAGTTTTCCAGATTAACAGATCATCCGAAAAAAGTAGTGAGCGACACCTTAGGCGTTTGGTCAAATCGTTGATAAATACCAGAAAAAGTGTGCACGAGAGTGACGAGCCCTGGGGCAACCCCTGTTCGAGTACCTTCTTATTTGATAGTTGCTCGCCATAACGTGTCTGAACTAACCTGTTCGTTAGGAAGCTTTTGATCCACCGGTATATATTGGAGTTTACCCCAATGTCCATCAACTTAAGCAACAATCCTTGCCTCCAGACTCTATCGTACGCCTGTTTCAAATCTAGAAAGACCGCAAGTGTCGACTCACCCTTCTTCTCCCTTCCGCCTCTCTGGAAACCGTCTGCCACCTCCTGCATAAAGACTGTTAGATGGTCCATTGCACTACGCCGCTGCCTGAAACCACCCTGCTCCTGGCAGATTAGGTTGTGGGACTCAAGGTACCACGTCAGCCGTCGGTTAATGATTCTCTCCGCAACCTTCCCCACACACGATGTGAGGGAAATTGGTCTGTAGCTCTCAGGGCTGTTTGCATTCTTGCCCTTTTTTAGAAAAGGAACAATGGTAGCCAATCTTCATGCCTTTGGGAAATCCCCTTGAATCCATGTCCGATTTAGTAAGCCGTGCAGTTTTAGGAGGCCAATCGTTCCGAGATTTTTGAGCATCTCAGCACTGATGCCGTTTGGCCCCACTGCCTTATGTAGCCTGGCCTTTTTGATAGCGAATGCCACCTCCTTCATAGTAAAGGGCTCCGAGAATGTTTCCGTCCCAGCCTTGCCGTCGACCCACTTGCGTTTTTCATTTTCTCTTTTAACACGGTCAAGGGCCATCGACACGGAAGATTTTTTGTGAGCTTTAGAGACTCCAGCAAAGTGTTTGTTCAAAGCCTCCGCTCTCTTTTTGTCAGTAATAACAGGGCCATCTGGCGTTTGCAGGGGTTCCGCTACCCTCGGTTCCCCAACTCCAGCCAAATTGTTTAATAACTTCCATGCCTGCCGTCCATCCGCAAGGTCCAGATTCGCACAAACGTCCGACCACTTTTTAAGCGATTCTTCCGACACTGTATCCCTTACCAATGCCGTAAGTTTATTGTAGGCTCGTCTCGTCTCTTCGGTTCTTTGTCGAGCATGCCTTCTTCGTGCTGCTTTTCGTTGCCTGACAAGACGTGCCAACTTTCGAGACCAAAAGGATCGGTATCTGCGCTTACCACTGGTTCGCGGAATGGCCCTACGAGCCGCCGATAAAAGAGCCTTCACAAAGAGACTGTAAGTTGCGTCAATATTATCAAAATCAATATCAAGTTTTTCCAGAAGCGCATCCGATGAACTCCTGAAAAATTGCCAGTCCGTCTTAGCGTACACCCACTTACGTCTAGGGCAGGTTGGTCGTTTTGTCGTACCGAGATCAATAGAGACCATTAGTGGTAGATGATTCGATCCCAAGTCTCCCAAAACATCTAGTCGACACTTCGCAACTATGTCCGCAGACACCAGGCACAAATCTGGTTTCGATTCCCCTCCATGCCCTGAGTGGATAAATGTACTTGGGGAAACAGCGCCATTGAGAAGAACCAAATTTGTTTCTTCGCACATGTCAATTACCTTCTGTCCCGAGAGATCGGTTGTTTTACAACCTATAACCTGGATTTTGGCATTGAAATCACCCGCCACTATTGTTCTGGTGCTGGAGAGGTTTTTGCTATCGAGTGTAAGGACACTTCGCGGTGGATTATAGACATTTAGGCATTCAAATCTCTGTCCATCCTTAAATATTTCAATCAAGAGTGTGTCGATCTCACCACATCCCCGTGAGGCGGTTTCCTTCACACGAGCAAGCAAAGGATTCCTGACAAAAGTGACTAACTTCTGACATTTTACACAGGAACAGGTAAAGGCCGTGAAGCCCGAGAGCGAGGGCACACAACTCCGTTTCCTACCAGCTTAGCCAGCTTCCTGCACCAAGAACACATCGACCTCGAGTTCCGACAACAGTCTTACAATTTCAGGCTTCTTGAGTCTCAGTTGCCTGTTCGCATTAAATGATATGATTCTGAGTTGCCCAATACCATTACCATGTTTGGGCCTGGAAGGATCGTCCCTCCTGAGTGTACTTTGGGAGCTTTGCTTGGTCACATTTGGTGTGGGGGTCACGACTTCCCCGTCCCAGGTTTTAGTAGGGTAGCTTGGCTCGACTTGCATCGAGGGGCGTTGGCCACCCGGCAACAACCCTGGGTTAGTTTTTGCTGTCAATATTGGTGAACTTAGTGGGCGGACATCTTGAAGATCAGAGACGGTAGCTAATTTATCGAACACCAACCCGTCGTCAGGATTGGTAGAACGAGGCCTATCCGATGAGTAATGCCCATACTCGGGGTTAATAGATAAATTTTGTGAAGCCATATGAGCGAAATTACCCGAGCGCTGGCGAAACTGGTTGCATGTTAGACTTTTGGATTCGATCTCCTCAGGTGGTATCAATGCTACCTACCCAGGAACTCGTGTTCGCTGAGCTAGCTTCCAATGTCACGCTTGCCGCGAATACCTTGTGGTATAATGAGAGATTCTCTAGACTCGTTTCTTCCACCGCCAGAAAGTTCGCCATCAGTGAGGCGACTGGATGCAATGTCGTGCATCTGGGAACGTACCTTCTAGAGCCTACGGCGTTTATGGGCGCGCCTCACATTCCGGCGTACCCAAATCCAGCTTTTAACCAGGCACCCACACATTGGGTTGGACATCCTGGATTTTACGAGCTCTATCCACTTGGCCTTTAAAACCGTGGACAGAGGGGATCCCCGTTTGCCGCTGTTAGAGGCGTTCACAGCGTTACCTAGGTCCACCGCGAGGAGGCCAGGATCACCAGAGGACCTCACAAAAATGGGTTTAGCCAGCTTTCCTTCCGACCTACGCTTTGTTGCCAGAGGTGCGAGGCTGAGGTACATGTGAGGGGTGGGTGGGTAGGGGGATGTATGCACGTTGCCTTTGCCCATAAACGCCAGTTGACCGCCCGGAGGCAGTATTGTCGTGGACTTTGACTGTGCCAGTCGCGCTAACAACGACTTGAATGTTGGACCACCGTGGTCCTCGAGCTTCCGGCCTGGGGACTTTTTTCACCCCGACCTCACATCCGTGGCAGTTCCCCGCCTTCGAGGTGCCCCCCGGAGTATCGGTGACATCCTTCTACCGTTGCTGGACACCTCCCCACCGTGGACTTGAGTGTCCTAGGAAAGGGCTACCCGCTCCAGCACCAAACCGATCGGTCTGGCCGGACAGGACGGTACCGCCTCACAGGGCTCGGCCCCTGCCGACGCAGTCAGTTTGCCGAGTGGACATTCCGCCCATGCCAGCCAGGGCTACAGCCCGCGCCCTGCTCATTAGTTCCCTCAGTCTGTCCGCTAAAGCCAAGAGGTTTCCCAGGCCTCCTAGCTCGCTTCACTCAGACTGGGTTAAGCGAGACCACCACGACAAGGATTCAGGGCCTAGGTCTCGCGACTTGTTCCAACTGGTTTGTTAGTTCGTTGCTTTTTCTTCAAATGTACATCTCCTATTCACTTACATTTTGGTCGTCTCCGGAGGGCGGACATCGGCAGGTCGGCTAGTTTGAAAACAGCTTTAACAATTTTTTTTTTATTTGACAGTTGATACAATAAAAAAAACAATCCTTGGCTTGACCGTTCTAGTTTGTTCAACAAGCAGCGAGAAAATAGGCACATTACTAAACGAGAAGCTCGATGTAATCATTTCTGACATTCATGTTGCATGGTTCAAATTATACAACCAGTCCTGGGCTTAAGTCAAGATATATATATACATGTATATGTTATTGCTAAGTAGAAGTACAAAGTTTGTATTACTTTGTGTGTGAAATTCTTAGTTTAAAAGAAGTCATTCTTTAGACAAGTTGGAAAACAAGCATTTATTGCATCTAATAAAGAGACAAACTGAACGACACGACAACTAGACATAGAAATGATGGACAATAGGCTACAGATTGACTAAATAAAGAATGATGGGCCATTGGCAACAGATTGACTAAATAAAAAATGATGGGCCATTGGCTACAGATTTACTAAATAAAGAATGGTGGGCCATTGGCTACAGATTGACTAAATAAAGATGTACTTTTGAATTGAAAAAAAAATTCTAGCCTTGCACCTTAAATGTGGCCCAGTTCTAAAATTAGTTTTATGTAAAAGGAATTACAGAAAATGAAAATGTCAAGATGATGGTAGTCTATAAATTCAAAAACAACTAACAGAAGGTTTGCACATTGAAACAGTGGGTCTAACTTTAAAGCAGTGGGTTTACCTTAAAAACAGTAGGGGCTAACTTTTGACTTTATAGACGGCCAGTTTATAGTTAAGAGATGAAATCAAACAGTGGGTCTACCTTAAAAACAGTGGGGCTAACATTTGACTTTATAGACGGTCAGTCTATAGAGATATAGAGATAAGAGATAAAATTAGCCCTCATTTCAGGACGAAGCCGTGAGGCATAAAGAGTTGAAGCTAGTAATAAGTCTGTAGTGATGTTCTGGTCACTTGTAGCAAAACTAGGGCCTGGAAACTCTCTTTGAGATTAGCTGACCTAACAAGGGTTGCGATCATGGGCGTAGCCAGGGGAGGTTAAACCACAGCCTCCCCCCCCCCCCCCCCGAAATGAAATCCCCCCAAAAAGGAGGGGGGAACGGATTTTAGTGACTAATTTATTTTATTGATTTTTAATTTTAGGTGAGATTTTAATACTAAACCATCACTTGCCCCAGCGCAGCCAAGGGTTTTTTATTTTAAAACCCCTACTAGGGGTTTTTGAAGTTAAACCCCCTCTTCTATAAAACATAACAAAACAAAAAATAATGCAAACGACATTTCCCAGATTCCGATAGCATAGCTAAGGAAGATTTTGATTTTAAAAACCCCTACGAAATTGACGATAAAACCCCTCTTCAATATAAGACTATCCATACATCAGTCACCAGATTCTTTGAGCGTAGCCAAGAGGGGTTTAGCCTTTAAAACCCCCCTCAAGTGGGGATTGCAGCTAAAAACCACCTCTTCAATATAAAAAAAGCGAATTACACACTCAAAATTCTATGATCGTAGCCAAAGGGAGTTTTGAGTTTAAAACCTCTTTAGCAGAGTTTGAAGCTAAAAATACCTCTTCAATATAAAAAAAGCGAATTACACACTCAAAATTCTATGATCGTAGCCAAAGGGAGTTTTGAGTTTAAAACCTCTTTAGCAGAGTTTGAAGCTAAAAATACCTCTTCAATATAAAAAAAAGCAAATTATGCACTCAAAATTCTATGAGAGTAGCCAGGCAAAGGGGGTTTTGAATTTGTAAAAAAAATAACTCCAATGATTTTTAATTTAAAACCCCCAGCAGATGATTTTGACAATAAAACTTCCCTTTTCGATATAAAATCTAAAGCAAACTACAGTCACCTATTTCCAAGAGCGTAGCCAAGAGAGGTCACAAATTTCTACCAGTGGCTGGGCTCCATAACTAAAGTGCAGTGAATAGTCATCTGCCAAAATTGAAAAAGACTAAATGTGGCTCAACAAAGATGGCTAAGACGGTTTTAGGAGTCAGTTATAGAGATCTGGTCTCAATCAAGAAAATCCTATGCCGAACCTTTTGAATAGTGTTATAAACTATTCTAATATGAATGTATAGGCCCTTAATACTTTGCAAATAAAACCGATTTGTTCCTTTAAAAGATTAGATACCCCACATATTAAGATCAAAGCTTTGAGGATCGCCGCCGAAGAAAAAATTATTCAATAAATAATATTAATATTCAATAAAGTTCAAGCGTAAATTGTGAGTTCTAGTCCCAAATGTTATGTAACTAGAAGATATCAGATTGAGTAAAGGTTGAAAAATGCGACTAGGAAACTATTGTTTTGGTTTAGAACTTATCTCAATCGTGACTCTTGTACTGAACACATTTCATTTGAATTCTAACTTTTCCAAAGCAAAGTCTTTCTTAAAATAATTATGATAAATGTAAAATTACATAAACTCTGTCTGGAAAGGGGAGGGGCGATAGAGTGAAAACGATTTATCCTCCCTTTTTATAATTTCTGCAAATGATTGCATTTGGCATTAAAGAATAGGGGTGGGGCGACTCGATATAGGAATTTAATTTATAGCATATATAAATTATATCAGTGACATTTTTTTATATTTT